>OX451740.1:223822933-223825433 GCA_948472305.1 Vicia faba | reverse complement strand
AAAGCATGATCATATAAATGAACAAAATCAATAAAAAAATAGGATCGATCAACAAGGAGGCCATTTTAAAAGAGTTCACCTTTTGTAATTTTTCTTGTAAGATTTGGGACTTACACTCTTTATATATACTAGTGGAATAGTTTATATAAGATAAAGAATATATTTGAAAATAAAAGAAATAAATTAATTTTAATATTTTCCTTATTTTATGTCTATATTTAAAAAAGAATATTAAAAACTATTTTCAAAAGTGTATTTAAATCAAATGGATTGGAAATTTTATATATTGTACATATGTATTTTTTGTTGTAATTATGGTTTTTGTTCAATGATTAATTTAAATATATATTTTCAATTTGACATTAAACTTTATCCGTTTATTTTTATAAATCTAAACTTTTTTATTTATTCATTTAAATTTGATTTTGCTCTATCTAATCAATGTAGTTTGTTTTTTCAATATTAAATGATTTGTTTTTCAAAGTGAAATCTTTAATTTATATTATGGTCTATTATTATTTACATAAATATTATTATTATTATTATTATTATTATTATTATTATTATTATTATTATTATTATTATTATTATTATTATTATTATTATTATTATTATTATTATTATTATTAATATTATGTCAATTGGTTGTCGATAACTATTTACTTGGAATTTTTGATAAAAATTTGTCGAATATTTTTTTTTGTAAAAATAATTCTCTTTATATATTTTAAATACCAAAATCAAGTAAAAATGTCACATAATAATGAAAATTTCAATCATATTGTCTAAAACATAAAATTATAATTATAGAAATAATAAAATTTTAATATAAATTAAAACTCTAAATTTTCAAAACCGAAATGTAACACCCCACATATACATTGCCTAAGATATATGTATATGGTATTAAAATGGTACATAAACATCCATACATAAGCAACGAAAATAGAAATTTGTAATAGTACAAATTACAACTTTATGAAATTGTCATGACCAAAATAATACAATCTCCAAAAGTACTAAAACATATTCAGAAAACGTAGAATAAGGATCTAAAAGAAACGTGACATCACCATGAAGCGCCATCCACAAACTAAGTCATCTTACCATTGCCTCGATCCTGCCTCGAAGAACCTAAAAAATAAAATAATTGAAATGGAGTGAAATTACTAAATCTCAGTGAGTCCCCATATCTTAAGGGTTTGCTCAGTTCTACAGGATACATGCATCAAACAGATTCACCGTGAATCTGGGTTTTCACTCACGGCTAGGTACAAGTACACAAAAGAGGTACACCACCATTGGAAGTCCCATAACTTCTCAATGAGGAAACAATAACCATATAATCAAATACAACAAGTATGCAGACTCATACTCGCGTATGAGGAATCCAGGAGTAAGTTACTTGCCCCTACTCAGGTTACGCTTTCACACCCTCGGTGAGTAGTACCCGTGCATCACATCAAAATACTTGCCCCGGTCATAGCATGATGATTCAGATCATTCCTAAATGGAATTGCATCTGTGATAAGTCAATGAGTGACATTAGCGATAAGGCATCACAACTCATCCATCATCCAAACACATATGGTTAACTGCCGATGCAAAAACGTCATTTCGACAACACGAGCCCACTAGACAGACAACCTAATGAGCTTGCCTATGTGACACCATTAGAGGTGAGTTTATCTGTGTTATGATATTTCCTAAGTGGCATCATAAGCTCACCATACCAAGCACGCAATGCGATTAACAGCTGGTGAAACGCTTCACAATGGCCCACACAAGCACATCACAATGGTAGCCAAGGTGTTATGACATACCAAGCACACATGATTGGCCTAAACTGGACGCCATGGCCAAGTTTGTTCTGTCAGTACTCTATACGGTCTAAGTCATGAGTGATTTATGTCCTAGCATCCAGGCCTAATCCGATTCAAGCATACACACATACAGAAGCACACAGGATTGGTCTAAACTGGATGTTATGTAGAGGTTTACCTTGTCAGTACTTTGTTTCAAGCGTACACACATACAAAAGCACAAAGGATTGGCCTAAAATGGATGCCATTACTAGGTTTTCCCTATCAGTACTCTATTTCAAGCATACACAAGCACAATCAAGCCACACAGGAAAATTCATCTGAATCGTCCATCCTGGAACGAACGGGAAAAACTTAATGTTCACATAACATCACATATGAAATAATAATCCATTGTATCACATAATGTAAGTTCGACATGTTCATACACACATACTCATGCCATAAGGGATAATCGATCGCTAGGTAAGAGGCATTTGAGTAC
The DNA here is from genome assembly GCA_948472305.1 of Vicia faba. Classification (NCBI taxonomy): domain Eukaryota; kingdom Viridiplantae; phylum Streptophyta; class Magnoliopsida; order Fabales; family Fabaceae; genus Vicia; species Vicia faba. The sequence goes on along the minus strand of OX451740.1, from coordinate 223,823,126 downwards.
CTACCATAATACGGAACTGAATTCAAGGGGGTTTATAATGATTCATTTCTGCCCAGGAGGGCGCGCTAAGCGGAGCCTCCCGCGTTAAGCGTGCTCTGCGTAATATTCAGTTTTTCAAGCTTCAATAAGGTGCGCTAAGTGGCCACGTCATGCTAAGCACAAACTGTAATTTCTAAAAAATCTGACCAAATAG
>OX451740.1:223476856-223822833 GCA_948472305.1 Vicia faba | reverse complement strand
ATATCGTGAGAAAAAATAAATAAATCAGAATGAAAAAGAAAAAGTCAAAAAATCAAGAAAACAAACAAAATGGGAGTGTGAAGAGAAATTGCACAGAAGGCCCAGCCCACCAAGCCTTTCTTCAACCTCCAGACAGAAAAGTGTTCAAAAACGCGCGCCTGTTTCTTCCATTGCAAGGTCCTGATTCTTTGAGTTTTAGCAAAAACTTACAACACCAAACATGTTAAGCATTGAATCACGATTCTAAATATGTAAAGAACTCATCCTAACTCTCAGAAATAAGAGAGAATTTTATCATTCCCAAATCTTGACCTAGTTTTTCTTCCATATTCAGACCTTAAATTCTCATAGCTCAGGCAAAATAAATGAAAAGTAAAAGTATTTACAGATTCAGGGGCATGAGTAGAACACTTTTTATTCACAAACCTAGAACTAACAATGCCTACACTAAGAGTTAGAAGTTCATGAATATACCTTCTCAGTTGGAATTGTATCTGATGATGGAGGTACTTTCAGAGCAAGGTGATGATTGGTATAGCTTCCTTGATGTCCAGGGATGCTATTCCAAGTCTTACTTTGCTTTGAAACACTTTGAATCGAGCTATGGAACTTCAACTGCAAAACAAAAAAGTGAAAATGGTGGAACTGATTAGAGGATTTACAGGTCGTGTTTGAGACTTTGGTTAGCTTCAAGTGATGCTAGGGAATGTGTTTGATGAGCTTTTAGCAAGAATGCATGAAAGGGATGAGAGTTGGCACTCAAACTGCAGTAAGAACTCTGTTTGGGCAGTTTGAGGGTGGTTCTGTGTTCTAGAGGGAAATGGAGGTGTTGGAGTCGTGTGCTAGCTCAGTTAGGATGTCTTGAGTGTGTACAAACTATTTGCTTAAGGGTCCTATTGCTGAGATGAAAGTTGTGTTACAAAATGATAGGTTTCTTAACACTTAAGCAAGAAAAGGTCAAGTTGGTGTTTAGGCAGGTAGAGGCCCCCATAACATGCTGCAAAACTTGGCATTGATCAGTGTGATTAGTCCCTAAACTTTTGCCAAAGAGATTTGATCTGTACTTCTTGGATTTTCATTTTGACATAAAGCTTACTTTTGCAAAAATGGTTAAAGTGCTTTATCTATTTTGGGATTAATCCATCATGCAATGCTTGAACACATAGAACATGGTCTTGGCACAATGAGTTTGCATTAAATTTATGAGTGTTGAATGGTTTAGAGGCCTGTAATCAAGTTGCATGCTGATTTGAGAAGTTTGCATAAGTTATGAACATGAAATTTGGCCAATTCAAAAGTGAGTTTTTGCCATATTGCAAAATTCGATTCTCTCAAGTCATGAGGTTGTTTGATGAGTTCTTGGACATTTTGGAAAGCTTGGAATGTGTACTACAATCCATCTTTGAAATGAAAATTTAAATTCCAAGGCGAAGTATGTGGAAAAAAGTCTTGAAGTTAGGTAAAAACCTTGTCTAAAATAGGTCAAATTTTCACTAAGTTAAGAATGGTTTAGTACCCTTGTTCCAAAAATTGTAACTTGAGATACAAGCTTCTTTTGGGAAAACTTTGTGAATAAAAGTTGTAGATTATGAAATAGGCTACAACTTTCATGTTTTGACTTTTGCTTGAATCCAAATGAATCTTGGTGAGAAAGTGGGGCAAAGTTGGGAAAAAAATTAGGGTTTTTCATAACTTAGAAAAATTCTAAGTTATGAAAAATTCTCATTTCAAACCCTAATTTGCATTTTTTGATTTCTTGGTGAACAAGTTTCATGATTTGGCATGTTTTGATGAAAAATGAATCTTGACTCTTGATTTTGACCAAAAAGTCAAAGTTTGACTTTTCAGTATACAGTCAAAATTGATCAATTGACTGGGAAATTCAACTGTCAATCTTGTGTACTTGGGATCTTTTGAACTTGTTGAGCATGTCAAGACAATTCCATGGGGTCCTTGAGTCCATATGTGAGTTTGGTTTGCCATTGGCTAGGTCAAACAGTCAAAAATTGCCTTTGTGCAGTCAAAACCCTAAAAATGACCATTTTGCCCTTTTGATGATCTGATCAAATTTCTTGTGGAATTGTGATCCAAACTTGATCAAATGGTCTATGTGAGTTTATAATGTTGATGTGGGTCAATTTTCATGAGATTTAACTGTCAATTGGCCACAGTTGACTTTTTCCCCAATACAGTTGATTTCTAGGTCAACTGTCCAATTGACTGGGCAAAATTTGGAATCAAGACTTGAAACTTGGTATGGATAAACTGGGAGTCCAACATGAAGCATGAAAGTCATCTTAGGCATTTTAGGTCAAAACATCTTTGTGCAAACACAAACCCTAATTTGGGTCAACAATGCAAGGAGAAGTCTTGAGCAGATGAAACCCTAACTGGATCTTGAGCTCCAAGGGCTTTGTGATGAGAAATGGGAGGGCAAATTTTGGGGTACAACAGCTTCCATATTTGTTTTACTAAAATTAATGTTAATCATACAAACAGAGAACTAACAATCTCCCCTTTTGCAAATTTTGGGTAAAACAAATAAACACAATACAACTCAGATTACAGCAACCAGAAACAAAAATTACACAAATCAGAGCTAGTCCTCAGAAGCTACTAAAACCAGCACATATCTCAACAACAATATTCTCATTTTGATTGATGTCAGAACATCATGTTCGACATCTTCGTCACATCATTCTAAATGGGCTCCATTGCATCACATCAAACTCAACACCACAGAACAGCGACCTCAGGATAAAAGGAGTAGAAAGTCCTGAAGTCATTTGGTGCATATGAGGAAGAAGATAACTGACATTCCCCGTTAACCTAGGAACCTTTTCTTGCCACTGATGACATAAGAGAACCCTTAAGAAGCAACCAAACACCAACCTATGGCATAAGAGGAAACTTAATAGAAAAACAACCACCATCCCAAGTAAATTAGAACACATGTAACAATTGTGTTCATAACTTAGATCATAAGTCACAACAACAAAATCAGACTCAGAATATAACATCATATTCAACATCTTTGTGAAACTTGGTTCAAACACAAACTTCAATCTCAATAGTTGAACGAAACCTTTCTCCCCCTTTTTAGCCACAAATTGACAAACAAAACCCTCACTAAACCAGACCCAAAAGATACTCACCCATACCCGGATAAAGGCCATAAGTGCTATTTGGAAAAACTCTCAACCACAAGATGAAGGAAGAGAAGAGATGACCTCTCTAAATAGCCCACACAAGTACTTATGATTTAATGATCCTAGACTTTGTTCAAAGGTCTTGATTGAAGAGAACGTTATTTAAGGAAGATAGCTCTATCAAAATAAATTTGCACCATCCAAAACAGTTTTGACTACCTTTATTGTCTCTGGACTTATTCTACAAAAAAAAAATGTGCCAAGAAGCATGCATGCATATTTAAATGCATGTTTTACACTCCCGCCTGATATGTGCTTGAACACACCATCCATACTATTTCTATGTCAATCACAAAGGAAATATATCATGAATAATATCTTGACATCCAGTCAGACATTTGCTTTGAACAAAACTTCTTCACCAACCAGTAGACAATATTTCACATGATTATCTATACATTTGGAAGCAAAATCAAACTGCCTTTTCCTACTCCTTTCAGCCAGAAATCGTAGCACATACAAGGTCATCAGAATATCACATGTGTGACATTTCACATTCATCAATCAAAACAACCATTGAGTCCCTCCTCAATCTGCAGAAAAAAATAAATTCTCCCAGACACAAGCACTGTTTCTCAGAGTTCACTTTAAGAAACATGAGAACACAAGAATCAACCAATCAAGCTCACATGGCTGAAACCATACATGCCTAGTCAGAAGAAAAATAACTACATCCAGTAGCCTTACGACATGTTGTATGAAATCACACCCTTCATAAGAGGTACATAATATCCACAAGTTTGGAACACAAGCAAGATTAATAATATATGCACCATTGCAACAATAATCTATAGACCAACACTTAGCCCCCCTGTCATGGATAAACAATGCTCCTGCTGAACATATTCACATCCTTGTGAAAATAAACCTGAGTTGGATACTCTATCTCCTTGAGAGCACATCCAAGCCCTCTGACTTCTTCACTTTGACAAAAACAATCATTTTTCTTGCTTCACACGCTCTAGACTGACACATTATTTTCTAAAGTAAATTGCATCAGAAGAAACCCACTTCATCATAAGCTTCCTGATCAGATTACACTATCTGATATCATTCCTTTGCCCTTACTTGCAATTGCTGGATAATAGACATACATTTATCAAACATAATACGGTAGTCAAGATTAGAATATTCTCACTCTAATCCACATATCCAGAAATGCCTCTTCTCACAACAAAGTTGAGCATCAAACTTCACATCCATAATCCCAAACATCTTCAACAAGCATGATGTTTTAACATCACATAGGACACCAGCATTGCAAATAGGTTCTTCAAAAAGATCTCATAGTTGTAGTAGAAAAGAATTCATAATAAATCATAATGCAACTTAAGAGAATTAAACTCTCATACTACATGAACCATATTGTTCGGATTGCAGATTTGCATCAACACATTATACAAATACACCGCTCTCGTTAGGATATTTACCATCAATTATATGCACAACTTCATCAGAGGAACATTTCTTCATGCAAGAACAACAGATGATACTACCCTTTCACACATGGTAGAGCATTTGGTCTGACATGCACATGTGAATTCAAGCAGTTCTAACTGATATTCATTTTATAAATCACACCAGACTTTGTCATTTGCTAGCCTTAGCACTCCACCATGGTCAAACACACCAACTTCAGCATCTAAAGCACACCAGAGAATCACGGAGAAAAATAAACCCTCATACACTCTTTGAGTTATAGTACTCAAATTGCAGACATGCATAAATACATTAGGAAAATACATATCTCCTGTCAATATATTTACCATTAGTCATATGCACACATGCATCACAGTTTCTCTTAGACGTCCAAACAGTTGATAGGACTACCTCTTCTCAAGTGATAGAACATTTGACCTGACATTCTCCTTCTACAGACCATACACATTTATGAAAATATTCTCTTGACACCACCATGAGCTCAAAACAAACTTCCTTAGCTGGATAAGCAACCAACTGAAATGATGTTCCAACATCAGTTCAGACATCATGGATTTAATCATTTACTATGGCATTGTAGACATCATCCATAGTACTCAAAACACAACTTTGGCATGAAATACAAGGGAACCACACTTGTACCCATCCACAAACATACTGCTTCTTCCAATTCTTCAATACTCAAAACTAGAAATCTCATCCCAAGCAGTCTAGATGGCACTTCGAAAAAAGTAGACATCACTCAACCAATTGAATGATACATACCACAACCTCTAGTGAATCTTCCTGGAGAATATTAACTTAAATCAGGTTGATACATCTCCATTGCATACAACCCCTTGGATGTCTTTTCCACTACAACAGAACAAGAGTTCCATGCTCTCATAGACCTGGTAATAATATCATGTTTGAGTAAACAACCTCCATCATGTTTATTAGAAACACCAGCCAAAAAATATTGAGATAAGTAATTTCTCAATAAGAGGATGTCAAGACATTATTTTTGACATTTCTTCAAAGCCTTCCAACTCCAGATTAGAACCTGCCACACAGTTTTGGATACTTAGAACAAAATAGTCTTCCAAATGTCAGTGAGAATGTCGTTAATGATTGCCCTTGTCCTTCATATCCATAGAATATCCAACAGATTGATCATACATATTCAACATTAGAAGACACTTCTATCAACCTTTCCTTGAGAAGAAGAACATCCTAGAAAAACAGATTAAGATCTAGGATTGCCTTTATCAAAAATCTAAAAACAAGCTCTTCAAGGGAAAAAATAAATTGCTCTTGTCTTTCTAGAGTGTCTTCATCATGATTACTTTCTCTTCTCTTTGTCTTACTCCCAGTTGGTCTTGTGCTTTTATAAACACTAGCAAAAAAAGATATTCCTTAAACCATAGCTTAAAAAACACATATCAGATACATATGTAGCAAAAAAATCACATCTTCCACGACCTCCAAGAAGGATGTTGGAAACATCTTATAAGACATCATGCAAGAAATCATCCCCGGAATCAGCCAGCAGATAATGATTAGACATAACTCCCTCTGTCATATCAAAATCATCCTCTTTCTCAAGAGAAGATCACAGAAAATTAACCAACCTGAACACCTCAGGTTCATAGAGCAGAGGCACATGTAGCAGAAAACCACCTCATAATTAACACCACAATTATAGCACCATCTACAGCCAACACTTTGTTCCTTCAAGTCCAATACACCAGAAAGTATCTTCCCTAAATCTCACCCAGAACAAAATAGGATGCTTGCTCTGATACCAATTGAAATTATGGTATACAGATAACAATATCCTAACATATGTTGAGACAAAGATCTTTGCATAACAACACTTAGACTGAATAAAGCACACTAATATAATTCATATCAGAACAGAGTCATGACAGATGTTCCAACATCTTATATGACATGTCAATCAATTAAGAAACAAAACTAAATAATGCAAAATAATAATAACACAAAGATATAATGACCCATTTCGATGTACAACAACACCTAGTCTGAGGGCTACCAAGCCAGGAATAAAGTCCAATATCAGTAGTATTATTTCAAAGCTAAACTTCCCCATTTATAACTTCTAGCATAATCCCTACCCAATGACACTTCTACTTAGGTCCTCCCTAAATATGAGAAATCTCCATCTCACTTCCTAAATCACCTCAGTGATATCTAACAACCACAAAGTTCATCTAATACTCTTGACTAACAATCATACTTGGACTTGCTTCAAAGCTTCATCCAAGAACAATAATCGACTCAATGCTTAAAAGCTTAAGAGAGATTGACACATAAACATTCAATGCTTATAAGCTTATGAATGAATGGCAGAACCGTTGGGTCCAACAGCCAGCCTCATACGCGTATCATACGCGTTGGGTCCAACCACCATCCTCATACGTGTATCATACGCGTTGGGTCCAACCGCCAGCCTCATACATGTATCATACGCGTTGGGTCCAACCACCAACCTCATATGCGTATCATACGCGTTGGGTCCAACCGCCAGCCTCATACGCATAACATACGCATACCACCAGAGGAGATTTCCCTCTCAAATCACTCAAATAATTCCCATACATGTATGGCTCCATGTATACCCATATGGAAATTCCCCATACGTGTACCATACACATACCAACAGTTGGTCGTGCTGGTTCTAGGGACATGGCACGTATCACAAGCGTACAACACCTGGGACGTCCCCTCATACGTGTACTATAGGCATACGACCAGCCAGCATGTTCAGAAATCTTCTATCGCACCATGTTGTATCCCAAAATTTTCCCTCTCATTTTCAAAAGACTCTCTCATTCCCCTAAGGTTATCAAGTATTCAAGACTACTCAAGAATGATCAGATGAGTCCTTCTTCTAAGTAGTTGCCTATAACTAGGGTTTTAGTTTTCTCAGAGAAAATTAGACTTATAATGCCTCAAGTGGACTTCATGGTTTCTCATTTGTATCAAGGTATCCTCATGTCAAATTTCAAGTCTTGCAGTACAAATTTGCTCAGTCAATTACTCAGATGATTGAAAATTAACTATTTTGAGTAAAAAGTCAATTGTGGTCAACAACAGTCAAACTTCAATTTTTTTTGTCAACATCAACATTTTGAAGTTACATTCACAATTTGATCAAGGGTTGATCATAACTTATCAAGAAAACTCAAGATTCATCAAAAGTCAAAAGTTGCTAAATTAGGGTTTTCTTTAGGATAAGTCAACTGAACTTTGACCAAGCATAATGTTCACTTGCTTCATCGGAAAATTCTCAACCAAATCTCATTTTGATGGAAGTTCAATTCTATACAACTTTGTAACTCTAAGCTCAAGGCCCAAAAATGCTTCATTTGAGAGATATGAGTCAAAACATTATAGGTCATTTCAAAAGTCAACAAAAAGACACTTTTTGTCAAAGCAATTTACATCAAGATAAAGTATTCAAATGGAAAAATGACCAACATAGAGATTGTAGAGAACATCTTGAGATATCCACAAAGTCCCATATCACCTCCATATAATGGAAATTGAGCAAGTTATAGATTGCACAGGTTGGGCAATTTTGAGAAAATGCATGAAATCCAATTTGAGCAAACTTGAATTATTGGACAATTGAGCTTATCTTTTAGAGTTCAAATGTGTTTTTGACCTTATTATGGACCTCTAAACCCATCCATGCACCATGCAATTTTTTATTTTTTATTTTTATTCATTTAAATTCAAATTAAATCAAAAAATATCAAATGGAGGTGCACGGCTTAAATGGCTTAAGATTTGATTTACTTTGGGGCTCCAAGATCATACAAAAGTCGTGTGAGCTTATTATTGCATCAAATCTTCTTCTTTTGTCTTATTCAAGTTCTATTTTCAAACAAATTTAAAAGTTCTCATACAAAGTCCAAGCCCATCTTTTAACCTAATTCATGGCCTATAGATATGCATTATATTCAGACATGACAACCATGTAAAAAAACCTTGCAGGAGAACCCTCTCAAAAATATCAAAATTTGTCCAAATTAGGGGAAACTTGAAATCATTTTTCCAGCCCATCTCAAAGAAAACTAGCCATTCTAAACAATCACTGAGGTGTTATAGGGTAAGACATGATCATCCTTGATGATCAAAAGTGAATAAAACGAGCATTTCAAGCATGGCCGATTGACATATTTTCATGAATTTCAATTTTGTATTTTACCATGCTTTGATACATACTAATGCTTTCATTGTGTTTCTGAGATATAACTATATAGGTTTAACCCATCGCGTGGCCCCCATGATGACAGAATCATGAACCACCATTCTTGAACCAATCCTCATTGTTTTCTTCGTATCTCATTATGCAGGGAGGATTAGCCAAAACCAAGGGCACCATTGAATTTGTGGCCCTCAAATTAGGGGGGGGGGTAGGGTCCCTTTGGATCACTAATAGTTGTTGTTTTGCAGGTTGATGAAATATGCTTGTCGGAGAAGATGACCAAAGCTAGAGCTCTGACGCTTCTCCGGTCACTCTGATCAGATTTATATTATATATTTTTTGGTTTGATTAAGTTAATGAATGTATAGCCACCCCAGTGGTAGAAGAGCGCGTGTTAAGGCATTATTATACAAGGGTGTGGGTTTGATCCCTGGCTTTTGCTATTTTTTTTTCATATTTTTACCAATTCATTCAGGTTTCTCATATTATGTAATGCGCTTGTTTTCCTAACACAAACGCAGTGCTGGCGCAGGGGGTGGAAGGCGTGCCTGTGACTTTCAGGGCGTGGGTTTAACACCCAACCCATGCATTATTTTTCTGCCCTTTTTTACTAACCCTATTTTTTCCCTTTTCAAATTATTTTCCTTTAAATTAATTAACCCAAATAATTAACTAACCCTAATTATTCTTAATTAATCTAATACTTTTCTAATAACTAATTAAGTTAGGGTTTAAGTTTTTTGTAACAATTAAATTTTTATTTTTATTAATTAAATTAATTAAACCTATTTTTTTTTAAATATTAAAATAAATTAGAATTTTAGGTTTTTATTAATTATTATCATAAACTATTTTCTTCATAAAAAATCACCGAAAACATTTTCTTTTTTATTTTCCTATTTTCTATTTTCTAGATCAATTGTATAGGTCGCGCATTCCTTATGTAATAGCTTAGGTTTATTTTTTTCTCGCACTTTTTTCCTATTACGTAATTGCCCCGAGTATGTAATAGTTTTAGGATTTATTTTCCGCATCTTTATTATGCAACTGCCCCGAAGCCATGTAATAGCGTAGGACTTTTATTTTCCGCACTTTATATTTCTGCCTTATTTGTATGCTGTTAGTAATTAGGCGTGTGTGGCAAGATAAAAACGATTATAGCATAACCCTAAATGCATGATAAAATAATTGAATTGAATCACTATTCACACACACACACACCTTTAGGGTAATCTCTCTTTGTTGCCTTTCGGAACATGGTCATGTCCCTCGAAAATAGGGATACTTTAGCAAAGTCCCTTCGAATAAAAGATCATAGTCCCTCGATGACCCTTTGATGTTGCCTACGAACAAATGATCTAGTCCCTCTGATAATTTCTAAAGTATCCTTATTCGTTGCTTTCAATGACCATATGATGACCCTCGATTGTCCCTTCACATCCAATAGATGAGGCTACCTACCAACTAATGGTACAGATAACACTATCTCTAAAGAAGAAGGAAAATAAAAAGAATGACCTTGAGTGGGTAAGACTATTAATCGCTCGCTCATAACTTTTCTAACAAACATTTTCACACATCAATTTCAAAATACTTTCTAAAACACTTTGTACGCGTTCTTGAGGACTGATACAAGAACCATTACAAAGATAGCCGTACTTTAGATTTTTTTCAAAATATTTTCAAACACTTACACAAAAAAAAACAATTTTCAAAAAGTGAGCTAGTGATTAAAAGCCCGTAGATAGCTATGGATGAAAAGGGTGCTAACACCTTCCCTTTTCATATCTTACCCCCGAACTCAAAATCTATCAAGGTCTTTCCTGTTCTTTTCACCTTTCCTTATTGGATAAAAGAAAATTCGGTGGCGATTCTAGCTATCCGCAAATTTGCGATAAAATGCAAAATTGAGTTCTCCCACCGTATTACAGAACTAGCGACTCTGCTAGGGATAATACTTAAAAAAAAGAGGGGTTACCCTAGAGTCTAGATCACTTTTAATTGCTTTAATTGTCTAATTTTTTTGCTTTATTTTAAAGGGTTTCTTGGGTTTATTTTCTTGAAAAGATCCTACACCCGGATCTAGGGTACCTTAGGTAAGTAGCAATATATTATGGAAACTGTATGGCATAGACCGATATGGTTGAAGTGATGGCTACGGTTAGTGAGACACTTTGGATTATACTAATATTCCTTGAGTCAGTCGAGGATAACATTATGCTACCACGTGGTGTCATTAGCACTAACTATACTTTTAGAACCTTAATTGACCCATCTTGGCCATTAGAAGGTAGTGAGATGGCCAACTTTGGTGCCGTCCAAGGTTGGTAGATACTCAATACCACACTCATTGAGATTCAACTCGCGGGATGTTTTGGTGGCAAATCAGTTATTGTTGTACTAAAATAAAACCTTCGAGAAAGATTTGTGATATGAGATCCTTAAAACCCGGTGTTGTACCCCAAAATTTTCCCTCCCATATTCTTCAAGGTTCCTCAAGAATCATCTCAAATTGCTCAAGATTTTCTCAAGGGTTGCACAGTCCAAATGCCTCCTAAGCCAGTCAAAATTAGGGTTTTGGTTCTTTCAGGGAATTTGAGGTTTTCAATGGTTCAATCAAGTCTCATGGACATATATACATCCTCAAGCACCTACATGCCAAGTTTCAAGACTCACAATGCCAATTTGCACAGTCAAAAGCCCTATTTGATCAACAGTCAACTGCAGGGGCAAAATGGTCATTTTGCAGTCAAAAGTCAAACTTTTTGGTCAACATATTATTTTGAGTCCACAATCATCATTTGATCAAGTCTTGATCATGATTCCACAAGGATAGCTCAAAAATCATTAAGATGCAAAAAGTTACTATTTTTGGATAGCAGAAAAGTCAACTGTATCTTGACCAGGGCATAACTTTTTCATGGTTCATCAGAAAAATCCAATCTAATGCTCATTTTGAAGGGGATTACATTTCCTACAACTCATCTTCACATTCCAAGTCCAAGAAATGCCCTCACAAGAAGTTATCAATTTCCACATTATAGGTCAATTTCAAAAGTAAACAAAAATGCACTTCAAGTCAAAGACTATAACTTGAGATTGGTAAATGCAAATGACATGGGACCAAAGGCATTGGTTAGAGGACTTCAAGACCTTTCCAAAATGTCCAAGAACATGTTCATATGATCAAAATTGAGCAAGATATGCATTGGAGAAGTTGGGAAATTTTTGTGAATTTGCAAAAGTCAACTTTGCTCAAAACACCTTGTTTTTGCTAATGGGCCTCAAATTTCTTCTTGAAACTTTATCCATGACTTATGCACGACCCATTAAGATTAATTGAATTTATTTTCTTATTTTTTATTAATTAATTGGATTTTTAATCAATTTTAATTCATTTAATTAATTTAAATTGTAGGAAATACAAAGATTTGATTTTTCAATCTTTTTGTGAAGCAAGAATGACCTAAAAGAGCTGGCAAATTCGTGTGCAAGTCAAAGAGACAAAAATCTCCAAATTAGGCAACTTTCTTCAATCAAAAAGATTAAAAAATATTTGATTTTCAATCAAATATACAATCATTATTCCATGGATTTGTTGTGCAAGATTTGACCTAGTTTCATTCTCCTATAAGTACACAAACTAATCCTATTCATGCATACGTGAATTTGCTGCAAGAAAGCCATAACCACATTCAAAAAAATCCAAGAAAAGTCAAAATTGTTTTCTGCATTCTAGCACGATTCAAAGCATTTTGTGGATTCTAACACATTGCTGGAAGTGTCAGGGACGTTTTGCAATCAAAACCAAGTGCTAAAGCTCAAGAAACCATCACCTACAGTCTCACGGTTTGACATTTTTTCTCATAATCGAAACTCATGATTCATAAGCATTTCACATGATTTATGGTTCGTTTTGCATTGCTTGAATCCTTATGAAACTAATGGTATAAATTAATTGACTTATAGTGTGCAGAATCATAAGTTGCCATTGACAAAATGTAGGGTTCTTGAGCTTCCAAATTGGGGCTTTACAGTACAGGAAAAATTAAGCCTCATAAGACCCATGGTTGAATTCGTTGAGACCAGACGAACATGTTGGCACCCTCGCGAAATATTTATATAGAGCACAGCTCTATTCGCTATTTTTCCTTATTGCAGGTTGTGGGGGTTAAAAACCCCCGCTATCTAACATGTTTTGCAGGTACAAATGAGGAAGACGAAGGACGTGTAAGCATATCATTGGTTCATTCAAAAAAGGGCGCACGTGTTTTGTTTTACAACACATGAAGTGATTTTTAAATATTATATTTTCTTGTTATTATAATTACAAACGCAGGCAAATGGTGTAGTGGCTGGTGAGTTGGCTGGTAATCATTGGGACGTGGGTTCGAGTCCCAGGTCCACCCCAAACGCTTATATTATTTTGTTTAATGTGATCATATGCAGGCTTCCAAAGGATGAACATCATGCACCTCACGCCTCAGCATGCCAAGTGGCCTTAAGCACTAATCATGTGGCCAAAGATGAGGGATCATGGTACTCCCTAGTCAACCAACGCCTGGACAATTACCAAAGTCAAACATGGTTGAATAGTTTGTTGGGCCTGGAAATTGCTTCTTCACCTCCTAATGGGCCAACACACCCCCCTGGTTTATTATTTTTCTTTTATATTTTCCTATTTAATTATTATTATTATTATTTAATTAACTCATAAATTAACTATTTTCATAATAAATTCAGAAAACCTAAAAAATATAATTATTATTATTATTAATTTCACCTTTTATTTATTATTTTTGTAAGTAAATGTAATTAATTAATTTAGTTGTTTTAATTAGGTTAATTGTAATTATTTTCACAATAAATAAAATCCATGTAGAATTAGGTTTTGACAATTTTTACCCATGTTTTCCTTTTTTATTTTATTTTCATTAAAAAAACATAAAAAACTTAAAAAACATTTCTTTTATTTAATTAATTAGCTTTAGGTTTAATTAAATACAAAAAGAACCAAAACTCATTCTTTCTCAAAAAAGGGTCAAAACCCTAAGGACTTCCCCGATTTAATTTCTCTCACGCGCATATTATTTTGATCATATTTATGTAATTGCCCCGAGGATGTAATAGCATAATTAGGACCTTTTTATCGCTTTCTTTATTTTCTCGCATTTACTTTTCAAGGGTTATGTTTTTGGCGATGTAAATACCCGACGCCTTGTAATAGCGTAGATTTACTTTCCGCAATTTACTTTCCGCACAATTATTAACTGTTAACTATGCATGACAAGACTTGCCTGAAAATTAAAATCAAAACGTAGCTCACCATAAAAATGTGCAAAGATAACTTAAACATGAAACCTGACACACATGCACATGCCACTCCTAGGGTACGCCTCACTTGGTTGCCTCGACGTGGTCTTTGAGTATAGGGTGTTTTAGAGGTCGCACTCCTGTCTAAAGATCCAAGTTGCCTCGAAACAGTTGCCTCGGATAAAAAGGATCTAGGACATTAGGGTTACCACTAAGGCGTCCTACTATTGCTTTGGTGACCACACATGTCCCATATAATCGAATTGACCCGAATAACTCCAACGACGGTGCTACTTACTTCTCAATAGTGGGATAGTACTGTCTAAAGGACATTTACACAGCTTAATTTCTTTTGAGTAGGTAGATTTCTCCTGGGTACTTGCTCTTTCAAAAAAAAAGGACAAAAATACTTTTCACACCTACACTTTCAAACAAAAAGTTTTCAAACAAACACTTCATACACTCTTGAGGACTGATACAAGAGTTACCTAGAAGTTTTCAAAACAAACTTTTTTCAAAACCCACAAACACAAGAAAAGCAAACATTTTTTTGAAAACATAGTGAGCAAGTACCTAAGAGCCCGTGGATAACCACGGATAGAAAGGGTGCTAACACCTTCCCTTTATATAATCTACCTCCCGAACCGAGAAACATCTCGAAAAGGAATTTTGTTGTGCTTTTGTCCTTTCCTTGTTAGAGAAAATAAAAGACGGTGGCGACTCTTGCTTACCGCGACATTTCGCGAACCAGCATTCCAAAACAGTCAGTTCTATTTCCACCGATCACAGAACTGGCGACTCTGCTGGGGAACATTAAATAAGTGAGGTGTACCTTAGGATTAGATCATTCTATGTTTTCAATTGTATTGCTTTGTTTGCTTTAATATTATGGGCTTGCATCAGAGTTTTATAGATCCTAACCCGGATCTTGGGATACCCTTTTAGAAGTAGCAACAAACTGTGAGGGAACTGTGCAGGGTATACCGACATGGTTGAAGCAGTTTCTACGTTGATGTGGCACTTTGGTGAGTACCGGTAACCCTTGAGTCAAGTCAAGGAGAGTACGGGGCCGCCGCGTGGTGTCGTGAAGCATCAACTGACCTTAGAACCTTACTTGACCATCCTGGCCTCTTTAGGGGTAGTGAGATGACCAAATTTGGTGCAGTCTGAAGTTGGTAGATACTAGATACTACACTCATTGAGGGTTGTTTTCTTGGAATATTTTGGTCGCTAGTTAAGTGGCTAAATCAAAACAATGAACATAGAAAACAATCCAATGATATTGAGCTCCTTAGAACCCGATTACTATTCATAGGACAGGTTTTGAGCCAACTAACTTCAAGAGGGTAGTACCTAAACTTCATGCTGGCCTAAACTCTAAGGGCTGTCTTGTATGACTTGTGTGCCTTCAAACTTGAACTACTTGCATATTCTTGTTATCTGACAACATGGGTTCCTTGCAGGTTTTGTTTACAGTCCTTAATCTAGACTTATAACAGGGCTTACTTACATCACTTCACGCATAGCATACACATCATAACATCATACCATAGCATTCCCTTAACCATTTCAAGGATCTCAAGGGTTTGTGATACAGGTCATGATGGACCAAATGTCTAGAAAGGGGCAAAGGGGATTTATTTTCCTCTAACCAAGGTGTTGTACCCCAAAATTTGCCCTCCCATTTCTCATTGATTTCTCATCACTAAGCCCTTGGAGCTCAAGATCTAGTTAGGGTTTCATCTGCTCAAGACTTCTCCTTGCACTGTTGACCCAAATTAGGGTTTGTGTTTGCACAAAGATGTTTTGACCTAAAATTCCTAAGATGACTTTCATGCTTCATATTGGACTCCCAAGTTTATCCACATCAAATTTCAAGTCTTGATTCCAAATTTTGCCCAGTCAATTGGACAGTTGACCTAGAAATCAACTGTATTGGGGAAAAAGTCAACTGTGGCCAATTGACAGTCAAATCCCATGAAAATTGACCCACATCAACATTATAAACTCACATGGACCATTTGATCAAGTTTGGATCACAATTCCACAAGAAATTTGATCAGATCACCAAAAGGGCAAAATGGTCATTTTTAGGGTTTTGACTGGACAAAGGCAATTTTTGACTGTTTGACCTAGCCAATGGCAAACCAAGCTCACATATGGACTCAAGGACCCCATGTAATTGTCTTGACATACTCAACAAGTTCAAAGGATCCCAAATACACAAGATTGACAGTTGAATTTCCCAGTCAATTGATCAATTTTGACTGTATACTGAAAAGTCAAACTTTGACTTTTTGGTCAAAGTCAAGTGTCAAGATTCATTTTTCATCAAAACATGCCAAATCATGAAACTTGTTCATCAAGAAATCAAGAATTGCAAATTAGGGTTTGAAATGAAGATTTTTCATAACTTAGAATTTTTCTAAGTTATGAAAAACCCTAATTTGTTTTCTAAATTTGCCCCACTTTCTCACCAAGATTCATTTGGATTCAAGCAAAGGTCAAAACATGAAAGTTGTAGCCTATTTCAAAATCTACAACTTTGATTCACAAAGTTTTCCCAAAAGAAGCTTGTATCTCAAGTTACAATTTTTGGAACAAGGGTACCAAACCATTCTTAACTT
Source organism: Vicia faba (assembly GCA_948472305.1). Lineage (NCBI taxonomy): Eukaryota > Viridiplantae > Streptophyta > Magnoliopsida > Fabales > Fabaceae > Vicia > Vicia faba. Next base: position 223,806,028 of record OX451740.1, on the reverse strand, counting down.
AGAGAAAATTTGACCTATTTTAGGCAGGATTTTTGCCTAACTTCAAGACCATTTTTCACATACTTCCACTTGGCATTTCAATTTGCACTTCAAAGATGGATTGTAGTACACATTCCAAGCTTTCCAAAATGTCTAAGAACTCATCAAACAACCTCATGGTTAGAGAGAATCGAATTTGGCAATATGGGAAAAACTCACTTTTGTTATGGCCAATTTCCATGTTCATACACTTAGGCAATTTTCAAATCAGCATGCATTTCTTGATTACAGGCCCTAAATCTCTGTTACACTCATAAATTTAATTCAAACTCATTGTGCCAAGACCATATTTTTTGTGTTCAAGCATTGCATAATGGTTTAATCCCAAAGTAGAAAAAGCATAATGGCCATTTTTGCAAAAGTGAACTTTATGTCAAAATGCAAATCCAAGCAAGTACAGTTAAGATCTCTTTGGCACAAGTTTATGGGCTAATTACACTGATCAAGACTAAGTGGTTCAGCATATAATGGGGTCCTGTACAGGCTAGAAACACCAAGTGGCCTTTTGTTGCTTAAAGTGTAAGAAACTTGCCATAACACACAACAACTCTCATTTCCTGTAAACCAAGCTTAAGCAAACTTGTCAAACACTTTCTAATCATCAAACCCAAGCTGAAACACGAGCTATCCACCTCCATTGCCCTCTCCAACACAGAATCACTCTCAAACTGTCCAAATAGAGCACCTGTTGCAGATTGAATCCCACAACTCATTTCCATCGTGCATTCTTGCTAAGACCACTTCAAACACCTTCCCTACCATCAATGCAAACTATCCAAAGCATTGGAAGTGGACTGTAACTCCTCTAATCAGTTTGGCCATTTTCATTTTCTTGTTTTGCAGGTGGAGTGCTATAACTCGATTCAGCTAGTCTCAAAGCAAAGTAAAACTTGGAATAGCAACCCTGGACATCAAGGAAGTTGTACCAATCATCACCTTGCTCTGAAAGTACCTCCATCATCAGATACAACTTCAACTGAACAGGTAAGTTCATGAACTCGTATCTCTCTATCCAGGCATTGTTAGCTTTAGGTTTGTGAAGAAAATATGTCACATTCATAGCCCTGAACATGCCAATGTAATTAGTTTTCATTTATGTTATGTGTGCTGTGAGAATTTGATGTCTGAACATGGAACAAATACTAGGTCAAGATTTGTGAATGGAGAAATTCTCTCTCATTTCTGAGAGTTAAATCATGTTCTTTATATGTATGAATTCGTGATTTAATGCTCTACATTGTTTATGTTATGAGTTTTGGCTGAAAATCAAGGAATCAGGAGTTTGATGGAAGCATGGAAAACGCGCGTTTTTCTGTTTTGAATGGCTGAAGGTTGAAGACAACAGCCTTTGGGCTAGGCCTGTTTTGCTATTTCTTTTCACACCCCATTTTTGCTTTTACACCTCTGTGGCCCATTGTGCTTATTTTCATGATTTTTTGACTTTTCTTTTTTTATTCTGACTTATTTATTTTTGCTAATAATATTAAAAATATAAAAAAATATTTTTCACACCATTTTTGAATTTGTAGGCATTTATTTGTTTAGAATAGTTTTTTTTACATATAAAATATACTTTTTTTATAAATATTAAATATTATTATTTTATATATATAATATATATTTAGTAAATAATACAAATACATATATATTTATTAGAATATTTAGGGCAAAAATACAAAAATATATACATTTTTATTTTTATTAATATTTAATAGTAAAAATACCTTTTTGACAAATATACTTCATTTTTATTTTATTTTGTATATAATTGATAAATATTTGTATATATTAAATAATTAATATATTTACTTAATAAATTAGGGTTTTGCCCTAAACATGGAAAATACTCAAAAAAAATAATACTTTTCATTTTATTTTATTTTGACATATAAAAATACTTTTTTTCATACATACTAAAAAGCCTTTTTGCATCTTGCATATTTATCTTATTTCTATTTAATTTGTGCAATTGATTATCTTTGTATAATTCCAAATTGATGTAATAGTTAGATTTAAATTTCTTGTCAAAATACCCCCCATTTGAACATTTGTATCCCCCTTCCCATATTGTGTTGTACTAGCTTAGGAACTTTAATTTTCGTACTTTAAAGTTTTCTAAATATACCATGATAGAATTAGGGTTTGTATGCAAATAAAAACAACAAAATAGTTTGACCTAATTTCAAGATAATCAAGCATGAAAATGGACAACACCAATCACACTTGCACCCCTAGGGTATTCCACTTGTTGCCTTCAATAAATGGGCCATATTTCATGTTAGGTCTCTTTGGGCAAAACAAACAATTCAAATGATCATAGTCCCTCTACGACGCTTTCGAAAGTTGCCTAAAAAATGATCAAGTACCTTAAAGGAAAATTGCCCAAAGATACTTGGCACCATTGCAATTATGGTCTAAACGATGACCCGCGCCCGTCCCTTTCACATCCTAACACAAGATTGGCCACCAAATGCAATGGTGGAACAAAATTGTTAAAAGGGTTAAAACATAGCAAAAATCTTTGAGAACTTTAGGGTAGATAGCTCTTAAGTACTTGTCAACTTGCAAAACAAAAACACTTGCCTATTTTTCAAACCACACTTCACAAACACTTTCAAAACAAACTTTCAAAAACCTTGAAACATCTTTTCAAAAAGACAAACACCTTTTGTAAAACATTCGAGTAAAGAATTGTTACAAGGGTAGCCTAGACAAGGCATCTTTTTCAAAACATTTTCAAAACCACGCACAAAGCACCATTTAAAACAATTGAAAACCAAGGAAAGTTGATCTAAGAAAGTACCTAAGAGCCCATGGATAACCATGGATAGAAAGGGTGCTAATACCTTCCCTTTCTATAATCTACTCCCCGAACCCAAGAAAACATCTCAAAGGTTTTTGCTGTGCTTTTTAAACCTTTCCTTAGGATAAAATAAAAAGTCGGTGGCGACTCTTGCTCAACCGAAACATTTGCGAAAACAAACGCAAAACCATAGTCAGTTCTCCCACCGTATCACAGAACTGGCGACTCTGCTGGGGAGAATTTTAAAAGTGGAGTAACCTTAGGGCTTAGATCACCCTCTTGCATGATTAATTGTTTGTCTTGATATCTTTATATCTTGGCTCTCTTGTTTGGGGTTGCAATCCTACACCCGGATTTTGAGAAACATTCATAGATAGCAATACATTGTGGAAACTGTGCGGGGTATACCGACACGGTCGAAGCAATAACTATATTAGTGCGACATATTTGTGAGTACCGGTAACCCTTGAGTTCAATCAAGGAGAGTACGGGGCCGCTGAGTGATGTCACTAAGCACTAATGACCTAGAACCTTACTTGACCATCTTGGCCTTTTATTAGGGGTAGTGAGATGACCGGCTTTGGTGCAGTCCGAAGTTGGTAGATACTCGATACTACACTCATTGAGGGTTGTTTTCTTGGAATATTTTGGTCGCTAGTTAAGTGGCTAAACTAAAACCATGAACGATGAAAACAATCCAATGATATTGAGCTCCTTAGAACCTGGTTACTATTTATAGGACAGGTTTTTAAGCCAACTACACTCAAGAGGGTACTTACCTATGAAACCCCATGCAAGCCTGAAACTAGGGTTTGGTGTGATTTGCTTGTACATATGTTTGTGCATACATCATAAACATCATAAAGCATCATATGCATTCACTAACCACTTCAAGGGTTTAGATCTTCATCTTTGTTCTTGTTTTGTAGGTCATGGAAATTCCTCGCAGAAAAACCATCCAAGTCAACCTTGTGAGAATCTCTCCTCAACTCAAGGAGCTCACCTCAAGAATTCCGGAAAGCTCATCCTTCATTGAAAGACATGGTAGACTGCTCAGCTTAGTCAACACCAACATTGAAGAAGACATGATGAAAGTGCTATTCCAGTTCTTTGACCCTCTTCACCACTGTTTCACTTTCCCTGACTATCAGTTGGTGCCCACTTTGGAGGAGTTTTCTCAACTCCTAAGAATCCCTATCCTTAATCAACTACCTTTCAACGGTACGGAAAAGGAACCAAAGCCGGAAGATGTTGCTCGAGCATTACATCTACAACCATCTGACATCAAGGGGCATTGGGAAACCAGAAGCGGCGTCAAAGGATTCTTAGCAAAATTCTTGTTTGAGAAGGCACAAGAATGTTGGAATTCATTGGACCTACAAGCCTTTGAAGAAATTGTGGCACTCCTTATCTATGGGTTGGTCTTGTTCCCAAATTCTGACCAATTGGTAGATGTCAGTGCCGTCAAAATCTTCCTGTCCAGAAATCCAATACCAACATTGCTTGGGGACATCCTTCACTCATTTTACACACGAACAATGAGAAAGAGGGGTGTTCTCATGTGTTGTACTCCTCTCCTTGCAAGGTGGTTTATTTCGCACCTTCCACAATCTGTCTTGAAGAATGACCAAGGCTCAAGGTGGTCCCAACGGTTGATGACTCTTACTCACTCTGATGTACATTGGTGTTCTCGGTCCAGAGAAAATGTCATCATCGTCGATCGTTGTGGAGAGTTCCCTAATGTTCCATTACTTGGCATTAGAGGGGGTATCACCTACAACCCTTGCCTAGATTTGAGGCAATTTGGATATGCACGGAGGGATGGCCCTCACGACATGTTGATTCCTGACCTAGTTTTTGACTTTGACAACGATGCACAAGGACTTCGCCAAAGATTCATCAGAGCTTAGGGAAGGCCCAACAAGGTTGATAGCAAGACACTGGGACACAAGAACTCCATCCCTCTTGAACCTTACCTCAAGTGGGTACGAGCCCAGAGTCTAATGATGCCTTATCCTCATGTTTTCCCTGTGATTAAAGAGCCCGTCAAGGAAGGAGAGGTTCCCTACACCATCCTACATCCTGACATGCCTACATCGTGGGAGGAAATGCAGAAAAGTTGGATTCAGCTCAAGGAGGAACGGAACACTTTTGAAGCCAGCTTCTACGCTAGCGAGAAGAAGGTTCTAGAGCTTACCCGCCGACTCCATGAGCAAGAGGCCCTCAACACCTACATCGCACCAACGAGGATGCGCAATGTCTTTTTACCTTGAGAAGTTGTTTTTGTAATATTTGGCCCATGGGGCATTTATGTACTAACAAATTTCTTCTTATTAATATGACGTGCGTTCTTCTTTGTCTGCAACAATTTTGAATGTTCTAAATCCTTGAATGCATTGCATACATAAGCATATCATTCATCATGTGCATAAGCAGGTCTCACTCCAGGTTTCCTTATCTGTCTGCTGTTTATTTCAGTAGGATGGATCTCGAGCAAACAGTCAAAGACCTACAGGCTCAAAATGCACAGTTCCAGCAACTCCTGATGACCTTGGCTAAGGGTCAGGAGGATCTCAAGACCTTGCTAGGGAATAAAGACCCAGTGAAAAAGAAGAAAAAGAGACTCGGGGTGGCTACTTTAGGGAGAAGATTTGAAGGAGAAGCCCGGAGAGTGCTTGAATTTCCTCCTACTTCTGATGAAGGAACCAGTAAAGGAGGTGGGGCTGCGGTACCTTCCGAGTCCGATGTGGAAGAAGAGGAGGTCGAAGAGGATGAAGACTACTCTGATCAACAATACCCTCCGACTGATGATAAGTACAAAGGTTTAGAAGACAGGTTGGCCGCTATGGAACTACAAAGAGTGTCGAGTTTGGATTTCGAAGACTTGGGTTTAGTGGCCGGGATTGTGATTCCCCCAAAGTTCAAAGTGCCAGTTTTTGTGAGGTATGATGGGTTGTCCTGTCCAAAAATGCATCTCAGGTCCTACGTAAGGAAGATTCAACCTTATACGGCAGATAAGAACCTTTGGATCCATTTCTTTCAAGACAACCTTTCTGGAGCTCAACTGGAGTGGTTTTATCAGCTAGAGGGAACCAGCGTCAGAAACTAGGAAGACTTGGCCACCGCCTTTTACAAACAATATCAGTACAATTCTGACCTTGCTCCTACTCGTACCCAACTTCAGGGTATGTCACTGGGAACAGGCGAAGGATTCAAAGAATATGCACAAAAATGGAGGGATTTGGATGGCAGGGTGCAGCCTCCTTTAACCGATCATGAACTTGTTGACATGTTTCTAGGGACCCTATCTGGGCCATTTTTCAATCATCTGATTGGTAACTCTTCCGCGGGGTTTACCGATTTGATCTTAATAGGCGAAAGAATAGAAGCAGGCATCAAGTCAGGAAAGATTCAGAAGGGTGTCGTTGCAAGTGTTGAGAAGAAGCCTTTTAAGAAGGAAACGGCTGTTGTATACTCCCAAAGAAGAGTAGGGAAGACTGAGCGCCGACCGACTGTGGGGGCCGTAATGATTCAAAACCCTTCAAGTGAACAGCCTCGCTATAACCAGTCCAGACCAAATCAGCAACGGGTGGAACGGCCACAACGGCAGTTCACCCGCATTAATATGACACCAGCGCAAGTACTTCCCCATCTGTTGAAGTTGAATCTCGCCACTATCAAAGAGGCACCAAAAAATATGAATACGTCCTCTCCGCATTACCATCCTAATGCTAAGTGCGCCTACCATTCTGACAGTGTCGGGCACGACACCAACGATTGTTGGGCACTCAAGCATAAAATCCAAGACCTGATAGAGGCGAAGGAGGTGGAGTTTGACGCGCCGGAGAAGCCGAAAGTGATATCTGCTCCAATGCCGGAGCACGACCGAAATGTCAATGCCATTGAAGAAGATTTGTATGTTGCTGATGTCAATGATCTGATAACTCCATTGTTAACCATCAAGTTGAATCTGTTAAGGGTCGGGATCTTCCCGGGATGTAAAGAAGATTGCAATTGTTGTTACTCTCTGCCGTTTGATTGTCCGTTACTGAAGAAAGGCATCCAAGGCCTAATTGATAGTCGATAAATTTTGTTTGAAAAAGTTTCTGCTATTCCAACCCATACTGAAGATGTCTCAATCATAACCATTCACGCCAATCTTTCCAAGGCCGTCAGAAAGCCTGTTAAGATTACACCAGCTACAAAATCTGTTCCTTTGAAGATAACAATGATAGGGCCTGTCCCCTATGTTTCTGAGAAGACAATACCATGGAACTATGGCGGTGACGTCTACTACCATGGTATTAAACAAATCGAAATAACTGAAGAAAGTTCGGATGATGAAGAAGCCAGCATTGGAAACATTCCAGGCACGAGCAAAATCACCCAGAGCGGGAGAATATTTTCTCCAGAGATTGCCCCTCCAAGAGCAATCTTTGGACCCTCATCTACTGACAAGGTTATCCCTGCACCAATAAAACTCTCTGCTAGAACCCCTTTGATTGAAGATGTTGTTGTTCCTAGTATTGTCCCTCCTACCGCTGCTGATAAAGGTAAGGGAATCCAAGATGAGCTCGTCAGGACGAGGGCTCAACCCTTGGTCATCCCGGAAACCTCCAAGAAAGAAATGGATGAGATCTTGAAAATAATCAAAAGGAGTGATTACGATGTGGTAGAACAACTGGGGCAAACCCCCTCAAAGATCTCCATGCTGGCACTACTACTTTGCTCAGAAGCGCACGCTAAAGCTTTGATAAAATTCCTGAAGGCAGCCCATGTGCCCCAAGAAACCTCTGCAGATCAATTCCAAAATTGCGTGGCCAGCCTTACTGCGGACAATGGATTAGGTTTCTCTGATGCCGACCTAACTCCTAAAGGTAGAAACCACAATGATACTTTGCACATTTCAGTCGAGTGCCGAGGAACTACTCTCGCACACGTCTTGGTCGACACTGGTTCGTCGCTGAATGTACTGCCTAAGAAGGCCTTGGACCGACTAGATTGTGAAGGGTTGGAGTTGAAGCCGAGTGATATTGTTGTCAGAGCTTTCGATGGTTCGAAGAGGATGGTCCATGGGGAGGTTGAAATTCCCATCAAGATAGGCACTGAGGTGTTTAAATCTACTTTCTATGTGATGGACATCCGTCCGTCATACTCTTGCTTGTTGGGTAGGCCTTGGATACACCACGCCGGGGCAGTCACCTCTTCCTTGCATCAAATGTTGAAGTATCCTGTCAAGGGAAAGATTATAACCGTCCATGGCGAAGAGGAGTACATGATCAGCCACTTGAACTCCTTCCGGTATGTGGAGGTAGAGGGGGAGTTCATTGAGACGCCTTTCCAGCATTTCGAAGAAGTCCTTCCTGAAATAACAGTAGCAAAGTTGGCAGCTGAAGTACCGAGGCAGATGGCCAGGATGGCATCTCTGGAGGACGCAAAGGCCGCAATAAAGGAGGGGAAGAATTCAGCATGGGGGCAGTTGCCTGATATTCCACATAAAACAGACAAATTTGGATTAGGATTCACTACCGCGGGCCAGAAAGCTATGTGCCGTTCGAAGATTGAAAGAGCGCCAGTCAAAATTTCTCCCTACGGAATCAACGCTTTGGAGGATGAAGACAAAGAGAGCAACATCGAAGAGTGGATTTACCCAACTGTCAAAGGAGGATTGTGCAACTGGGAGGCAAAAGACTTTGTCCCCATCACTTTTATTCATCAGTAATTTATCTGTCAAACATTTCCTATTTGGTCTGTAATATTTATTTTCGAACAATCCGTACACTATCTTTTCACCTCATGCCTTGCCCGGGGCATGTAGGTCCATTTGTAAGGGTTTTGATTATTTTTCATATCCATATGCCATGTTTAATGATTCATTGGACATTTTTCATTTGATAAACTGCTTGTGTTCATTTTCTTTCCTTTTGCATTTTTTGTTTAAGGATGGCTATCCCTTACACACACCCACACTCACAAATGCAGGTACCCATCCACTCCGGATTCCATGGGTGACTATTCTGCTATATCCTTCAATAACTCTGAAGATCTGGTCAATCAAGCCGAGTATGAAGATGACGAAGGTTGTGAAGTACCAGGGGAACTAGCCAGACTTCTACAGCAAGAGGAAAGGGCCATCTTACCGCACGAAGAGTCATTGGAAACTGTCAACTTAGGGACCGAGGAAGACCGGAAGGAGGTGTAAGTGGGTGCCAATCTGGAACCAAGTGTCAAGGAACGCCTGATACAGTTGTTAAATGAATATGTTGAAATATTCACTTGGTCTTATGAAGACATGCCGGGTTTAGACACAGACATCGTGGTTCACCGTCTTCCCACAAGAGAGGATTGTCCACCGATCAAGCAAAAAGTCCGCCGAATGAGGCCTGACATGTCTGAAAAAATCAAAGCAGAAGTGATGAAGCAATTTGACGCTGGCTTTCTGGCTGTTACGTCCTATCCTCAATGGGTCGCTAACATCGTGCCAGTACCTAAAAAAGATGGCAAAGTCAGGATGTGTGTGGACTACCGGGATTTGAATAGAGCCAGCCCCAAACATGATTTTCCACTTCCGCACATTGACATTTTGATCGACAATACAGCTCAGCACAAAGTGTTTTCCTTCATGGATGGATTCTCGGGCTACAATCAAATCAAAATGGCCCCCGAGGATATGGAGAAAACAACTTTTGTCACACAATGGGGCACTTTCTGTTACAAGGTGATGCCGTTCGGGCTGAAGAACGCAGGGGCAACTTATCAACGCACCATGGTAGCTTTGTTTCATGATATGATACATCATGAGATTGAAGTTTACGTAGACGATATGATAGCTCGGTCACAAATAGCGGAGGAGAACCTTGAACATTTAGAAAAGCTGTTTGCCAGATTGAAAGAATACAAACTCAGGCTGAATCCAAGTAAGTGCACTTTTGGAGTTAGGTCTGGTAAACTTCTAGGATTCATTGTAAGCAACAAAGGCATTGAAGTCGATCCAGCAAAAGTGAAAGCAATACAAGAGATGCCTGCTCCCCGTACTGAAAAGGAGGTTAGAGGGTTCTTGGGGCGCTTGAACTATATTGCCAGATTCATCTCTCATCTGACTTCTACCTGTGAGCCAATTTTCAAACTCTTGAAGAAAGATCAGGTAGTCGAATGGAATGATGATTGCCAAGCTGCTTTTGATAAGATCAAGGAGTATTTGCTAGAACCTCCTATTCTGATGCCACCCGTCGAAGGAAGACCATTGATCATGTATCTGACCGTCTTGGATAACTCAATGGGGTGTGTTTTGGGCCAGCATGACGAGTCTGGTCGAAAAGAGCATGCTATTTATTACCTTAGCAAAAAGTTTACCGACTGTGAGACTCGCTACTCACTACTCGAGAAAACTTGATGCGCTTTGGTATGGGCTGCTCGCTGACTAAGGCAGTATATGTTGACTCATACTACCTTGTTGATTTCCAAAATGGATCCTATCAAGTATATCTTCGAAAAGCCCGCCTTATCCGAAAGGATAGCTAGATGGCAAATGATCCTAACTGAGTATGACATCCAGTACACCACCCAAAAAGCTATAAAAGGGAGTGTACTAGCTGACCATCTGGCTCATCAAGCTATCGAAGATTACCAACCCATGAGATTTGACTTCCCAGACGAGGACATCATGAATTTGGACAACATTGAAGGTAACAGACCGTATGACGGACCCGAAAAGGGATCCCGATGGACCCTGTACTTTGATGGTGCTTCAAATGCACTTGGAAACGGTATCGGTGCGGTACTCATTTCCCCGGAAGGTTGTCACACTCCTTTCACGGCCCGACTTTGCTTCAGCTGCACAAACAACATGGATGAGTATGAAGCTTGCATCTTTGGTCTCAAGGCTGCTATAGACTTGGGGATCAAACTTTGATCGTATTTGGGGACTCGGCTTTGGTTATCAGTCAAATCAAAGGAGAGTGGGATACCAAGCACCCTAATCTTATCCCTTACAAAGAACATGTCTTGACATTGTTGCCTCATTTCGAGCAAATTACCTTCGAGCATTTCCCGTGAGAAGAGAATCAGCTAGCAGATGCTCTAGACACAATGTCCTCCATGTTTAAACTCAACTGGGATAATGAGGCTCCCCAAATCACCATCGAGCGAATGGATGAACCTGCACATTGTCACGAGATTAATACCGAAGAAGTAGTGGAACAACCCTGGTTCCATGAAATCAAAAGGTATCTTGAGACTAGAGTTTATCCCGAAGGAGCTTCCGTAAATGACAAGAAGTTCTTAAGGAAATTCGCTGCTAAGTTCTTCCTGAGCAACAACATCCTTTACAAACGAAGCCATGATTGTGTATTACTCCGATGCGTAGACAAAGCTGAAGCAGAGTTGATCATGACTGAGATACACAGCGGCACATTTGGCACTCACTTGAGCGTGCATACAATGGCTAAGAAGATCCTAAGGGCAGGCTATTACTGGTCTACCATGGAAGCTGATTGCCATCAACATTCCCGTACTTGCCACAAATGTCAAGTCTACGCTGACAAAGTTCATATCCCTCCGGTTCCTCTCAACGTTCTGACTGCTCCTTGGCCATTTGCAATGTGGGGCATTGACTTGATTGGAGAGATCAAGCCCACGGCTTCCAACGGACATCGTTTCATCCTGGTTGCCATTGACTATTTCACCAAATGGGTCGAAGCAGCTTCCTTCCCCTCTGTTACTAAAAATGTGGTTGCCCGCTTCATCAAGAAAAATCTCATATGCCGGTATGGTGTTCCAGACAGGATCATCATAGACAACGGTACTAATCTGAATAACACGATGATCACCGCATTGTGCGAACAGTTCAAGATTTATCATCACAATTCATCTCCCTATCGGCCGAAGATGAACGGTGCTGTTGAAGCTGCGAACAAAAACATTAAGAAGATCATTCAGAAAATGACAGTCACTTACAAAGACTGGCATGAGATATTACCGTTTGCTCTGCATGGATACCGTACGACGGCACATACTTCAACCGGGGAAACCCCATTTTCGTTGGTATATGGCATGGAAGCTGTCCTGCCTATGGAAGTTCAGATTCCTTCTCTAAGGATTATGAAGGACACAGGTTTGAATGAAGATGATTGGATTCAGACCCGACTTGATCAACTCAATTTGATCGACGAGAAGTGACTCGCTGCTATATGCCATGGTCAGATGTATCAAAAACGGATGATCAAGGCCTTCAATAAGAAAGTCATACGTCAAGTGTATCAAGTCGGAGATCTCGTAATCAAGCGGATTATCTTGCCGCAAAGTGATCCCAGGGGCAAATGGACTCCTACATATGAAGGACCATTTGTGATCAAGAGCATATTTTCTGGTGGTGCAATGATTCTGACCACCATGGACGGCGACGATTTGCCGCACCCTGCGAACGCAGACATAGTCAAAAGATACTACGCATAAAAGTAACCCGACAAGTCGAAAACCCGAAAGGGCGGCTTGGGCAAAAATGGGCATCCCGGTGAACCGAAAACCCGAAAGGGCGGTTCAGGCAAAAATTAGGGATAAAAACAAAAAAAATCTGTACACCCGGCAAGTTGAAAACCCGAAAGGGCGGCTTGGGAAAAAAGGGGTTTCCCGGTGGATCGAAAACCCGAAAGGGCGATTCAGGCAAAAGTTAGGGAATTAAAGCGTATGACTATGTCTCGTCGGATCACTTCAAAAACAATCTCTTCATCAACCAGTTCCAGGTTTCTGATCAATCCAGTCATCGGCAAACGAAGCATTGGATGGACAGATATTCAGAGTTGTGAAGGCTATAGCGGAATGGAATCCCATGGAATTATTTCACATAGCCATCTTTATTTTGTATAAATCTTTCAATATTTTCGACAAAATCCTCTTACTAGGATGATTGTCTCCTTTGTACAAATATACTCAGAGAAAGTTAATACAAATACTCTTCCCAGAAATTTGTGTCATTTCCTTTTTCTTTTTCTCTTGCACTAATTGTTTTATTTTGAGAAACGTCCAATGTTTTGTTAAATAGGCATATGCATTTGAACATAATCATTTCCTTATGAATCAAGAAAGAGGATTACTGATAGGTTGAAGGTGCAGTTGGATATCTTGATACCCTTTCAAAGGAAACCCCCGGGAGATTTGGAATCCATATCCCCAGCAAGTCTTGAAGCTTATCCCCAATAGAGTCTTGAAGCTTATCCCCTGCAGAGTACGGACGTCTCTCCCGAGCGTTATTCAAAGTTACTCCTCACAAGGGCTTATAACTGGGTTATCCTCAGCTTATTGCCACGGAAGATCGCACTCGGCAAATTTCTTCATATCCCCAGCGAAGTTCATCGGAGTTCCCCAACATAACTTATCAATACAGTCACCAGAGGAGTTTATCTTTGTTATCCCCAGCCAGAGAATCCTCCAGAACTCAATTCCCCTCAGAGTTTAAGTTTCAGTATCCCCAGCAGAGCTAAAACTTCAAACTATCAATCCCCAGCGGAGCCAGACTAGTGAACCTTTTCCCCACGGAAATTCTTCTCACTAGACTAGAGATTCTCAGTCTTACCTCCCCAGCATGAGTCTACCAGGTTCTAAAATCCCCAGTAGACATCATCAGAAATTCTCTTACCCTGCAAGTCACCAAGGAAATTCCAAGTCCCCGCAAGTGGTTCTAAGGCCCCTCGACGTTTGAAGGTCTGGTATTCCCCAAGCAAATCTGCAGACTTTCAGTTTTCAGTTCCTCATTGTATATTCAAAATTCTCCAGTGAAGATCTCCTCGAGACAGGAATTCCCCAGAAGGTTGGTATGCAACCCAAGCTCCTTATTCCCCAGCAACAACCAGGAATTATTCTTCCCGACAGCAGTCAAGAGGCTTTTATCTTCAGCCATCTCGGGTTCATCTATCCTCTGCAAGACGACTCTCCAGCTTACATGTACATTCATTTACATTCATATCATATAACATACATTGTATCATGCATCATGACATTGCATATAACTAACTCTTTACCTTTTCAGGTAAGATCAGTCGACAGACAAAAACCATTATCTGCCGAGATTCTTTCCAGGAATAGTTCAGATGTGACCCAGACATGGCAACATTCTCATACTTATTCCAGATTCACCCAGATGCAGTTTTACACGAGCTCGTCATCAAGAAACCCTACACCGGTTCCTCCTTCAACTTCAAGATTTTTGAAAACAGTTTACGGGCGCTTCCCAACAACGGATGCTGCTCTATTGCTTATTCAACTTCAAGATTTCTGAAAACAGTTCACGGGTTCTCCAAGTAACGGATGTTAACCTATCACTTGTTCAGATTCTTCTCAAGACTTTTGAAAACAGTTTACGGACGCTTCCCAACAACGGATGTTGCTCTATTGCTTATTCAACTCCAAGATTTCTGAAAACAGTTCACGGGTTCTCCAAGTAACGGATGTTAACCTATCGCTTGTTCAGATTCTTCTCAAGACTTCTGAAAACAGTTTATGGATTCTTCCCAACAACGGATGTTAATCTATCGCTTGTTCAGATGCAACTTTTGAAAACAGTTTACGGACGCTTCCCAACAACGGATGCTGCTCTGTTGCTTGTTCAACTCTAAGATTTCTGAAAACAGTTCACGGGTTCTCCAAGTAACGGATGTTAACCTATCGCTTGTTCAGATTCTTCTCAAGACTTCTGAAAACAGTTTATGGATTCTTCCCAACAACGGATGTTAATCTATCGCTTGTTCAGATGCAACTTCTGAAAACAGTTTACGGATTCTTCCCAACAACAGATGTTAATCTATCGCTTGTTCAGGCTCTTCTCAACCTCTGAAAACAGTTTACGGATGCCTCCAGATACGGATGTCAATCTATTGCTTATTCATACCCCCAATTCAGATGTGGTCCAAAACATGGACACCTTTCTGATACTCATTCCAGATGGCATCTTTAAGCCCATCCCCGACAAGTTTATGTCACTCTTCCAGATGGCATCGTTAAGCCCATCTCCAAATGGCATCTCTAAGCCCATTCCCGCATTTATTGCTTTGACGAGTGCAAATTTAAGGGCACTCTAGTGTCCAATCTCCTTTTACCCTCGAGTCGCGAAAGGCAAACCTGCCAATCTAACTCTTCGGATTCAAGAAGATTGAACAGGGGCAACTGTTGTACCACAAAATTTTCCCTCCCATTTCTCATTGATTTCTCATCACTAAGCCCTTGGAGCTCAAGATCCAGTTAGGGTTTCATCTGCTCAAGACTTCTCCTTGCACTGTTGACCCAAATTAGGGTTTGTGTTTGCACAAAGATGTTTTGACCTAAAATGCCTAAGATGACTTTCATGCTTCATATTGGACTCCCAAGTTTATCCGCATCAAATTTCAAGTCTTGATTCCAAATTTTGCCCAGTCAATTGGACAGTTGACCTAGAAATCAACTATATTGGGGAAAAAGTCAACTGTGGCCAATTGACAGTCAAATCCCATGAAAATTGACCCACATCAACATTATGAACTCACATGGACCATTTGATCAAGTTTGGATCACAATTCCACAAGAAATTTGATCAGATCACCAAAAGGGTAAAATGGTCATTTTTAGGGTTTTGACTGCACAAAGGCAATTTTTGACTGTTTGACCTAGCCAATGGCAAACCAAGCTCACATATGGACTCAAGGACCCCATGGAATTGTCTTGACATACTCAACAAGTTCAAAGGATCCCAAATACACAAGATTGACAGTTGAATTTCCCAGTCAATTGATCAATTTTGACTGTATACTGAAAAGTCAAACTTTGACTTTTTGGTCAAAGTCAAGTGTCAAGATTCATTTTTCATCAAAACATTCCAAATCATGAAACTTGTTCATCAAGAAATCAAGAATTGCAAATTAGGGTTTGAAATGAAGATTTTTCATAACTTAGAATTTTTCTAAGTTATGAAAAACCCTAATTTTTTTTCTAACTTTGCCCCACTTTCTCACCAAGATTCATTTGGATTCAAGCAAATGTCAAAACATGAAAGTTGTAGCCTATTGCAAAATCTACAACTTTGATTCACAAAGTTTTCCCAAAAGAAGCTTGTATCTCAAGTTACAATTTTTGGAACAAGGGTACCAAACCATTCTTAACTTAGAGAAAATTTGACCTATTTTAGGCAGGATTTTTGCCTAACTTCAAGACCATTTTTCACATACTTCCACTTGGAATTTCAATTTTCACTTCAAATATGGATTGTAGTACACATTACAAGCTTTCCAAAATGTCCAAGAACTCATCAAACAACCTCATGGTTAGAGAGAATCGAATTTGGCAATATGGGAAAAACTCACTTTTGTTATGGCCAATTTCCATGTTCATACACTTAGGCAATTTTCAAATCAGCATGCATTTCTTGATTACAGGCCCTAAATCTCTGTTACACTCATAAATTTAATGCAAACTCATTGTGCCAAGACCATATTTTTTGTGTTCAAGCATTGCATAATGGTTTAATCCCAAAGTAGAAAAAGCATAATGGCCATTTTTGCAAAAGTGAACTTTATGTCAAAATGCAAATCCAAGCAAGTACAGTTAAGATCTCTTTGGCACAAGTTTATGGGCTAATTACACTGATCAAGACTAAGTGGTTCAGCATAGAATGGGGGCATGTACAGGCTAGAAACACCAAGTGGCCTTTTGTTGCTTAAAGTGTAAGAAACTTGCCATAACACACAAAACTCTTATTTCCTGTAAACCAAGCTTAAGCAAACTTGTCAAACACTTTCTAATCATCAAACCCAAGCTGAAACACGAGCTATCCACCTCCATTGCCCTCTCCAACACAGAATCACTCTCAAACTGTCCAAACAGAGCACCTGCTGCAGATTGAATCCCACAACTCATTTCCATCGTGCATTCTTGCTAAGACCACTTCAAACACCTTCCCTACCATCAATGCAAACTATCCAAAGCATTAGAAGTGGACTGTAACTCCTCTAATCAGTTTGGCCATTTTCATTTTCTTGTTTTGCAGGTGGAGTGCTATAACTCGATTCAGCTAGTTTCAAAGCAAAGTAAAACTTGGAATAGCATCCCTGGACATCAAGGAAGTTGTACCAATCATCACCTTGCTCTGAAAGTACCTCCATCATCAGATACAACTTCAACTGAACAG
The DNA here is from genome assembly GCA_948472305.1 of Vicia faba. Classification (NCBI taxonomy): domain Eukaryota; kingdom Viridiplantae; phylum Streptophyta; class Magnoliopsida; order Fabales; family Fabaceae; genus Vicia; species Vicia faba. The sequence continues at coordinate 223,789,037 of OX451740.1, read as the reverse complement.
GTAAGTTCATGAACTCGTATCTCTCTATCCAGGCATTGTTAGCTTTAGGTTTGTGAAGAAAATATGTCACATTCATAGCCCTGAACATGCCCATGTAATTAGTTTTCATTTATGTTATGTGTGCTGTGAGAATTTGATGTCTGAACATGGAACAAAAACTAGGTCAGGATTTGGGAATGGAGAAATTCTCTCTCATTTCTGAGAGTTAAATCATGTTCTTTATATGTATGAATTCGTGATTTAATGCTCTACATTGTTTATGTTATGAGTTTTGGCTGAAAATCAAGGAATCAGGAGTTTGATGGAAGCATGGAAAACGCGCGTTTTTATGTTTTGAATGGCTGAAGGTTGAAGACAACAGCCTTTGGGCTAGGCCTGTTTTGCTATTTCTTTTCACACCCCATTTTTGCTTTTACACCTCTGTGGCCCATTGTGCTTATTTTCATGATTTTTTGACTTTTCTTTTTTTATTCTGATTTATTTATTTTTGCTAATAATATTAAAAATATAAAAAAATATTTTTCACACCATTTTTGAATTTATAGGCATTTATTTGTTTAGAATAGTTTTTTGTACATAAATAAATAAATAAACACTTTTATTTAAAAATACCAAAAATAATGCAAACTTATTTTATTTCTGATTTTTATTTTATTTATCTTCTGAAAATATTTTATATAAAATATACTTTTTTTATAAATATTAAATATTATTATTTTATATATATAATATATATTTAGTAAATAATACAAATACATATATATTTATTAGAATATTTAGGGCAAAAATACAAAAATATATACATTTTTATTTTTATTAATATTTAATAGTAAAAATACCTTTTTGACAAATATACTTCATTTTTATTTTATTTTGTATATAATTGATAAATATTTGTATATATTAAATAATTAATATATTTACTTAATAAATTAGGGTTTTGCCCTAAACATGGAAAATACTCCAAAAAATAATACTTTTCATTTTATTTTATTTTGACATATAAAAATACTTTTTTTCATACATACTAAAAAGTTTTTTTGCATCTTGCATATTTATCTTATTTCTATTTAATTTGTGCAATTGATTATCTTTGTATAATTCCAAATTGATGTAATAGTTAGATTTAAATTTCTTGTCAAAATACCCCCCATTTGAACATTTGTATCCCCCTTCCCATATTGTGTTGTAATAGCTTAGGAACTTTAATTTTCGTACTTTAAAGTTTTCTAAATATACCATGATAGAATTAGGGTTTGTATGCAAATAAAAACAACAAAATAGTTTGACCTAATTTCAAGATAATCAAGCATGAAAATGGACAACACCAATCACACTTGCACCCCTAGGGTATTCCACTTGTTGCCTTCAATAAATGGGCCATATTGCATGTTAGGTCTCTTTGGGCAAAACAAACAATTCAAATGATCATAGTCCCTCGACGACGCTTTCGAAAGTTGCCTAAAAAATGATCAAGTCCCTTAAAGGAAAATTGCCCAAAGATACTTGGCACCATTGCAATTATGGTCTAAACGATGACCCGCGCCTGTCCCTTTCACATCCTAACACAAGATTGGCCACCAAATGCAATGGTGGAACAAAATTGTTAAAAGGGTTAAAACATAGCAAAAATCTTTGAGAACTTTAGGGTAGATAGCTCTTAAGTACTTGTCAACTTGCAAAACAAAAACACTTTCCTATTTTTCAAACCACACTTCACAAACACTTTCAAAACAAACTTTCAAAAACCTTGAAACATCTTTTCAAAAAGACAAACACCTTTTGTAAAACATTCGAGTAAAGAATTGTTACAAGGGTAGCCTAGACAAGGCATCTTTTTCAAAACATTTTCAAAACCACGCACAAAGCACCATTTCAAACAATTGAAAACCAAGGCAAGTTGATCTAAGCAAGTACCTAAGAGCCCATGGATAACCATGGATAGAAAGGGTGCTAATACCTTCCCTTTCTATAATCTACTCCCCGAACCCAAGAAAATATCTCAAAGGTTTTTGCTGTGCTTTTTAAACCTTTCCTTAGGATAAAATAAAAAATCGGTGGCGACTCTTGCTCAACCGAAACATTTGCGAAAACAAACGCAAAACCATAGTCAGTTCTCCCACCGTATCACACAAGGTTGTCCAGAAATCCAAGCACGATAACTTGAGTCAGGGGCTATGACCCACTCGATATGGTGAGCTTTGACTCTTGAATAAGGACTCTCAACAACCGGAAGTTCCTTCAATCAAGCTATAAAATTTAAATTCTAACAATTTTCTTGTTTACCCCGCGAGATCCTTGAAAACATTGCATACATATACCATACATATCATTGCATTACAGGTACCCCTTTTTACAGGTCACTTATCTTCTTCGCTGTTTATTTCAGCAATTGTCATGACTTCTGAACCTACTACTGAACAAGCTATCAAGGCCCTCCAGGCCCAGAATGCCCAGTTCCAAGAGATGGTTATGAGCCTAGCCCAGGGTCAGCAGGAGTTGAAGACTCTGTTTCTGAAGAAGAAGAAGAAGAAGAGGACCGTCTTGTTCAACACTGGACGCAGATTTGGGAATGCACTGCAGAATGAGGTTGAGCTGAGTACCCCATCTGTAGGGAAAGACAGTCCACAAGAGAGAAGGGTTCCTAGTCCCGTGGTCTCCGACAACGAGACGGATTATAATGATGAACAATACCCTCTTGCTGAGGATAGGTACAAACAACTAGAAGACCGCTTAAGTGCTATGGAGATTCAACATGTGCCCGGGTTGAACTTTGGTGACCTAGGCTTATCTTCTGGGGTGGTGATTCCCCATAAGTTCAAGGCGTCTGCCTTTGCAAAGTACGACGGAGCTTCCTGTCCTAGGCTGCACCTCCGATCGTATGTAAGGAAGATCCAACCTTATATAACTGACAAGAATTTGTGGATCCATTTCTTCCAGGATAGTCTTTCAAGGACTCAACTCGAATGGTTCTATCAGCTGTATGGAGCCAGTATTCGTAACTGGGAGGACTTGGCTACTGCGTTCTACAAGCAGTATCAGTATAATTCCGACCTCGCTCCTACTCGTACCCAACTCCAGGGTATGTCACTAGGGACGGGTGAAGGATTTAAGGAGTATGCTCAAAAGTGGAGAGACCTGGCTGGAAGGGTGCAGCCACCTTTGACTGACCGTGAACTTGTGGACATGTTCTTGGGGACCCTGTCTGGTCCGTTCTTCAACCATTTGATTGAGAATTCTTCTGCCGGGTTTACAGAACTTATCTTGACTGGTGAGAGAATAGAAGCTGATATCAAGTCTGGGAAGATACAGAAGGATGCTTCATCGAGCTCCGAGAAGAAACCCTTCAAGAAGGAATCCAGTGTTGTCTATGGTTCAAGGAGACAGAATAAACCAGAACGCCGCCAAGCTGTCAACGCGGTGGTAATTTCAAAGCCTGCTGCTGCTCCTCAGCAATATAACCAACCAAGGGGTGAGAGACCTAAAAGGAAGTTTACTCGACTCAGCATGACCTTATCCCAGATATTGCCACAGTTACTGTCAACCAATCTGGTGACTCTGAGAGAAGCTCCGAAGATTGTGAACACGACCTCTCCAAAGTACAATCCCAACGCCCGTTGCGCTTATCACTCTGACAGCCCGGGGCATAACACAGATGATTGTTGGGCTCTGAGAAACAAGTTTCAGGACCTAATCGATGCAAAGGAGGTTGAGTTCAAAGCGCCCGAGACTCCCAATGTGATCACTGCTCCCTTGCCAAAACACGGCTAGGATTGAAAACACTTTTGTTCATTTGAATTCTGAAGTTGTACTTTTCTTTGCTTTTTCAAACAATTATTATTATGTCAAACTCTTTTATTATCATTAATGCATTGCATATGTCTGTTTTGAATCAATCCATTCGTATTCACTATATTCAAATTGCTTTCATTTTTTGTGATGTTCAACTCTCGATTAAAAATTCTAAGCCTTTTGAGGGAGGATGACGAAAACGATACCACGATCTTTACAGTATGATTTTGAACAGACCCCGCTGATGAGGTACAGGCATTGTTTCAAATCCTAAACAGTGGAGTTATAAGGAAGATAATCCCTAGTCAACCCCTTTGAGCCAAAGAAGTTGGAGTTTTTCTTTTCACAAATTAAAACCCTTAATTATAACCTGGGGCAGGGTAGTTTTCTCAGTTGATCCAGGTGCACAATGAATGGCATCAAAGGAGTCCTTCCAAAACAAAAGACAGTGATGGTTCTGAATAATCATAAAGACAGGCAGTCATTATCTCTCAGAAATAAAAGCCCATTAAGTCAAAACCTGTGAAGGAGACTTACAAAATTGGGGCATCCCGCTGACTGTAATCATAAAAGAAACAGTTCAGGCAAAAAAAAAGCAGGGATAACGAAATCAAAAAGAAAGGGGTCCTACAAACCCTCAACAAAAAGAAATGACTGCCTACTCCAAATAAACTATCAGTATCCGAATCATCACTGGTATATCAGAGCAAAGACTCAAACAAGATCTAATGCACGATTAGCTGAGTTTAGGATCGAAGAACATCACGAAGAACGGGTGGGTACAAATAAAATTTGAGCCTTTATCCTTTGTTTCTTAAACCGTGAACCAGGCCACGTTATAACCCTTAAAAATTCCTAGCTGAAGCATGGGTTAGTTTGAAAGCATACTGTTACAAAAGGTATCCTGACTCCTTAAGGCTTGCTGTAAAATACTGAGTTGACATCACATTTACAAAAAATTCACTTGTTTTATTGAAAACTGCATTTTCAAAAACTTCGAAACAGACATAAGCTTTGCATTCTTAAAATAACATTGTTTGCATATGACTATTTGTTCAACGGCAGAGAAATTCGCACGAAGAATATCTAATGAACAAAAACACTTCCAATCAAGGGGCATGGCATGATCATTGTCCATCATCTGGGGCAGTCAAGTCAAGATTCAAGGAATCTCTCAAAATGCCAAATAGCCAGGGGCAAATCTCCGCCTGAGCCACTTGGGGCATTGGACATGAATTCCAACAACGAATCTTGCACGATCAAACATCTTCTGGTAATATGATAACACAACACTACTGACAGTGACAACTCCCTACGTTCTGAGAGCATGGACATAGTCGAAAAAATACTACGCATAATCAAAGACCCGCTAGGTCGACTGGCCTAGGCAAAAATAAGGGATTCCCAGCGAACCAAAAGGGTTCGGGAAAAAATGAGGGATGAAAATGAAAAATCGGTACACCCGGCAAGTCGAAAACCTGAAAAGGCGACTTGGGCAAAAAAGGGTATCCCGATGGACTGAAAAACCGAAAGGGAGGTCCAGGCAAAAATTAGGGATTAAAGCGTACGACTATGTCCCGTCATCTCGTCACTTGCCTACCAGAAGAAGATTTGTCGATCGGTGTTTATCAAGCACCTCATAGGCCTTTTTCTCCCGCAGAAACTGGGGCAATAAGAATTGTCCGAACTATGCAAGCTGCTCTGTCCTCCAGGTACAAGGTAGATTCAGCTGAAGAATATAACCAAAATACCTTCACTCTTTGTAGAGTAAGACAAGAGTCAGCAATACTCTCCCCAAGCAGAGTTGGTCTCCCATCAGCCCTAAAAAGGCACAGTATTACCAGCAAGTCAGCTATACTCTCCCCAAGCAGAGTTAGTCTACCGTCAGTCCTGAAAAATTGGGTATCCCCATAAGATATTAATATTCCCTAGCAGAGTATACAGATATTCCTCAGCAAGCATCCTCGGCAGTCTTAATATTCCTCAACGGAAATATAAGATTGTTCCCCGGCGGAATACAAGATACCCCCAGTGGAGTCATTTCCTCAAAAGTTCCCTAGGAGAGTTGAATCTTCCTCCCCAGTAGATTCTAGAAGCTTATCCTCTGCAGAATACATCTCTCCCCAGCCATATTCAGAAGGTTATTCCCCACCAGAGTCTAACTGGGTTATCCTCAGCAAATTGCAACGGAAAGATCGTCCCCAGCGAAGTTCATTCTATCCCCCAGCGGAGTTCATCATCAAAATCCCCAACAGAGCTTATCAACGGAATCCCCAGCGGAGTTTATCGTTCAAATCTTCAGCGAAGCATCTATTCCCCACAGAGTAATTCCCCGCAGAGTAATCTCTTCACCAGGTTTATTTCCCCAACAGAGTCATCTTCTTCTACCGGTTTATTCTCACAATCATCTTCGTTCATCATCCCCAGCGGAAACGAAGAACTCTACTCTTCAAAATCAGCCTAGGATTCAACAAACCTCCTGGCATTCGTCAAGGATTTATTTTCCAGACGAAAATACATTCATAAACATTTCGTATCTCATACCTCCTATTTACATACATGATAAAGTGCACACAACACAATCTCATTTTTTGAGAACATCATGACATCATGCATTTCATACATCATGACATTGCATACAACTAATGTTTTGCCTTTTCATGAAAAGGTCAATCCAAAGATGATTATCACCAACTGTGATCGGTGGGAATGAGAACTGACTGTTTTTTAAGCGGGTTCACGAAATGTCGCGGTAAGCAAGAGTCGCCACCGTCTTTTATGTTCTCCAACAAGGAAAGGACAAAAGCACAGCAAAATTCCTTTTCGAGATGTTTCTCGGGTTCGGGAGGTAGATTATAGAAAGGGAAGGTGTTAGCACCCTTTCTATCCGTGGTTATCCACGGGCTCTTAGGTACTTGCTCTTATGTTTTCAAAATTGTTTGCTTTTCAAGTGTTTGTGGGTTTTGAAAAAGTTTCGTTTGAAAAATTTCTAAGTAACTCTTGTATCTGTCCTCAAGAGTGTATGAAAAATCTGTTTGAAAACTTTTTGAAAGTGTCGGTGTGAAAAGATGTTTTTTTGTTTGTTTTGAAAAGAGCAAGTACCTAAGAGCCCGTGGATAACCACAGATAGAAAGGGTGCTAACACCTCCCCTTTCTATAATCTACCTCCCGAACCCGAGAAACATCTCGAAAAGGAATTTTGCTGTGCTTTTGTCCTTTCCTTGTTGGAGAACATAAAAGACGGTGGCAACTCTTGCTTACCGCGACATTTCGCGAACCAGCTTAAAAAACAGTCAGTTCTCATTTCCACTGATCACAGAACTGGCGACTCTGCTGGGGAGATTGATTCAACTCTCCTGGGGAGACTTTTGAACTGTACTGGGGAATAGCTCCACTGGGGTGTCTGGTATTTCGCTGGGGAATAATCTTATATTAAGACGGCCGGGGATGCTTGCTTAGGAACATCTGTATACTCCGCTGGGGAATATTGAGACTTTCTGGGGATACCCATCTTCTTTAAGGCTGACAGTATGCTAACTCTGCTTGGGGAGAGCGTTGCTGTCTTGCTAGAGATACTGTGCCTTTTCGGGGTTGATGAGAGACCAACTCTGCTCGGGAGAGAGTATTGTTGAGTCTTGTCTTACTCTGCAGGGAGTGGAGGTATCTGGGTTATGTTCTTCAGCCGAACCTACCTTAGTACCTTGGTTGACAGAGCAACTAGATCGCTTGGACAACTCATTATTGCCCCTGTTTCTGATGTGGGAGAAGAAGATACCTTGTGGAGGTGCTTGATAACTGCCGATCGACAAATCTTCTTCTGGTAGGCAAGCGACGAGATGACGGGACATAGTCGTGCGCTTTTGATCCCTAACTTTTTCCTGGACCGCCCTCTCGGGTTTTCAGTCCATCGGGATACCCATTTTTGCCCAAGCCGCCTTTTCAGGTTTTCGACTTGCCGGGTGTACAGATTTTTTTATTTTCATCCCTTGTTTTTACCCGAACCCTTTTGGTTCGCCGGGAAGCCCTTATTTTTGCCTAGGTGTGTCAACCTAGCGGGTCTTTGATTGTGCATAGTATCTTTTCGACTATGTCCATGCTCTCAGGATGTAGGGAGGTGCCCCCGTTGTTGTGTTGTCATGCTACCAAAAGATCTTCGATCAGGCAAGATTCGTGGCTGGAACTCATGTCCAATGCCCCAGGTGACTCAGGCCGAGATTTTCCTCAGGCTATTTGGCATTTTAAGAGATTTTCTGAATCTTGACTTCACTGCCCCAGATTATGGACAATGATCATGCCGTGCCCCTTGATTGGAAGTGCGTTTCCATTTGAGATGACCTTCTTTGTTGAGAAGATTTTTGTTCACTGGATATTCATCGTGCGAGCTTCTATGTTGTTCAAACAAAATAGTCGTATGCAAACAATGTTATATTAAAAATGCAAAGTTTATGTCTGTTTTTTTGAAGTTTTTGAAAATGCATTTTTCCATAAAAACAAGTGAATTTTTTTTTGAACTGTGATGTCAGCTCGTTATCTTACCGCAAGCCTTAAGGAGTCAGGATACCTTTCGTAACAGTATGCTTTCGAACCAAACCATGCTTCAGCTAGGACTTTTAAGGGTTGTAGCGTGGCCTGGTTCACGGTTTAAGAAACAAAGGATAAAGGCTCAAATTATATATGTACCCGCCCGCTCTTCGTGATGTTCTTCAAACCTAAACTCAGCTGATCGTGCGTTAGACCTTGTTTGAGTCTTTGCTCTGTTATACCAGTGATGGTTCGGATATTGACGATTTATTTTGAATAGGCAATCATTTCCTTTTTTGGTTGAGGGTTTGTAGGACCTCTTTCTTTTTTGATTTTGTTATCCCTGTTTTTTGCCTGAACTGTTTCTTTCATGATCACAGTCAGCGGGATGCCCCAGTTTTGTAAGTCTCCTTCATAGGTTTTGACTTAATGGGATTTTATTTTTGGGAGATAATGACTGCCTGTTATTGTACCCCAAAATTTGCCCTCTCATATTTCTCAAAACATTTCAAGAAAATTCACAAGTCCAACCCGGCGCGTTATATTCAGGTGTTCTTTCGCCAAGATATCTCTGATAACATATTCTCAAATTCAGGTTCGGCTCAAGAGTCAATTCTTTAAAGAAGGTATCCGAATGTGTGAGTTTTCTTGAAGAAATATAGTGAAAAAGTGTGCTGAATGTGCAGTTTTTACGCGCTAAAAAAATTCATAACTTGAAGATCGTGACTCGTTTTGAACCCGTTCCGGTGGCCGAAATTCCGTCTTGACATTATCTACGTTTTCATCTCTCACGGCTGGAAGCCAATTTCGATCAGAAGGTCTTCAAAAATGTGGATTTATCAAGTATTTTCGTGCAGAAAATTTGTGACAGAAGTTTATTTGTGTCATGTTCAAAAAATCATAACTTGGTCGATTTTCATCGTATCGAGCTGGTTCTGGCGCCAAAATTTCATAAATTGAGTTGGCTACATTTTCACATAAGGTATTGAGTTCAAACAGTATTCAAAAGGCCTTCGTTTTTTGCTCAGAGTGCGTGACACGCTGAAAATCCTGAATGCTGAATATTATTTCAATTGGGCCGAAACTTCGAAAATTCATAACTCGGTCAATTTTTATCGGATTGGGCTCATATTTTTACACAAGGTCCCTGACTCATAGATCTACAACTTTGCTTCAAAAGTCGAGACCGGATTATGCTCCGATCAATACCAGTTTTTTATTGAAGAACGTGTCAGAGTCGACACTGGAGCCCAAAATAAGTTTGTCTGAGCTGAAACTTCAAAAATTCATAACTAATTCACCATTTATCCGATTGAGTCGATTTTCGGAAAGGAGTTAGTTCTTGATGTCGGCTACATTTTGTTTTCACATTTCAACTTCAAAAAATGCACTTAAGTCCCTGCGATTTAGCCTAGAAAGTGACGAATTCAAGTGAATATTGGAGGCCCAATTGCACATTCAAAGCGCATTTGCTTTACCCTAATTTCCATTATATAATCACCTTCTTTTCACACAAACCAGAGAGGAGGAAAAGAGAGAAAAAAACCTTGCCACAACACTGTTAGAATATCAAATTCTTTCAAGAACCCTAAAACCTTGAAATCCTTATTACAAATCCCTCTCTCACTACAAACAAGCCATCTCAGTTACAAACCAACATCTTATTACTTCTTCAGTAAGGGTAAGGCTGGCTTGATCTCCATGATCCTAATTTTCCACTAAGGCATAAAAGCATTCAGGCCACTGATTTTCCAGTAAGGGTAAGATTGATTTGATCTCCATGATCAAAAGGGTATAATCATTCATACATGCCATATTGTGCCTAAACATTAAATTTCTTCATATATTGACTTTATTTGCATTTTATGATTTTATTTAATGTGTTCGTGAGATTCAACTGCAGATTTAGACAGGATCCCAGGTTCATTAAGGAACGTTGAGGCCAAAAGCCAAATGGCCAAAAGCCAAAAGCCAAATGGCCAAAGTAGAAAAACTTATGCATGACACCAATACATGGCGAGACAGACATCCTGAGAAGATTAAGGAACGTTGAGGCCAAAACGCAAATGGCCAAAAGCCAAAAGCCAAATGGCCAAAGTAGAACAACTTATGCATGATGAGGCCAGAACACAAATGGCCAAACCACTCCAATTCACCTCCAAAAATGGGACAGAAACCCCCCAAGGTATTGTATTTTCTTTCTTTTCCTTATTTTATTTATTTCAATTATTTCTTTTTTTAATTAATTCCTTTAATTTAACTTATTTTCATAAAATATAAAAAATAGTAAAAAACAGAAAAGTCATAAAAATCAAAATATATTTATTTAATTAATATTTTTTGTAAATAAATTTCACTAATAATTAATTATTTATTTTTATAAATCAAAATTGCATGTAAATAATTAGATTAATTTTAGGTTTAATTTTAACATGTTTTTCTTAATAAATAAAAAAAATTAGAATTAGGGTTAATATTTTAATTTCATTTAATCTTTCTCATAAAAATACATAAAAAACATAAATACCAAAAACTCAAAAAAAAAAATAATTTCTTTTTTCTCTTTAATTTCATTAGTTTAATCATTTAATTTAATTTCATTAAAAAGGGTCTAACGCCCTCGTTTCCAATTTTAATTCCTATTCGCGCATTTTTATTTATTTCCTTCTTTTAAATATTTATGTAACTCTCCCAAAGCCTTGTAAACTTAATTTCTCGCACTTTATTTTATTTCTTTATTTACTTTCCGTCAAATAGGGTCCTGGATTTTAAATTTGGCGATGTGGACCCGCGCCTTTGTAATAGTTTAGAACTTTTAATTTCCGCATCTTTTTAACTGTTAAATAAATGCATGCAAGAATGAATGGCCTAAAATGAAAACAAACGCATAGATCACTTTAACATGACAAGACAAAAATAAATGAATTTGACACACAAATCACACACCACCCCTAGGGTACGCCTCACTGTTGTCTTGCCTCGAAAGGTGATCGTCGAGTAGAGGATGTCTTAGTAAGTCCTCATGATTCGGGAACCTGGCATGAGGGTAGCTTCTAAGGTATCTTCCCATTGCTCTGGTGATCACCATGTCCCGAACTTCGAATTGACCCGAACACCTCCAACGGTGGTGCTACCTACCTCTCAATGGTGGGATGGCACTACTTTAAATGACATTTACACAGACGAATTCCTTAGGGTAGGTAGACGACTCTAGATACTTGCTCTAAATTTCAAAACCAATTCAAAAATACTTTTCACACCAACACATTTTCAAAAAGCTTTCGAAAGCAATTTTTCAAACACTCTTGAGGACCGATACAAGAGTCGAACTGAAATTTTCAAAGAAACCTTTTTTTAAAAACCCACAGTTGAAAAGCAAACAAACCATTTTGAAAACACAATGAGCAAGTATCTAAGAGCCCATGGATAACCATGGATAGAAAGGGTGCTAACACCTTCCCTTTCTATAACCTACCTCCCGAACCGAGAGCGATCTCTTTAAGGAATTTTTCTGTGCTTTTGTCCTTTCCATTTGGAGAAAATAAAAGACGGTGGCGACTCTTGCTTCCGCGACATTTCGCGAACCAGCTTTAAACAGTCAGTTCCAGATCCACGATCACAGAACTGGCGACTCTGCTGGGGATATCTTATAAAGTGAGGTGTACCTTAGGACTAAGATCACTGTGTTTTCAATTGCTTTCTTTGCTTGCTTTAAATTGTGGGACTGTCTTGGGAGTTCTATAAATCCTAACCCGGATCTGGGGATACCTTTCTTAGAAAGTAGCAACAAGGCTGTGAGGGAACTGTGTGGGGTATACCGACATGGTTGAAACAGTCTGCTACGTTGATGTGGCACTTTGGTGTGTACCGGTAACCCTTGAGTTTAGTCAAGGAGAGTACGGGGCCTCCGCGTGGTGTCGTGAAACATCAACTGACCTTAGGAACCTTAATTGAACTATCTTGGCCTCTTTAGGGTAGTGAGATAACTGACTTTGGTGCAGTCCGAGGTTGGTTGATACTCGATACTACACTCAATTGAGGGTTGCTTTCCTGGAATATTTCGGTCGCCAGTTCAGTGGCTAAATCGAAACGATGAACAATGAAAGCAATCCCGTGATATTGGGACCCTTAGAACCCGGTTACTTCTAATAGGACAGGTTGAGCCCACCAACTAAAAGAGGGTAATACCCAGACCCCATGCTGGCCTGAACTCTAAGGGTTTCTCTTGTGTGACTTGTGTGCCTTCCAACTTGACTACTTGCATGCTTGTTATCTGACACTTGAGTTTCTTGCAGGTTTTGTTTATAGTCCTTAACTAGGACTCATAACAGGGTTTACTGAGTATTTCGCAGGTTTTATTTAGTCCTTAATTAGGACTCATAACAGGGTTTACTGAGTTTGCTTGCAGGTTTTGTTTATAGTCCTTAACAAGGGCTCATAACAGGGTTTATCCATATTACCCCATGCATCATGACATCATACCATTGCATACATCTTAACCCATTTCAAGGATCTCAAGGGCTTGTGATGCAGGTCATGATGAATCAAACATCTAGCAAGGGGCAAAGAGGATTTATTTTCCTCTAGCCAAAGTTGTCAGAGGCTATGACCCACTGGATATGGTGAGCTTTGACACTTGAAGAAGGTTCCCCGAGCCAAGGTTGTCAGGGGCTATGACCCACTCGATATGGTGAGCCTTGACCCTTGAAGAAGGATTCTCAGCAACATGGAGTTCCTTCAATCAAGCTACCGGACCCAAGTTCTAACAAAATCTCTTGTTTACCCCGCGGGATCCTTGGAAACATTGCATATGCATACATACACATCATTGCATAACAGGTACCCTTGTTGAAGGTCACTTACCTTTCCCGCTGTTTATTTCAGCAATGGCTTCCCAACAAGATAACCAGGACCTTCTTGCTCAAGAGACTCGGTTTGGGGAGATCCTCCTGAATCTATCCAAGGGGCAGGAGGAGCTAAGGACACTTCTCATGGAGACTCTAGTCAGGAACAGCGTTGAGGATGAACGGCTGAAACATCTGCAAGCTGAAGTGGATATAATGAAAGCCCAAATGCTGGGGCAGGTGACTATCATTCAAGGCTTAGCTCAAAGACAAGAAGAGCTCGGAGTTCTCGTCAACCAATTGCTTCAGGGTAACCAACTGGGGCAAACGTCTAAGGGTAAAAAGCCAGTCATCGTGCAACCACCTTTGAGACAAGGAGATAAGGGGAGAGCTCCTCAAATGGCTCCAGTGTCACAAATTCAGCATCAACCTCACCAGCTTCAGACAGACAAGCCCAGGAGGCAATTCACCCAGCTCAACATATCGCTGTTTCAAGCTTTACAACGCCTGTTGAGGTTGAATATGATCACATTAAGAGCTCATCCCCGGAATCCCAACACAGCACATCCTACTTATGATCCCAATAAAAGGTGTGCCTACCATTCTGCCTGTCCAGGACATGATAAAAATGAGTGTTGGGCTCTGAAGAACAAGATCCAGGACCTGATTGATGAAGGGGCATTAGAGTTCACACAAGATGGTCAGGCATAATTTTTCTACCATCCCTCCAAGGCTCACAGTTTGAAGTAACAAGTCCTGAGATAAAAAGACTTTTGTTCATTAGGATTTTCAAGTTGCAATTTTCTTTTGTTCAAACATTTACTCATGTTAAACATCGTTATTTCATTAATGCATCGCATACGTCTGTCTTGAAGCAATATATTCGTATTCACTAAATGCAAATTATTTTCATATTTTTTCTGATGATCAACTCTCAATTAATAATGTTAAGCCTCTTGAGGGAGGATGACGAAAACGATACCACGATATACAGTATGCTTTTGAACAGACCCCGCTGATGAGGTACAGGCATTGTTTCAATCCCTAAACACTGGAGTTATAAGGAAGATAATCCCTCGTTAACCCCTCTGAGCCAAAGAAGTAGGAGTTTTTCTTTTCGAAAATTAAAACCCTTTATCATAACCTGGGGCAGGGTAGTTCTCTCAGTTGATCCAAGTACATAACAAATGGCACCAAAGAGGTCCTTACAAAAAAAAAGACAGTGATGATTCCGAATAATCATAAGGATAGGCAGTCGTCATTTCTCATAAATGAAAAGCCCAAAAAGTCAAAACCTATAAAGGGGACTTACGAAACTGGGGCATCCCGCTGACTGTAATTCCAAAAAAGGAAACATCTCAGGCAAAAAACAGGGATAACAAAATCAAAAAGAAAGAGGTCTTATAAACCCTCAACAAAAAGGAAATGACTGCCTATTCCAAATAAATCATCAATATCTGAACCATCACCAGAAAATCAGAGCAAAGACTCAAACAAGGTCTAATGCATGATCAACTGAGTTTAGGTTTGAAGAACATCACGAAGAGCGGGTGGGTACAAATAAAATTTGAGCCTTTATCCTTTGTTTCTTAAACCGTGAACCAGGCCATGTTATAACCCTCAAAAGTCCTAGCTGAAGCATGGGTTAGTTCGAAAGTATACTGTACGAAAGGTATCCTGACTCCTTAAGGCTTACGGTAAATACGGAGTTGACATCACGTTTTACAAACATGCACTTGTTTTATGAAAAAAAAGAATGCATTTTCAAAATCTTCAAGACAGACATAGGCTTTGCATTTTTAACATAACTTTGTTTGCATATGACTTTTGTTTGAACAGCATAGAAATTCGCACGACGAATGCCTAATGAACAGAAGTACTTCCAATCAAGGGGCATGGCATGATCATGGTCCGTTATCTGGGGCAGTCCAATCAAGATTTGGAGGATCTCTCAAAAGCCCAACAGTAGGGGCAAACCTCTGCCTGAGTCACTTGGGGCACTCCAGCAACGAATCTTGCACGATCAGACATCTTCTGGTAATATGGTAACACAAGCAGCCAGGGGCACCTCCCTGCATTCTAAGAGCATGGACATAGTCGAAAAGATACTATGCAAAATCAAAGACCCGCTAGGCTGACATGCCTAGGCAAAAATTAGGGCTTCCCGGCGAACCAAAAGGGTTCGGGAAAAATGAAGGGATGAAATGAAAAAATTTTTGTACACCCGGCAAGTCGAAAACCTGAAAAGGCGGCTTGGGCAAAAATGGGTATCCCGGTGGACTGAAAACCCGAAAGGGCGGTCCAGGCAAAATTAGGGATCAAAGCGTACGAATATGTCCCGGCATCTTGTCACCTTCCTATCAGAAGAAGAGTTTGTCCATCAACAGCTATCAGCGCCTCACAGGTCTTCCTCTCCCACCTCAGAAACAGGGGCAATAAAGAATTGTCTAAAAGCAATATAATTGTTCTGTCCTCCAGGGTACCAAGATGGGTTCAGCGGAAGAACGTAACCAGATATCTTAATCCCCCAGAGAGTGAGCCAGCAAGTCAGTGCACTCTCCCCAAGCAAAGCTATAGTATCAAACTTAAGGAAGTTGGGTGTCCTCCAGCAGATCTCAACATTCCCCAGCACATCATTCTTAAACAAGCATCCCCGGTAGTCTTGGTCTAAAGATTGTTCCCCGGCGGTATATCAAACATTCAGTGGAGTTACTTCCGATACAGCTCAAAACTTCCCCAGGAGAGTCCAATCCAGTTTCCTCAGGAAAGTTGGAATCCATCTCCCCAAGCAGTAAGCTTATCCCCAGTAGATTCTGGAAGCTTATCCCTCGCAGAGCACGAACGCGTCTCCCGGCTTTATTCAAGAGTTATGTCCTACCAGGATATAACTGGGTTATCCTCAGCCAAAAGACACGGAAAGATCGTCCCCGACGAAGTCCTCTTATCCCCAGCGAAGTCTATCAACACTTCCAACACAACAATGGTATCCCCAGCAAGTTATTATCAACAATTCAACAAAGTACCTTCTCCCCACAGAGTATTGTTCCCCAGCAAGATCATTAGAGTACTTTTCTCCCCGCAGAGTAATCCATTCGCCAAGTTTATTCCCCAACGGAGTTATCTTCTCCTACCGGTATTCTTGCAGCTATCATCCCCAGCGGAGGCAAAAATCTATTCTTCAACCGCAGCCCAGGAATGACTTCCCGGCACTCGTCAAGGATTTATTTTCCTAAGACGAAAACATATGTTCATAAACATCACATTTTCATGCATTATAGCATGCATATGCATCATACTACACGAATCTCATTAATTTTTAGGACATGTAGAAATCATGCAGTTCATGCATCATGATCTTGCATACAACTAATGCTTTACCTTTTCAGGAAAGGTCAATACAAAGATGATTACTATCAACTATCGCAACTCTTTCTAGATATAGTTCAGATGTGAACCAGATATGGCGACGTTCTGATACTGCTTCCAGATTTCCTTCTAGATATAGTTCAGATGTGAACCAGATATGGCGACGTTCTGATACTGCTTCCAGATTTCCTTCTAGATATAGTTCAGATGTGAACCAGATATGGCGACGTTCTGATACTGCTTCCAGATTTCCTTCTAGATATAGTTCAGATGTGAACCAGATATGGCGACGTTCTGATACTGCTTCCAGATTTCCTTCTAGATATAGTTCAGATGTGAACCAGATATGGCGACGTTCTGATACTGCTTCCAGATTTCCTTCTAGATATAGTTCAGATGTGAACCAGATATGGCGACGTTCTGATACTGCTTCCAGATTTCCTTCTAGATATAGTTCAGATGTGAATCAGATATGGTGACGTTCTGATACTTCTTCCAGACTTCCTTCTAGATATGGTTCAGATGTGACCCAGATATGGCAACATTCTGATACTTCTTCCAGATTTCCTTCTAGATATGGTTCAGATGTGACCCAGATATGGCAACGTTCTGATACTTCTTCCAGATTTCCTTCTAGATATCGTTCAGATGTGACCCAAATATGGCGACGTTCTGACACTTATTCCAGTGGAAAATTTCAAGACCTAGACCGGTTCAGTTAATCGACCCTAAGATTTTCTGTTTCTTATCCAGTCCAAGGCCTTCTCTAGTCCAGCTAAATCGACCCCAAACAGATTTTCCTGATAAAGACTCAGTAGAAGATATCCAAGATTCTCTCAATGATTGTTGTTGAGGTTGTAGTCGCCTATGGTTCTCTCCCCGATCCTGCGGAGGTGGTAATCCCAGATTTCTCTCAACGATTGCTGTTGAAGTTGAAGTTATCCAAGATTCTCTCAATGATTGCTATTGAGGTTGTAGTCGCCTATGGTTCTCTCCCCGATCCTGAGGAGGTGGTAATCCCAGGCTTCTCTCAACGATTGCTGTTGAAGTTGAAGTTATCCAAGATTCTCTCAATGATTGCTATTGAGGTTGTAGTCGCCTATGGTTCTCTCCCCGATCCTGCGGAGGTGGTAATCCCAGGCTTCTCTCAACGATTGCTGTTGAAGTTGAAGTTATCCAAGATTCTCTCAATGATTGCTATTGAGGTTGTAGTCGCCTATGGTTCTCTCCCCGATCCTGCGGAGGTGGTAATCCCGGGCTTCTCTCAACGATTGCTGTTGAAGTTGAAGTTATCCAAGATTCTCTCAATGATTGCTATTGAGGTTGTAGTCGCCTATGGTTCTCTCCCCGATACTGTGGAGGTAGTAATCATTCCCAGATTCGCTCAGCGTTACTGTTGAAGTTGAAGTCGTCCAAGATTCTCTCAATGATCCTGTTGAGGTTGAAATCGTCCAAGGTTCTCTCAGCGTTCCTGTTGAGATAGTAATCGCCCAAGGTTCTCTCACCGTTCCTGTTGAGGTAGTAACCATCCCTGGTTCATTCATCACCTTTTGAAGATCCAGATTCAGCTCCTGTAGCCAGTCAGGGCACATCTATACAAAGAATCTGAAGACCAGCTCCCGTAACAGGTCAGGTAATCATTTTCTTTTGCAGGTACGCAAGTTCTCGCTAAAGAATCTCTTACGCGATCAACACCTAGATGGCATCTATAAGCCCATCCATATACCAACAGTCTCCAAATGGCATCTATAAGCCCATTCCCGACAAAGTTCTATCACACCTCCAGATGGCATCTATAAGCCCATCCCCATATCCATCATCTCTCCAAATGACATCTATAAGCTCATTCCCGTCATCACGTTGCTGATACTCTACTATGCGAGTGCAAATTTCTGGGCACTCTAGTGTTCAATCATCTTCCACCTTCGGATCACGAAAGGCACGCAAGCCAATCTACATCCTCAGGTTTAAGAAGATTGAACAGGGGCAACTGTTGTACCCCAAAATTTGCCCTCCCATATTTCTCAAAACATTTCAAGAAAATTCACAAGTCCAACCCGGCGCGTTATATTCAGGTGTTCTTTCGCCAAGATATCTCTGATAACATATTCTCAAATTCAGGTTTGGCTCAAGAGTCAATTCTTTAAAGAAGGTATCCGAATGTGTGAGTTTTCTTGAAGAAATATAGTGAAAAAGTGTGCTGAAAGTGCAGTTTTTACGCGCTAAAAAATTCATAACTTGAAGATCGTGACTCGTTTTGAACCCGTTCCAGTGGCCAAAATTCCGTCTTGACATTATCTACGTTTTCATCTCTCACGGCTGGAAGCCAATTTCGATCAGAATGTCTTCAAAAATGTGGATTTATCAAGTATTTTCGTGCAGAAAATTTGTGACAGAAGTTTATTTGCGTCATGTTCAAAAAATCATAACTTGGTCGATTTTCATCGTATCGAGCTGGTTCTGGCGCCAAAATTTCACAAATTGAGTTGGCTACATTTTCACAGAAGGTATTGAGTTCAAACGGTATTCAAAAGGCCTTCGTTTTTTGCTCAGAGTGCGTGACACGCTGAAAATCCTGAATGCTGAATATTATTTCAGCTGGGCCGAAACTTTGAAAATTCATAACTCGGTCAATTTTTATCGGATTGGGCTCATATTTTTACACAAGGTCCCTGACTCATAGATCTACAACTTTGCTTCAAAAGTCGAGACCGGATTATGCTCCGATCAATACCAGTTTTTTATTGAAGAACGTGTCAGAGTCGACACTGGAGCCCAAAATAAGTTTGTCTGAGCTGAAACTTCAAAAATTCATAACTAATTCACCGTTTATCCGATTGAGTCAATTTTCGGACAGGAGTTAGTTCTTGATGTCGGCTACATTTTGTTTTCACATTTCAACTTCAAAAAATACACTTAAGTCCCTGCGATTTAGCCTGGAAAGTGACGAATTCAAGTGAATATTGGAGGCCCAATTGCACATTCAAAGCCCATTTCCTTTACCCTAATTTCCATTATATAATCACCTTCTTTTCACACAAACCAGAGAGGAGGAAAAGAGAGAAAAAACCTTGCCACAACACTGTTAGAATATCAAATTCTTTCAAGAATCCTAAAACCTTGAAATCCTTATTACAAATCCCTCTCTCACTACAAACAAGCCATCTCAGTTACAAACCAACATCTTATTACTTCTTCAGTAAGGGTAAGGCTGGCTTGATCTCCATGATCCTAATTTTCCAGTAAGGCATAAAAGCATTCAGGCCACTGATTTTCCAGTAAGGGTAAGATTGATTTGATCTCCATGATCAAAAGGGTATAATCATTCATACATGCCATATTGTGCCTAAACATTAAATTTCTTCATATATTGACTTTATTTGCATTTTATGATTTTATTTAATGTGTTCGTGAGATTCAACTGCAGATTTAGACAGGATCCCAGGTTCATTAAGGAACGTTGAGGCCAAAAGCCAAAAGCCAAATGGGCAAAGTAGAAAAACTTATGCATGACACCAATACATGGCGAGACAGACATCCTGAGAAGATTAAGGAACGTTGAGGCCAAAACGCAAATGGCCAAAAGTCAAAAGCCAAATGGCCAAAGTAGAACAACTTATGCATGATGAGGCCATAACACAAATGGCCAAACCACTCCAATTCACCTCCAAAAATGGGACAGAAACCCCCCAAGGTATTGTATTTTCTTTCTTTTCCTTATTTTATTTATTTCAATTATTTCTTTTTTTAATTAATTCCTTTAATTTAACTTATTTTCATAAAATATAAAAAATAGTAAAAAACAGAAAAGTCATAAAAATCAAAATATATTTATTTAATTAATATTTTTTGTAAATAAATTTCACTAATAATTAATTATTTATTTTTATAAATCAAAATTGCATGTAAATAATTAGATTAATTTTAGGTTTAATTTTAACATGTTTTTCTTAATAAATAAAAAAAAAATTAGAATTAGGGTTAATATTTTAATTTCATTTAATCTTTCTCATAAAAATACATAAAAAACATAAATACCAAAAACTCAAAAAAAAAAATTTCTTTTTTCTCTTTAATTTCATTAGTTTAATCATTTAATTTGATTTCATTAAAAAGGGTCCAACGCCCTCGTTTCCAATTTTAATTCCTATTCGCGCATTTTTATTTATTTCCTTCTTTTAAATATTTATGTAACTCTCCCAAAGCCTTGTAAACTTAATTTCTCGCACTTTATTTTATTTCTTTATTTACTTTCCGTCAAATCGGGTCCTGGATTTTAAATTTGGCGATGTGGACCCGCGCCTTTGTAATAGTTTAGAACTTTTAATTTCCACATCTTTTTAACTGTTAAATAAATGCATGCAAGAATGAATGGCCTAAAATAAAAACAAACGCATAGATCACTTTGACATTATAAGACAAAAATAAATGAATTTGATACACAAATCACACACCACCCCTAGGGTACGCCTCACTGTTGCCTTGCCTCGAAAGGTGATCGTCGAGTAGAGGATGTCTTAGTAAGTCCTCATGATCCGGGAACCTGGCATGAGGGTAGCTTCTAAGGTATCTTCCCATTGCTCTGGTGATCACCATGTCCCGAACTTCGAATTGACCCGAACACCTCCAACGGTGGTGCTACCTACCTCTCAATGGTGGGATGGCACTACTTTAAAGGACATTTACACAGACGAATTCCTTAGGGTAGGTAGACGACTCTAGATACTTGCTCTAAATTTCAAAACCAATTCAAAAATACTTTTCACACCAACACATTTTCAAAAAGCTTTCGAAAGCAATTTTTCAAACACTCTTGAGGACCGATACAAGAGTCGAACTGGAATTTTCAAAGAAACCTTTTTTTAAAAACCCACAGTTGAAAAGCAAACAAACCATTTTGAAAATACAATGAGCAAGTATCTAAGAGCCCATGGATAACCATGGATAGAAAGGGTGCTAACACCTTCCCTTTCTATAACCTACCTCCCGAACCGAGAGCGATCTCTTTAAGGAATTTTTCTGTGCTTTTGTCCTTTCCATTTGGAGAAAATAAAAGACGGTGGCGACTCTTGCTTCCGCGACATTTCGCGAACCAGCTTTAAACAGTCAGTTCCAGATCCACCGATCACACCTGTCTTTATGATTATTCGTAGCCATCACTGTCTTTTGTTTTGTAAGGATTCCTTTGGTGCCATTCGTTGTGCACTTGGATCAACTGAGAGAACTACCCTGCCCCAGGTTATGATTAAGGGTTTTAATTTTCGAAAAGAAAAACTCCTACTTCTTTGGCTCAAAGGGGTTGACGAGGGATTATCTTCCTTATGACTCCAGTGTTTAGGAATTGAAACAATGCCTGTACCTCATTAGCGGGGTCCGTTCAAAAGCATGCTGTAAAGATCGTGGTATCATTTTCGTCATCCTCCCTCAAGAGGCTTAGAATTTTCAATCGAGAGTTGAACATCAAGAAAAAATAAAAGCAATTTTGAATATAGAGAACACAATTACTTCAAAACAGACACGTGTAATGCATTAATGAAATAATAGAGTTTGACATGATAATTGTTCGAATAAGCATAGAAAAATACAATATCAGAATTTAAATGAACAAGAGTTTCTCAATCCTAGCCATGTTTTGGCAAGGGAGCAGTGATCACATCGGGAGTCTCAGCAGGCTCGAATTCGATCTCCTTGGCGTCAATCATGTTCTGAATCTTGTAATTCAGCGCCCAACAATCCTCAGTATCGTGCCCCGGGCTATCGGAATGATAAGCACACCTCGCATCTGGGTTATACCTTAAAGGTGTCCTGTTGGGATTCTTAGGAGGGTCCCTTAGAGTTACCAATTTGGTCTCCAACAACTGTGGCAATATCTGGGACAAGGTCATACTGAGGGGAGTGAACTGCCTTTTAGGTCTCTCCTCCCTTTGTTGGTTGCGATTCTGAGGAGCACTGGCCGGTTTTGAAATAACCACCGCGTTGACAGCTTGGCGGTGTTCAGCACTGGATTCTTTCTTGAACGGCTTCTTTTCAGTGCTCGAGGAAGCATCCTTCTGTATCTTCCCAGACTTGATACCAGCTTCAATTCTTTCCCCAGTCAAGATCAGATCTGTAAAACTGGCAGAAGAATTTCCAATCAGATGGTTGAAGAACGGCCCAGACAGGGTCCCCAGGAACATATCAACAAGCTCACGGTCAGTCAAAGGTGGCTGCACCCTTCCAGCAAGGTCTCTCCACTTTTGCGCATATTCCTTAAAACCTTCGCCCGTCTCTAGCGACATACCCTGGAGTTGGGTACGTGTAGGAGCGAGGTCGGCATTGTAATGATACTGCTTATAAAATGCAGTATCCAAGTCCTCCCAGTTACGAATACTGGCTCCATCTAGCTGATAGAACCATTCGAGTTGAGTCCCTGAAAGACTTTCCTGGAAGAAACAGATCCATAGATTTTTGTCAGTAGTATACGGTTGGATCTTCCTTACGTATGATCTGAGATGCAGCCTAGGACAGGAAGCCCCGTCGTACTTTGCAAAGGCAAGTATCTTGAATTTATATGGGATCACCACCCCAGAGGATAGACCTAGATCTTCGAAGTCCAGGCCGGGCACTTTCTGTATCTCCATAGCATTTAATCGGTCCTCCAGCTGTTTGTACCTGTCCTCAGCAGGAGGGTACTGTTCATCATTGAAATCTGTCTCACTGTCGGAGACCACGGGACTAGGAACTTCTCTCTCTTGGGGGCTATCTTTCCCTGCAGAGGAAGTAGCCTGATCAGTCTCATTTTGTAGTGTATTCCCAAACCTCCGTCCAGTGTTAAACAGCACAGTCCTCCTCTTCTTCTTCTTCTTTTCCTTCAGGAGTAGAGTCTTCAACTCCTGTTGACCCTGGGCTAAGCTCATGACCAATTCCTGGAACTGGGCGTTCTGGGCCTGGAGGGCCTTGATGGCTTGTTCAGTAGTAAGCTCAGAAGACATGATGATTGAGTGCTGAAATAAACAACGAAGAAGATAAGTGACCTGTCAAAAGAGTACCTGCAATGCAATGACATGTATGTATGCATGCAATGTTTTCAAGGATCTCGCGGGATAAACAGAGAAACTTGTTAGAATTTGAATCTTGTAGCTTGATTGAAGGAACTTCATGTTGCTGAGAGTCCTTCTTCAAGAGTCAAGGCTCACCATATCGAGTGGGTCATAGCCCCCGACAACCTTGGCTAGAGGAAAATAAATCCCCTTTTGCCCCTTGCTAGACACTTGGCTCATCATGACCTGCATCACAGACCCTTGAGATCCTTGAAATGGATTAGTCCTTAAGTAGGATGTATGCAATGGTATGATGTTATGCTATGCATGGAGTGATGTAAGTAAACCCTGTTATGAGCCCAGATTAAGGGCTGTGAACAAAACCTGCAAGAACTCGTGTTGTTAGATAACAAGTATGCGAGTAGGTCAAGTTTGAAGGCACACAAGTCACACATAAGAGCTCTTAGATTTCAGGCCAGCATGAAGTTTATGTACTACCCTCTTGAAGTTGGTTGGCTCAAAACCTGTCCTAGAAAATAGTAACCGGGTTCTAAGGAGCTCAATATCATTGGGTTATTTTCTATGTTCATTGTTTTGATTTAGCCACTGAACTGGCGACCAAAATATTCCAAGAAAACAACCCTCAATGAGTGTAGTATCGAGTATCAACCAACTTCGGACTGCACCAAAGTCGGTCATCTCACTACCCCTAAAGAGGCCAGGATGGTTCAATTAAGGTTCCTAAGGTCAGTTGATGTTTCACGACACCACGCGGCGGCCCCGTACTCTCCTTGACTTGACTCAAGGGTTACCGGTACTCACCAAAGTGCCACATCAACGTAGCAACTGCTTCAACCGTGTCGGTATACCCCGCACAGTTCCCTCACAGTTTGTTGCTACCTAAAAAGGGTGCCCCAGATCCGGGTTAGGATCTATAGAACTCCGATGCAAGCCCACAATATTAAAGCAAACAAGGCATACAATTGAAAACATAAGAGTGGTCTAATCCTAAGGTACACCTCACTTTTATATTCCCCAGCAGAGTCGCCAGTCCTGTGATCGGTGGAAATAGAACTGACTGTTTTTTAAGCTGGTTCGTGAAATGTCGTGGTAAGCAAGAGTCGCCACCGTCTTTTATGTTCCCCAACATGGAAAGGACAAAAGTACAGCAAAATTCCTTCTTTGAGAATGTTTCTCGGTTCGGGAGGTAGATTTATAGAAAGGGAAGGTGTTAGCACCCTTTCTATCCATGGTTATCCATGGGCTCTTAGGTACTTGCTCTTATGTTTTCAAAAATTGTTTTCTTTTCAAGTGTGTGTGGGTTTTGAAAAAGTTTCGTTTGAAAAATTTCTAAGTAACTCTTGTATCTGTCCTCAAGAGTGTATGAAAAATTTGTTTGAAAACTTTTGAAAGTGTCAATGTGAAAAGTTGTTTTGTTTATTTGAAAGAGAGCAAGTACCCATGAGATCTACCTACCCTAAGGAATTAGGCTGTGTAAGAGTCCTTTAGACAGTACTATCCCACTATTGAGAAGTAGGTAGCACCGTCGTTGGAGGTATTCGGGTCAATTCGATTATTAGGGACAATGTGGTCACTGAAGTAATAGTAGGACACCTTAGAAGCAACCCTAATGTCCTAGATCCTTTTTTTATCCGAGGCAACCGTTTCGAGGCAACTGGATCTTAGACAGGAGGGTGACCTCTAAAACACCCTATACTTGACGACCACGTTCGAGGCAACCAGTGAGGCGTACCCTAAGAGTGGCATGTGCATGTGTATTCAATTCAGTTAATGTTTATCTTTGAACATGTTATTTGTGAGCTACGGGTTGGTTTTATTTGTCATACATTCTTTCATGCATTTTTAACAGTTAAGAGTGCGGAAAATAAAGTGCGGAAATGTAAATCTATGCTATTACAAGGCGCGAGTCTATACATCGCCAAAAAACAAAAACCCGTTTTGATAAATAAGTACGGAAAGGTAAATAAAGCGGTAAATCCTAATTAACTATTACATCCTTTGAACAGATACATAAATAATCAACAATAAATAATAACGCGCGAGTAGAAATTTAATCAGGACGTCCTTAGGGTTTTTGACCCTTTTGAGAAATAAAGAAATTGTGGTTTATCCTTTTTTGCAATTAATTAAAATTAAACCTAATACTAATTAATTATTTAATTATTTACAAGAAAAATGTTTTTTGTGTTTTTAATGAAAATAAAAAGAAAAAGGAATTAAAATTAAAAGTTAATGAAACCTAATTCTAAGTTTATTTTATTTATTGTAAAAAAAAATTAAAGTTAATCTAATTTAACTAATTAAATTAATTTACATTCTATTTACAAAAATAATAATTAATAAATTATAATAATAATTAATGAAAGTATTTACATTTTTTCTTCTCTGAATTTTATTAAAAATATTAATTTATTAGTTACTAATATTAATAATTAAGCTGTACCATTAGCTTCAGAATGATGTTAGCAATGCAAAGCAATAATCATAATATGTTAATGATGCATAAAACTCGAGTTTCGATTCTGAAAAAGAAGAAGCAAACCGTGATTCTGTTTAGCCGTGTTCTTGAGCTTTGAGGCTTGTTTTGGATTGCAATAGGTTCCTGGGAATATCAGCAATGTGTTTGAATCACTCTGAGGCTTTGAATTGTGCTTGAATGTTGATTTCAGTTTTCAATTTTTTTCTCCCTTTTTTGAATTTTGGTTATGGCTTTGTAGCCTCTTTTGCACCTTTTTAGCATTAGGGTTAGACTCAGCACATGTAAAGGAATAGAATTAGGTCATCAACTGGGCCTTGATCCATGCACATGAGAGAATTAGGTTTAGGTTTTCCATCCTTAACAAACTTTCCTTTTTTTAAGCAAAAACCAAGACTTTGTGTACAACATAGCCCTAGCATGAGTTTGTGAGCTGGCCCATGATGCATGAAAGCTATTCAAATCCAAAAGATACCATTCCATTGATTTTTAGATTTTATTTGAATTATTATGGATTTAAAATGAATTAAATCAATAAAAATTAAATAAAATAGAAAAATAAATGTTTGATCTTGAAATTAATCATGGGACATGTGTGTGGTATGACAAGGCTGAATCAAGTGGAAGAAAGTGGGCTTTGAATGTGCAATTGGGCCTTCAATGTTCACTTGAGTTCGTCACTTTCCAGGCTAAATCGCAGGGATTTAAGTGTAATTTTTGAAGTTGAAATGTGAAAACAAAATGTAGCCGACATCGATAACTAACTCCTGTCCGAAAATCGGCTCAATCAGATAAATGGTGAATTAATTATGAATTTTTGAAGTTTCAGCTCAGACAAACTTATTTTGGGCTCCAGTGTCGACTCTAACACGTTCTTCAATAAAAAACTGGTATTGATCGGAGCATAATTCGGTCTCGACTTTTGAAGCAAAGTTGTAGATCTATAAGTCAGTGACCTTGTGTAAAAATATGAGCCCAATCCGATAAAAATTGACCGAGTTATGAATTTTCGAAGTTTCGGCCCAGATGAAATAATATTCAGCATTCAGGATTTTCGGCGTGTCATGCGCTCTGAGCAAAAACGAAGGCTTTTTGAATACCGTTTGAACTCAATACCTTCTGTGAAAATGTAGCCAACTCAATTTGTGAAATTTTGGCGCCGGAACCCGCTCGATACGATGAAAATCGACCAAGTTATGATTTTCTGAACATGACGCAAATAAACTTCTGTCACAAATTTTCTGTACGAAAATAGTTGATAAATCCCATTTTTGAAGACTTTCTGATTGAAATTGGCTTCCAGCCGTGAGAGATGAAAACATAGATGACGTCAATATGGAATTTTGGCCACCGGAACGGGTTCAAAACGAGCCACGATCTTCAAGTTATGAATTTTTTAGCGCATAAAAACTGCACTTTCAGCACATTTTTTCACCATATTTCTTCGAGAAAACTCACACAGTCAGATACCTTCTTTAAAGAATTGACTCTTGAGCCGAACCTGAATTTGAGCATAAGTTAGGACATTAAGGAGCACTTGAGGTCATTTGGATGTAAGGACCTTGATGCAACACAAAACCCTAATTTTGACTGGGTTAGGAGGATGTTTGACTGTGCAACCCCTTGAGAAGTTTTGAGCCATTTGAGATGATGCTTGTCAAAACTTTGAAGAATATGAGAGGGCAAATTTTGGGGTACAACACCAACCTTTTGGAGTTCCAGATTCGATACCTGTATCTAGCCAGGGCATATCTGTGAGCGACTAATTGTAGATCTATACCTGAAACCAGACAGGAAAGTTATCTACGTTGAAGAGATTGAAGATCAATACCTGTAGCAAGCCAGGAAGTCATCTTTATTTCTCAGGGCAGAGATCTACACCTGTATCCAGCCAGGAAAGCTATCTCGACCAACCTTTTGGAGTTCCAGATTCGATACCTATATCTAGCCAGGGCATATCTGTGAGCGACTAATTGTAGATCTATACCTGAAACCGGACAAGAAAGTTATCTACGTTGAAGAGATTGAAGATCAATACCTGTAGCAAGCCAGGAAGTCATCTTTATTTCTCAGAGCAGAGATCAACACCTATATCTAGCCAGGAAAGCTATCTCGACCAACCTTTTGGAGTTCCAGATTCGATACCTGTATCTAGCCAGGGCATATCTGTGAGCGACTAATTGTAGATCTATACCTGAAACCAGACAGGAAAGTTATCTACGTTGAAGAGATTGAAGATCAATACCTGTAGCAAGCCAGGAAGTCATCTTTATTTCTCAGGGCAGAGATCTACACATGTATCCAGCCAGGAAAGCTATCTCGACCAACCTTTTGGAGTTCCAGATTCGATACCTGTATCTAGCCAGGGCATATCTGTGAGCGACTAATTGTAGATCTATACCTGAAACCGGACAGGAAAGTTATCTATGTTGAAGAGATTGAAGATCAATACCTGTAGCAAGCCAGGAAGTCATCTTTATTTCTTAGGGCAGAGATCAACACCTGTATCCATCCAGGAAAGCTATCTCGACCAACCTTTTGGAGTTCCAGATTTGATACCTGTATCTAGCCAGGGCATATCTGTGAGCAACTAATTGTAGATCTATACCTGAAACCAGACAGGAAAGTTATCTACGTTGAAGAGATTGAAGATCAATACCTGTAGCAAGCCAGGAAGTCATCTTTATTTCTCAGGGCAGAGATCTACACCTGTATCCAGCCAGGAAAGCTATATCGACCAACCTTTTGGAGTTCCAGATTCGATACCTGTATCTAGCCAGGGCATATCTGTGAGCGACTAATTGTAGATCTATACCTGAAACCAGACAGGAAAGTTATCTACATGAAGAGATTGAAGATCAATACCTGTAGCAAGCCAGGAAGTCATCTTTATTTCTCAGGTCAGAGATCTACACCTGTATCCAGCCAAGAAAGCTATCTCGACTAACCTTTTGGAGTTCCAGATTCGATACCTGTATCTAGCCAGGGCATATATGTGAGCGATTGATTGTAGATCTATACTTGTATCTAGCCAGGAAAGTTATCTACATGAAAAGATTGAAGATCAATACCTGTATCCAGCCAGGAAGTCATCCTTCTTTCTCAAGTCAGAGATCTATACCTGAAACCAGACAGGACAACTATCTGCTCGACCAGCTTGAACAATTCAACAATCACTCTTGGATGGCATCTGTAAGCCCATCTCCACAACTATCCATTACATTTCCAGATGGCATCTATAAGCCCAGCCCGACAAGATTCTGTCACATCTCTAGATGGCATCTATAAGCCCATCCTCCTATCCAACATCTCTCCAAATGGCATCTGTAAGCCCATTCCCGACATCACATTGCTGATACTACACTATGCGAGTGCAAATTTCTGGGCACTTTAGTGTTCAATCATCTTCCACCTTCGGATCACGAAAGGCACGCAAGCCAATTTACATCCTCAGGTTTAAGAAGATTGAATAGGGGAAACTGTTGTACCCCAAAATTTGCCCTCCCATATTCTTCAAGGTTCCTCAAGAATCATCTCAAATTGCTCAAGATTTTCTCAAGGGTTGCACAGTCCAAATGCCTCCTAACCAGTCAAAATTAGGGTTTTGGTTCTTTCAGGGAATTTGAGGTTTTCAATGGTTCAATCAAGTCTCATGGACCTATATACATCCTCAAGCACCTACATGCCAAGTTTCAAGACTCACAATGCCAATTTGCACAGTCAAAAGCCCTATTTGATCAACAGTCAACTGCAGGGGCAAAATGGTCATTTTGCAGTCAAAAGTCAAAAAATTTGGTCAACATCTTATTTTGAGTCCACAATCATCATTTGATCAAGTCTTGATCATGATTCCACAAGGATAGCTCAAAAATCATTAAGATGCAAAAAGTTACTATTTTTGGATAGTAGAAAAGTCAACTGTATCTTGACCAGGGCATAACTTTTTCATGGTTCATCAGAAAAATCCCATCCAATTCTCATTTTGAAGGGGATGACATTTCCAACAACTCATCTTCACATTCCAAGTCCAAGAAATGCCCTCACAAAAAGTTATCAATTTCCATATTATAGGTCAATTTCAAAAGTCACCAAAAATGCACTTCAAGTCAAAGACCATAACTTGAGATTGGTAAATTCAAATGACATGGGACCAAAGGAATTGGTTAAAGGACTTCAAGACCTTTCCAAAATGTCCAAGAACATGTTCATATGATCAAAAGTGAGCAAGATATGCATTGGAGAAGTTGGGAAATTTTTGTGAATTTGCAAAAGTCAACTTTGCTCAAAACACCTTGTTTTTGCTAATGGGCCTCAAATTTCTTCTTGAAACTTTATCCATGACTTATGCACGACCCATTAAGATTAACTGAATTTATTTTCTTATTTTTTATTAATTAATTGGATTTTTAATCAATTTTAATTCATTTAATTAATTTAAATTGTAGGAAATACAAAGATTTGATTTTTCAATCTTTTTGTGAAGCAAGAATGACCTAAAAGAGCTGGCAAATTCGTGTGCAAGTCAAAGAGACAAAAATCTCCAAATTATGCAACTTTCTTCAATCAAAAAGATTAAAAAATATTTGATTTTCAATCAAATATACAATCATTATTCCATGGATTTGTTGTGCAAGATTTGACCTAGTTTCATTCTCCTATAAGTACACAAACTAATCCTATTCATGCATACGTGAATTTGCTGCAAGAAAGCCATAACCACATTCAAAAAAATCCAAGAAAAGTCAAAACTGTTTTCTGCATTCTAGCATGATTCAAAGCATTTTGTGGATTCTAACACATTGCTGGAAGTGTCAGGGACGTGTTGCAATCAAAACCAAGTGCTAAAGCTCAAGAAACCATCACCTACAGTCTCACGGTTTGACATTTTTTCTCATAATCGAAACTCATGATTCATAAGCATTTCACATGATTTATGGTTCGTTTTGCATTGCTTGAATCCTTATGAAACTAATGGTATAAATTAATTGACTTATAGTGTGCAGAATCATAAGTTGCCATTGACAAAATCTAGGGTTCTTAAGCTTCCAAATTGGGGCTTTACAGTACAGGAAAAATTAAGCCTCATAAGACCCATGGTTGAATTCGTTGAGACCAGACGAACATGTTGGCACCCTCGCGAAATATTTATATAGAGCACAGCTCTATTCGCTATTTTTCCTTATTGCAGGTTGTGGGGGTTAAAAACCCCCGCTATCTAACATGTTTTGCAGGTACAAACGAGGAAGCCGAAGGACGTGTAAGCATATCATTGGTTCATTCAAAAAAGGGCGCGCGTGTTTTGTTTTACAACACATGAAGTGATTTTTAAATATTATATTTTCTTGTTATTATAATTACAAACGCAGGCAAATGGTGTAGTGGCTGGTGAGTTGGCTGGTAATCATTGGGACCCGGGTTCGAGTCCCAGGTCCACCCCCAAACGCTTATATTATTTTGTTTAATGTGATCATATGCAGGCTTCCAAAGGATGAACATCATGCACCTCACGCCTCAGCATGCCAAGTGGCCTTAAGCACTAATCATGTGGCCAAAGATGAGGGATCATGGTACTCCCTAGTCAACCAACGCCTGGACAATTACCAAAGTCAAACATGGTTGAATAGTTTGCTGGGCCTGGAAATTGCTTCTTCACCTCCTAATGGGCCAGCACACCCCCCTGGTTTATTATTTTTCTTTTATATTTTCCTATTTAATTATTATTATTATTATTATTATTTAATTAACTCATAAATTAACTATTTTCATAATAAATTCAGAAAACCTAAAAAATATAATTATTATTATTATTATTATTATTATTATTATTAATTTCACCTTTTATTTATTATTTTTGTAAGTAAATGTAATTAATTAATTTAGTTGTTTTAATTAGGTTAATTGTAATTATTTTCACAATAAATAAAATCCATGTAGAATTAGGTTTTGACAATTTTTACCCATGTTTTCCTTTTTTATTTTATTTTTATTAAAAAAACATAAAAAACTTAAAAAACATTTATTTTATTTAATTAATTAGCTTTAGGTTTAATTAAATACAAAAAGAACCAAAACTCATTCTTTCTCAAAAAAGGGTCAAAACCCTAAGGACTTCCCCGATTTAATTTCTCTCGCGCACATATTATTTTGATCATATTTATGTAATTGCCCTGAGGATGTAATAGCGTAATTAGGACCTTTTTATCGCTTTCTTTATTTTCTCGCATTTACTTTTCAAGGGTTATGTTTTTGGCGATGTAAATACCTGACGCCTTGTAATAGCGTAGATTTACTTTCCGCAATTTACTTTCCGCACAATTATTAACTGTTAACTATGCATGACAAGACTTGCCTGAAAATTAAAATCAAAACGTAGCTCACCATAAAAATGTGCAAAGATAACTTAAACATGAAACCTGACACACATGCACATGCCACTCCTAGGGTACGCCTCACTTGGTTGCCTCGACGTGGTCATTGAGTATAGGGTGTTTTAGAGGTCGCCCTCTTGTCTAAAGATCCAAGTTGCCTCGAAACGGTTGCCTCGGATAAAAAGGATCTAGGACATTAGGGTTACCGCTAAGGCGTCCTACTATTGCTTTGGTGACCACACATGTCCCATATAATCGAATTGACCCGAATAACTCCAACGACGGTGCTACTTACTTCTCAATAGTGGGATAGTACTGTCTAAAGGACATTTACACAGCTTAATTTCTTTTGAGTAGGTAGATTTCTCCTGGGTACTTGCTCTTTCAAAAAAAAAGTACAAAAATACTTTTCGCACCTACACTTTCAAACAAAAAGTTTTCAAACAAATACTTCATACACTCTTGAGGACTGATACAAGAGTTACCTAGAAGTTTTCAAAACAAACTTTTTTCAAAACCCACAAACACAAGAAAAGCAAACATTTTTTTGAAAACATAGTGAGCAAGTACCTAAGAGCCCGTGGATAACCACGGATAGAAAGGGTGCTAACACCTTCCCTTTCTATAATCTACCTCCCGAACCGAGAAACATCTCGAAAAGGAATTTTGCTGTGCTTTTGTCCTTTCCTTGTTGGAGAAAATAAAAGGCGGTGGCGACTCTTGCTTACCGCGACATTTTGCGAACCAGCATTCCAAAACAGTCAGTTCTATTTCCACTGATCACACCCGGTTACCATTTTTAGGACAGGTTGAGCCAACTTGACTTTAATAGAGAAGGGTACTTACCTACAGACCCCATGCAAGCCTTTTAACCTAAGGCTCTTGCTTGATTTGTTTTTGCTTGCTATTTGTGTGAACATAAACATAACATCATGACATCATAACATCCGACATGGCATTTACTAACCATTTTAAGGATCTCATGGATCTTTGTTGCAGGATTTCAAGTCGGACTGCTAGTAAGGGGTAAGAGGATTTATTTTCCTCTAGCTAATACACCGTCAAAGATCAAAGTGCACTCTTTTGAGTCAAAAGCTAGGACCCACTTGATATGGTGATCTTAATTCTAATAGAAGGACGTCAAAAAATGAAGACTCGAAGTTCAACAAGTCAAATCTGCAACCAGGATTCATTTTCAATCTCATGTTTACCCCACGGGATCCTTTGAAACATTGCATTTGCATCTACACATCGTGCATCTCATTACATAACCGTTACTTTCAAGACAGGTTTTCTCATCTTCTTGCTGTTTATTTCGTCAGAAGAAAAAAAAGGATCTTGAACAGACAGTCAGAGATCTCCAAGCTCAGAATGCCCAATTCCAATAGATGTTCCTGAACTTAGCCAAGGGGCAGGAAGAGTTAAAGGTATTGGTCACCAGTGAGAAGAAGAAGAAGACGAAGAAATCGATCGGTGTTATGAACATGGGTAGAAGATTCAAAGGTCCACTGAAGCAAGTCTGAGACCTTGATATCCCCTCGGATGAAGAAGACAAATAGGATAAAGACAGTAAAAGTGTGAAGACTGAAAGAAGCCATCCTTATTCTAACAAATGTCTTGACGAAGAAGATGATGTTTACTTGGATGAGCAGTATCCCCCTCCTAATAAGAAGTATAAATTTCTAGAAGAGCGTCTGAGGGTTATGGAAATCCAGAAGGTGCATGGATTAAATTTTGATGATTTGGGTCTGGTTTCAGGAGTTGTCATTCCTTCTAATTTGAAGACTCCTACCTTTGCTAAGTACGATGGCATTTCTTGTCCGAAGCTGCATCTGAGGTCTTATGTTTGGAAAATCCAACTGCACACTACTGATAAGAAGTTGTGGGTCCATTTATTTCAAGAGAGTTTGTCTGGAACACAATTGGAGTGGTTCTATCAGCTGGAAGGGACCAATATTCACACCTGGGAAGATTTGGCTGCTGTTTTTTTATAAACAATACCAATATAATGCTGATCTTGCACTAACCCGCATGCAATTATAGAGTATGACTATGGGTTATGATGAAGGCTTTAAAGAATATGCCCAAAAATGGAGAGATCTTGCAGGCAGAGTTCAACCTCCTTTGGTTGATAGAGAGCTGGTTGACATGTTTGTGAGTACACTGACAGGTCCCTTTTACAATCATCTGCTAGGAAGTTCTTTGACCGGTTTCACTGAAATGATCTTAATAGGGGAACATGTGGAAAATGGAATAAGAAGCGGAAAGATTCAAGTGGCTACATCTTCAAATGATGTGAAGAAGCCTTGTAATGGTAAGAGAGAATCCAATGCTATGTATGGTCAGAAGGGTCGTAATAAGAACGATTGCAACCAATATGTGGGGGCAGTACCGATCTTCAATCATGTGCCAGTACAACAACAACAAAATAATCAGCGTAGGCAGGAAGCACCTAGGAGGCAGTTTACAAAGATCAATATGCTATTGGCTCAAGCATTATAACACATGTTGAAGGTCGGGTTGGTTACATTGAGGGAGCCTCCTCAGAATCCCAAAATTTCCTCTCCTTGCTACAATCCCAGCGCAAGGTGTGCATACCGTTCTGATAGTCCTGTTCACGACACTAACAAATATTGGGACTTGAAGAATAAGATCCAAGACATGATTGACGCAAAATAAATTGATTTTGATCTTCCTGAGACCCATAATGTGATCATTGCACCCATGCCTAACCATGACAAGGGTGTTAATGTTGTTGAAGATGTTTCTTATGTTTCTACTATGGATAATTTAACTACTCCTCTGATGATTGTAAAGAAGAAACTGTTGCAAGCCAGTTTATTTCCGGGTTGCATTGAAGACTATTACTATTGTGAATCTAAATCCAATGGTTTTGCATTGCTTAAAGAAGGTATCCAATGTATGATGGATGGCCGTATGATTCTGTTTGAGAAAATTCCTTTTGAGAAGACTCCTTCTGTTGAAAGTACATCCCAAGACCTGAATCTCGAAGACGTGTCTACAATTTCTGGTACCCCTATAAGGATCAATTCTAAAGGTCCTATAAAGATTACTGTCGAACCCAGAGTCACTCCTCTGATTATTACTGTGCCTGATCCAATTCCATATTCCTCTGATAAGGCCATCCCTTGGAACTACATAGTTGATGTTTACTACCATGGTGTCAAGCAAGAATCGTTGAATGAAGATACTAAAGTTACTAATCATGATGTTGGCAATATTGTTAGGACTAGTAAGGTTACCAGAAGCGGAAGGGTTTTCTCTCTAGAGATATCTCCTAAGACTCTTACTACACCAGTTTGTACCACCGCTACTGAATCAACCACTAAAGTCTGAGATAAAGAACATATGACCGAGCCTGCCCAGGCAGAGGCACCAAAAGAGGTTACTGTTAAAGACCCCTCCAAGCAAGAGATGGAGGAAATTTTAAAGATTATCCGAAAGAGTGACTACAAGAGTGTTGAACAACTGGGGCAAACCCCTTCCAAAATATCTATGTTATCCCTGTTGTTGTGCTTCGAAGCTCATGGTCATGCTTTAGTGAAATTCTTGAAATCTTCCCATGTGCCGCAAGAGATCTCTGTTGACTAGTTTGAAAATCACATTGCTAGCCTGACGACTGGTATTGGGCTAAGCTTTTCTGACTCAAACCTAACTCCCGCAAGAAGGAATCATAATAAGGCTCTTTATGTCTATATTGAGTGTAGGGGCACTACCTTATCTCATGTGTTAGTAGACACAGGTTCCTCGTTGAATGTATTGCTAAAATCTTCTTTGGATAAACTTGGTTGTGAAGGGATCATTCTAAAACCCAGTGACATTGTGGTAAGAGCTTTTGATGGGTCAAAGAGAACAATGCATGGAGAGGTGGATCTTCCGATCAAAGTGGGTTCCCAGTTCTTTGAATCTACTTTCTATGTAATGGATATTCGTCTGGCCTATTCCGGTTTACTGGGATGCCCTTGGATTCATGGGGAATGTGCTGTTACTTCTACCCTACACCAGAAATTGAAGTATCCTATAAAGGGGAGATCATTACATTTTGCGGCAAAGAAGAATATGTGGTGAGCCATTTGAACTCTTTCAAGTATGTCGAGGTGGATGGTGAATTTGTCAAGACTCCATGCCAAACCTTTGAAGTTGTTTCTCAGACAACCCCGATGGATGAAGCTGCTCTTACTGTTCTTAAAATCCCATGAAAATGGCTTCTCTAAAAAGACGTTATGGCCGTGGTTGAAGAAGGTGGTTGCACTATTTGGGGTCAGCTTCCCGATATTACTTACAAATCTGACAAGTTTGGTTTGGGCTTTACTCCTCAAGCTCAGAGGGTTTTCTGTCATGCTCGTGCTCATTCTGGGAGACCTCCATTCCGCATAAACAATAATAGAGTTCACAACAATCATAGCAACATTGTAGAAGACGACGATAGTGACTGTGACATATACAATTAGATCTTCCCTACTACTAGCAATGAGCTCAACAATTGGAAGGCTGAAGACTTTATACCAATCTCCTTTAGTCAGGACTAAATGCTATTTTCTGTTTTCTTGCTTTCAAATTTTGGTTATGTAATTTAAACAATGGCTTTAAGCAATGTGCCTTACCCGGGGAACAAAGGTCCATTTGTTAGGGTTGTCATTATTCATTAGCATATTTTCATTTAATAAATCATTGGAGTTTTTGCATTCAAATTGTGTGCTCTTGTATTTCTTTTACTTTATTGTTTTCAAAACAACTATGTATTCTTACACACACACAACAAATTGCAGATCCATATCCACCCTGAATTACATTGATAACAAATATGCTATTGCCATTTTTTACTTTGAAAATCCAATCTACCAAGCCGAGGAGTAAGGTGGGGAAGATTGTGAAATACATGGAGAACTTTATAGGCTATAAATGCAAGAAGAAAGAGCTATAAGACCACATGAAGAGCCAGTCGAGGTTGTGAACTCAGGTACTGAAGAAGACAAGAGCGAAATTAAGATAGGTGACAACCTAGAAGATGGTGTCAAAAAGAGGTTAATCCAGATGTTGCACGACTATGTTAAGATCTTTGCTTGGTCATATGAAGACATGCCAGGGCTCGATATAGATATTATGGTTCAGCGTCTGCAAATGAAGGAAGGTTGTCTCCCTATAGAGCAGAAAGTTTGTCGTATGCATTCAGAGATGTATGAAAAGATCAAGGCTGAGGTTATGAAGCAATTCAATGCAGGCTTAGTAGTTGTTACATCCTATCCTCAGTGGGTTGCAAATATGGTGTAAGTACCTAAAAAATATGGTAAGGTACATATGTGTATAGACTATTGGGATCTGAATAGGGAAAGCCCCAAAGGTGACTTTCCGCTTCCACATATTGATGTTCTGGTTAACAACACCGCTTAGTACAAAGTATTTTCCTTTATGGATGGTTTCTCCGGTTATAACCAAATCAAGATGGCATCTGAAGACATGGAGAAAACTACTTTTGTCACACAGTGGGGAACTTTCTGTTACAAAGTCATGCCTTTCGGTTTGAAGAACGCAAGTGTGACGTATCAGTGTGCCATGGTAGCTTTGTTCCATGATATGATCCATCACGAGATAGAGGTATATTTTGATGGCATGATAGCCAGAAACCAGATTGAAGAAGAACATCTTGACCACCTGTACAAGCTGTTTAGAATATTGAAAAAGTACAAGTTGAGATTGAATCCAAACAAGTGTACCTTTGGGGTCAGATCCGGTAAGCTCCTGGGTTTCGTCGTCAGTGGTAAAGGTATTGAAGTTGATCCTAAAAAGGTTAAAGCTATTCAAGAAATGCCATCTCCCCGTACTGAGAAGGAAGTCATAGGTTTCCTGGGACGTTTGAACTATATTGCCAGATTTATTTCCCATTTGACTGCTACCTGTGATCCAATTTTCAAGTTACTAAAGAAAGATCAAGTAGTGAAATGGAATGACGATTGTCAGATAGCCTTCAACAAAATCAAATAATATCTTCAATAACCTTCGATTCGGATGCCATCAGTTGAAGAAAGACCTATGATCATGTACCTAACAGTGTTAGAGAACTCAATGGGGTGTGTATTGGGGAAGCATGATAAGTCTGGTCGAAAAGAGCATGCAATATACTATCTTAGCAAACAGTTTACTGATTTTGAAACACGATACTCACTGCTCAAGAAAACTTGTTGTGCTTTTGCATGGGCTGCTTGCCGACTAAGACATTATATGTTGACTCATACTACCTTGCTGATCTCTAAGATGGATCCAATAAAATACATATTCAAGAAACCCGCTCTCTCCGGAAGAATATCAAGATGCAAAATGGTCTTGATAGAATAAAGTATTCAGTATACTACTCAGAAGGCAATCAAAGGAAGTGTACTGGAAGATTATTTGGCTCACCAGGCTATAGACGACTACCAGACCATGATTTTTGAGTTCCCGAATGAGAATGTCATGCTAGTTACTGATTATGAAAAACCTGGACCGTATGAAGGACCCGAGTCGGGATCCCGGTGGACTATGGTTTTTGATGGAGCTTCTAATGCGCTTGGTAATGGAATTGGTGTTGTGATTGTCTCTCCTGAGGGTTTCCATATTCCTTTCATCGCCAGATCATGTTTTGACTGTACCAACAACATGGCGGAATACAAAGCGTGCATCATATGTATCAAAGCTGTTATTGATATGAGAGTCAAAATTTTGAATGTATATGGGGACTCGGCCTTAGTAATCAATCAGATTAAGGTAAAATGGGATACAAAGCACCTGAATCTCATCCCGTATCGAGAGCATGTGTTTACATTAATTCTATACTTTGAAAAATCACTTTTAAACACATTCCACGAGAAGAGAATCAATTGGCGGGCGCATTAGCTACCATGTCGTCCATGTTCAAAGTCAGATGTGATAATTAAGCTCCTTGAATTACTATTGAGAGACTAGATGAACCTGCATATTTCTACGAGGTTGATATTGATGGAGTAGAGGAGAAGTCGTGGTACCATGAAGTGAAAAGATACCTCGAGATTTAAGAATATCCTGAAGGGGCATCTATTAACGATAAGAAATTCCTATGGAGGTTCTCTGCCAAATACTTTATGAGCAACAAATTTTTGTACAAGCACAATCATGATTCGACTCTACTTTGTTATATAGGCAAGAAGGAAACTGAGAAGATTATGGAAGATATGCATGAAGGAGTCTTTGGTACTCATTCCAGCGTGCATACAATGGCTAAGAAAATTCTGAGAGCGGGTTATTATTGGTCGACCATGGAAACTGATTGCCATTGCCATTCCAGAACTTGTTACAAATTCCAAATTTATGCTGACAAGGTACACGTGCCTCTGGTTCCTCTGAATGTCTTGACTGCTCCTTGGCCATTTGCGATGTGGGGAATTGATATGATTGGAGAAATTAAGCATATTGCATCTAATGGACATTGTTTCATCCTAGTCGCTATTGATTATTTCACAAAGTGGGTTAAATTAGCCTTGTTTGCCTCTGTTACCAAGAATATGATGGCCCGGTTTATTAAGCATAATCTCATATGTCGGTATGGCATACCCGAGAGGATTATCACTGATAATGGTACCAATCTTAACAATATTATGATCACAGAACTCTGCATGCAATTCAAAATTAAGCACCACAATTCTTCTCTATATCGACCAAAGATGAATGGCGTAGTAGAAGCTGCCAACAAGAACATCAAGAATATTTTGCAGAAAATGACGGGGACATACAAAGATAGGCATGATATATTATCATTCGCTCTTCATGGTTATCATACTTTAGCATGTACATCAACTGGGGCAACCACATTTTCTCTAGTCTATGGTATGAAGGTTGTTCTGCCTGTAGAGGTTCAGATTCCTTCTCTAAAGATTATGAAATACGCATGTTTAGATGAAGACGAATGGATTCAAACTAGAATGGACCAGATAAAATTTATTGATGATAAGAGGCTTGCGGCTGTTTGTCATGGTCAGATGTATCAGAAGCACATGATTAAGGCCTTTAACAATAAAGTCAAACCTCAAGCATATCAGGCTGGAAGTTTGGTAATAAAGTGCATCATCTTACCATAAGGTGATCCTAGGGGAAAATGGACTCGCACATACGAAGGGCCATTTGTGATTAAGAATATATTTTCTGGCGGTGCTATGATACTTACCACCATAGATGGTGAAGATCTTCCACACCTTATGAACACGAATATAGTTAAAAAATATTACGCATAAAAGAGACCTGCTAGGTCGACTGGCCTAGGCAAAAATAAGGGCATCCCAGCAAAACAAAAAGGTTCAGGCAAAAATTAGGGATATATATAAAAAAAATGTACACCCGGCAAGTTGAAAACCTGAAAAGGCGGCTTGGGCAAAAAAGGATATCCTGGTGGACTGAAAACCCAAAAGGGAGGTCCAAGAAAAAGTTAAGGATTAAAGCGTACAACTATGTCCTGTTCGATCACCTATCTACTTATAGCTAGCATGATTATCGACGTCAAGTTCAAACGATACATATCAATCTAGTCAACTTCTTTCGACAGCGAGGGATGAGATGCTTGAAGTCATCGGGGCAATAACAGAGTTGAAACTCAATGGGATCACTTCCACATATCTTTTTTTTCTTTGTTTCTCCTTGTACACTTTTATCTTTTATGAAGATTCCTCTTACTAGGATTTCTGCCTCTTTGTATAAAACTGTCTGTTTATAGACAAACTTTCTAAATCAATACAATCAATTTCAATTTCAAAAAATATTTTTTATTTTGTTCGTTTTGTTTGTAAAAAAAATGTCTAATGATTATATTGAATGAACATATGCATTTGGATATGATTACCACTTACATATATATGCATGAAAACGGGATTAGAATTTACCAAAGACTCCAGGAGTTGGCCGTAAATTCCCATAGAGCAATTTCCTCAGATCTTTCCCCATAAGTTAGTCCTCATCAAAGGTCATTTCCACAGTGAAGTCGCCACAATCAATAGGGTTTATTTCCCTAACAAAGTTTATTTATCCCATGTTGCAAAAGTTCCACGACAAGATTCTCTTCTCCGACCAGATGACATTCAATAGTACTCCCCAGAAGAGTCAATACTCACATATGAAACCTGGTCAAACAACATATCAAGGAATTTCATCTCTTTCATATCCAGTAAGAATCAAATCCTTCAAAGAACAGTGAATAACCTACTCTCTTTGAATGCTTTTATCCCCAAGTAGAAGTCGAAGATCCCCAGTAGAATGTCCTCAAACCGAAGGCAGGAATCTCTAATAAAGTCCAGTTGAAGAACTACTGTCTTCATCCCCAGCAGCAATCAAAGATTTATTTTCCCCAGTCATACGTTATCACACAAGTCTACTTACACGCTCCAATAACACATTACATACATACATCATTTACAAAAATCATAACATATGCATACAAGACGCATATAACATTCTCATTTATTTTGAGAGCATCATTACGCAATGCATTAAATACATCATGACATTGCACAAAACTAACTTTGTCTTTTCAGGTTAAGTTTGCAAGCAGAGAGATATTACTAGTAATTTACAGACAGGTTATGGATCAATTCCTAAAAGAAGGTGGGGAGAATATCTACATGACCAAGTGATTTCCTTCAGAGGAGTTCTGAAACACATATCCCCATCAGCACTTTATTCTTCAAAGCATCTCCTTCAGAAGTTTTTATTCCAAAAAGCACCTCCTTTAGCGCTTCATTCTGAAAAGCATGTACCCTTCAGAGTTAGAACCATGAAAAGCATTTCCCCCAGAGACCGAGTTCTGACGAGCATTTCCTTTAGAGGATTTCTGAAACGTATTTCCCCTTTAGTGTTGCATTCTAAAAAGAAACTTGTAATACGGTGGGAGAACTGACTTGGGATGTTTTGCGTTAGATTGCAAATGTTGCGGTTAGCAAGAGTCGCCACCGACTTTTCTTTTATCCAAAAGGAAAAGTGGAAAAGAACAGGAAAGACCTTTGAGATTATTTCTTGAGTTCGGGGGGTAGATTATGAAAAGGGAAGGTGTTAGCACCCTTTTCATCCATAGTTATCTATGGGCTCTTAGTTGCTTTCTAGATCACTTGCTTTTTTTTTGAAAATGTGCTTTGTGTGGTTTTTGAAAGTATTTTGAAAAGGCGCCTTCGTTTAGGCAAACTTTGTAATGGTTCTCATTCATAAGAAAAACGTATACAAAGTGTTGGACTTTTGAAAATATTTTATGTTTGGAAAGTGTTTTGAAAGTGTTTGGTGTTTATTTTGAAAATAAGCAAGGATGTTTGTTTGGAAAGTGAGCAAGCAACTAGGAACAATCTACCTACTCAAAAGTCTTTGTTCATTTCTTCCTTTCCTTGGATATTGCTATCTTACCATTGTTTGGTAAGAAGCCTTATCTTTGGATGTAAAAGGATGGGCGTGGATCATCGTATTAGTCATGATAGAAATATTGTAAGATATCTTAGCATTTCTCTTTGAGGGACTAAGATCATTTTGAAAGGCAACATTTGTAGCGTCATCGAGGGACTATGATCTTGTATTTTTTTTATTTGTTTTTGCTGAGATATCCCACATGCATAACATGACCATTTTTGTAAGGCAACAAGTGGAATTACCCTAAGGGTGTAAGTGTGCAAGTGTGTTTGATTTGCATGCATTGTTTATCTTGAATTAGGTTTTGCTACTTGTTGATTTTAGTCTTTCCATACAAATCCTAATTACTAACATTTATATGAAAGCGATAAATTGCGGAAAGTAAAATTACTACGCTATTACATCATTAGGGGAGGGGATATACAAATTTACAAATGGAGATTACAAGAAAATTAAACCTAATTATCTATTACAACCATATTGAATATTGTACAAGAATTAAATTAATGATATTCAAGAAGATAAATGGAAAGAAAAATGATTTCTTTGTTTGGTTTTTGAAAGGGTTTTAACCTAATTACTAAAAAAGGAAAAAAAATAATTAATTAAAGATAAACAAAATTAAACCTAAATTAATTAAGAAAAGAAAATAAGTTTGAAGCATTTTTAGGGTTTTTAATGAAAGGGTTTAAGTTAATAAAAATAATATGAAAATTAATTAATTAAAAGAAACTTAACTTCTAAATTAACTCAAAATAAAAAAAGGAAAAATAATTAAACCTAAATCTAATTATTAATTTATTAAGAAAAAAGAAATTAAATTTGTTAAGAAAATGTTTTTGTTCTTTTTTTTATAAAGAAAATAAACATATAAAAATGAGAATAATAAATAAAAATATTTTTGGATTTTTTATAAATAAAAATAATAATAGTAAGAATAATAATAGTAATAAAAAAATAATAAAGAAAAATAAAATAAAATAAAATAAGAAGAAAAAAATGAATTAAAAAAATATTTGGGCCAGGTGTGTGAAAGTGAAGGCATGGGTGAGAAGTTAGCAAAAAAATGACAAGGCTCGGCAAGAGGCCCAGCGCGCCTGTTTGTGACAAAAAAAAGAGAAAAATGTGAAAAATATGAAAAGTGGCAGCGCTGGGGCTTGAATCCATGCCATGAGCATGAAACGCGCGCTGCCTTACCACTGGGGTGGCTATACATCCGTTAACATAAGTGAAACAATAAATACATAACATAAGTCAAGTCCTGAAAATGATTTCATCTTCAACCTCCAGCCATGGTTCCTGTAACTTGCTCATTTCTCAACAAAAATGAAAGATGCAAACATGAAAGTTGCTCTATTTTTCCATACGAATCCAACTATATAAATATCATAAGCTATAAATCAAAGATGAATGAGAATTTCCAAAAGTACCAAATTCTGACCTAACTTTTTCAAAGATTCAAACCTAAAATTCTCTAAGCTCAATCAATATAAATGAAATCTATGGACATGTACAGTTTCAGGGCAATGATATCTACATTTTATCTTCACAAATCAGGATCAAATGATGCTTGTATGAAGAGATAAAAGTTTGAAAATTTACCTCTTGCAGCTTGAGTCGTGTATGGAGTTTGAGAAACCTTTGAGATGGCCTGATGATTTTTGTAGCTTGCCTGGACCTCCTTGAATGTATTCCAACTCCTACTTTGCTTTAAGGATGGCTGAAACTCCCAACTCAAGTCAAGTTGCAAGCTTCTGTTTTGAAAATGGTGGATAGTGATAAAAAGGTTACAATCTTGAAACAAGGACTTGGATCACTTGTGTATGATGTATGTAAGGTATTTGGATGATTAAGAGTCAAAAAGCATGAGTGGAAATGGAGATGGGGAGTTTTGGCTCAAAACTGTCAAGTTTGGG
This sequence comes from Vicia faba, assembly GCA_948472305.1. NCBI lineage: Eukaryota > Viridiplantae > Streptophyta > Magnoliopsida > Fabales > Fabaceae > Vicia > Vicia faba. Next base: position 223,744,307 of record OX451740.1, on the reverse strand, counting down.
CAGTTCTGTACAACAAGGGTGTTTGTGTGAGTTTGAGGATGCTTGAAATCGTGTCTTGGCTTGCAATAGACTTGTATAGTTATATGAAAAAGTTTAGAGGACTTTTGCACAATAGATTTTTGAGTTATAGGGTTATGTCTAGATTCCTTGATTTTGAAGAAAAGTGAGAAAATCAAGTTTCAAAGTTTGTACCAACAATGTAGAGTTGTTGAATCACTTTTATCACATTGCTTATGACTTTATAGACGAAGTATGATAAGAGGGAACAAGTGAGAGGCTCAAGAATTGACTTTGTGCATAAAAGCAATTTTTCCAAAATGGAAATGTTGCCTTTCTTCCTAAAATGGTATTAAGCATGGTGTTGTACCCCAAAATTTGCCCTCCCATATTTCTCAAAACATTGCAAGGAAAATCTCCAAGTTGCTCAAGATAGCACAAGAGTTGGTCAGACAAGCTCTCTCCTAAGGCAGTCTACCCCAAATTAGGGTTTTGAGTTGCATCAAGATACTTGAGTCCAAATGACCCCAAGTGCTCCCCAATGTCCTAATATGTTCTCAAGATCATCCATGTCAAATTTCAAGCCTTGCAGAGGAAGTTTGCGCAGTCAATTGCCCAAAGGACCAAAAATTGAATGTGCTAGGGCAAAAGTCAACTGTGACCTACAAACAGTCAAACCTCAAGATTGTTTTGTCAACATTCTCATTTTGAAGGATATTTCATCATTTTATCAAGGGTTGATCATGATTCATCAAGTATTGCTCACAATTCATCAAGATTCAAAAGTTGCTAAATTAGGGTTTTGTAGGAAAAGTTAACTCAACTTTGACCAAGCATAACTTTATCATATTTTATTTGAAATGACCCATCCAAAGCTCATTTTTAAGAGGATGAAATTCCCTACAATCCATATTCATACCCCAAGATCAAAATATGCACTCACAAGAAGTTATGAATTTGGACATTATAGGTCATTTTTGAAAGTCAACAAAAACACCTTTTTTTCCAAAACTTATAACTTGAGCATGGAATATCAAAATGATATTATACCGAAAGGGTTGATTAGAGGATATCTCAATATTTCTAAAAAGTCCAAGAACATCTCCAAAAGTTCAAAATTGAAGAAGTTATGCATTATTGAAGTTAGACCTTTTTGCAAAATTGCCAAAAGTCAACTATCCCCAAAACTTCAAATTTTGCCAAATGGGCCCATTCTTTTTCACTTGATTTAAGTTTGTATTATTTCCCACATTCCCTAGATTCGGCCATGTGCCCATATTTCACTTTTATTATTTAATTTGATTTTTAATTGAATTTATTCCTTTTAAATCAAATAAAATCATATAAAATCCAAGGCATTGATAACTCATGATTTTCTGGTTGTTTTAGGCTTTGATCACAGCTAGCATTACCATCAAATTCAAATCAAGGCTTGTATGCACAAAAAGATCCAAATCAAATCAAATTTGGAAGGTTTTAATGGTGGAATCAAATCAAATTCATGAGCATTGATATGGAGAGATTTAGGCCAGGTTTGTGAACCTAATGCAACATACAATACATAAGCAAGCTGAAGGACACGAAATAAGGGTTGGAAATCGTGGGAGGAGGCAGAACCACTTTGCAAAAATTCACAAAAGAGTGAGAGATCAAAATCAGGGTTAAAGGAATTTTCAAGGCTGGAGACATATCCCAATCGATTCCTGGCCATTCACACAAGCTAACTGGATCCAAACCAAGCATTATCAGGTCCTCAAACGCATTGTAAGTCTCACGCAATTCACCCCTGTTCTTGATTTCGATTTGAATTATTCTGGCATCTATTGAACAAACTAATGACATATTTGTGATCACAAGAACATTTGTAAGCTTTTCATAATATTCAATTGCATTTATCTGGCTTATATGGAGAACCACCATAGCTAGGGTTCTTCGTTCGCTTTTAGGGTTTTCTGTTTCAGGTAAAATTGAGACACAAGAAGAACATGGTTATGATCAGAAGGTCATGACGAATTGAACCATGTTCTTGGAATGTATTTATATGGCATGAGGGAGATTTTAAGACGAACCTGTATTTTTAGCTGCGGATAGAAATTCGCAGTTAAAGTTACAGGGGTTTGAGGACAGGGACGATGAGATGTCCTCCGTCCATTGGGCCATTCAAACCAAGCGCGTCTTTTTTTTTTATTTTTTCTGGCATTGGAATTGTTTTGTTATATTATTATTGATACTTATTATACTAACAACTAAAGCAACGTGGCTCAGTGGTAACCTTGGCAATGCATTCTCCTTCAGGACCTAGGTTCGAATCCCAGGTCCCCCTCTTTCTCAATATTATTATTTTTCAGGTATTCCAGTGCATGTGCTAGCTTGCAATCCACCATATACCCTCACCCATCCAAGCGCCAGATGGCCAATGGCCAGATCTGGTGGTCAATGATTGGAGGTCCACCAAGAGGCCAAGTCAACATGCCTGCACCGGATCCAAAAAGTCAAACGAGCCAGCATTATTGGGCCTACATATTTGCTACTCACACCCTTTAAAACCAGGCCCAACTCCTCTCTTTTATTTATTTTGTTTTATTTAATTTAATTGTTTTATTTTATTTAAATAATTTTCTAACCAATCACAAAATTCTTTTTTTATCAAATAAAATCACAAAAATATTTTTTATTCAATCAAATTTTAAACTTTTATTTTTCTTAATAAACTTATTAATTGATTAGGTTTAATTAGAAAACTTTAATTCATTTTTGTAAATAATTAAAATTAATTAGATTTAATTTGGTTTTAACTACTAATTTAATTAATTTTATTTTCTTTCTTAAAATAACAAAAACCCAAAAATATGTCATAATTTATTTTTAATTTAATTAATTTATTAATTTAACTTAGTCATTTAATTTAGGTTTAATTTCTTTTCTTAAATAAAAACAACAAAAAAAGCAATTTTCTTTCAAAAGGGTCAAAACCCTAAATTTCGCACTCGATTTAATTTCCCGCGCGTTGTATTTATTTTTATCATATTAATGTATTTGCTTACGGATTGTAATAGTTAAATAGGACATTTAATTATTTTTACCGCTTTATTTTATTTTTCAAAGGGTTTGTCTTTGGCGATGTAAATACCCGACGCCTTGTAATTTAAATTCCGCAAATTATAACTGCTAGATGTTTGATAATAGGGTTTGCATGACAAGACTGAATGCTAATCTTAAAATCAAATTAGATCACCTTTAACATGTACAAAGATAAAAATAACTGAAAACGACACACTCGCACATGCGCACTCTTAGGGTACACCCCACTTGGTTGCCTTCGTACACGGTCATTGAGTATAGGTCGTTTTAGAGGTCGCCCTCTTGTCTAAAAGATCATTGTTGCCTCGGAAAGGTCGCCTCAGATATTGTTGCCTCAAACAAATTATCTAAGACATTAGGGTTACCGCTAAGGCGTCCTAACATTGCTTTAGTGACCGTATGTCCCGCATTTGAATTGACCCTCAAACTCCAACGACGGTGCTACTTACTCATCAATAGTGGGATAGCATTGTCTAAAGGAAATTAGCGTAGAACAATTCCTTTTTCGAGTAGGTAGATGGTTCTTAGATACTTGCTCTTTCAAAACAAAAAACTTTTCATACTTACACTTTTCGAACAAAGTTTTCAAAACACTTTATTACACTCTTGAGGACAGAAGCAAGAGTTAAAACGAAGTTTCAAAACAAAACTTTTTCAAACCCACAAGCACAAAGAAAACAATTTTGAAAACAATTGAGCAAGTACCTAAGAGCCCGTGGATAACCACTGATAGAAAGGGTGCTAACACCTTCCCTTTCTATAATCTACCCCCCGAACCCGAGAAATATCTCGAAAAAGGAATTTTTCTGTGCTTTTTTCCTTTCCTTGTTGGATAAAATAAAAGTAGGTGGCGACTCTTGCTTACCGCGACATTTTGCGAAAACAAACGCAAAACGCAAACTGTGATCGGTGGGAACGAGAACTGGCGACTCTGCTGTGGATTTTAATAAGTGGGGTGTACCTTAGGATTAGATCACTTGTGTTTTCAATTGTATTGCTTTGTATGCTTTTAATTTTGTGGGCTTGTATCAGAGTTCTATAAATCCTCCACTCGGATTTGGGAAACATTCATAGATAGCAATACATTGTGGAAACTGTGCGGGGTATACCGACACGGTTGAATCAATAGCTATATCAGTGCGACATATTTGTGAGTACCGGTAGCCTTTGAGTCAATCAAAGAGAATACGGGGCCGCTGGGTGATGTCACTAAGCACTAATGACCTAGAACCTTACTTGACCATCTTGGCCTTTTTAGGGGTAGTGAGATGACCGACTTTGGTGCAATCCGAAGTTGGTAGATACTTGATACTACACTCATTGAGGATTTTTTTCTTGGAATATTTTGGTCGCTAGTTCAGTGGCTAAACCAAAACGATGAACATAGAAAACAATCCAATGATATTGAGCTCCTTAGAACCCGATTACTATTTATAGGACAGGTTTTGAGCCAACTACACTCAAGAGGGTACTTACCTATGAAACTACATGCCAGCCTAAACTTAAGGCTATATGTGTGACTTGTGTGCCTTCAAACTTGAACTACTTGCACATTCTTGTTATCTGACAACATGAGTTCCTTGCAGGTTTTGTTTACAGTCCTTATCCGATAATTTGGACTTATTACAAGGTTTACTTACATCACCTCACACTTTTGCTTAAACGCATAGCATGCACATCATAACATCATGCCTTAACATTTCCTTAACCATTTCAAGGATCTCAAGGGTCTGTGATGCAGGTTATGGTAAATCAGATGTCCAACAAGGGGCAAAGGGGACTTATTTTCCTCTAGCCAATGCCATCTAGAGGTCAAAGCACGATAACTTGAGTCAGGGGCTATGACCCACTCAATATGGTGAGCTTGACTCTTGAAGAAGGACTCTTAGCAACATGAAGTTCCTTCAATCAAAGCTACAAGATTCAAATTCTAACAGTTTCTTGTTTACCCTGCGAGATCCTTGAAAACATTGCATACATATATCATACATATCATTGCATAACAGGTCATCCGATACAGGTCTCTCATGTTCTCGCTGTTTATTTCAGCAATGGCTTTTCAACCAGACAACCAAGATCTTTGGGCTCAAAACGCCCAACTTCAAGAAATGTTCTTGAACCTATCCAAGGGGCAAGGAGAAATAAAATCTCTCCTCACAAGGGGCTTGGTCCTAGGGAATCTAGGAGGCATCAAGAATGATCAGTTGGAAGGGCTACAAACTGAGTTGGCAACAATGAAGATCTAGATGATGGGATAGCTAGTGAGTCAGATGGCTCTCATTCAAGACTTAGCTCAAAGACAAGAAGAGCTCAGGGTCCTCGTCAACAAGCTGATTCAAAATAACCAAGTGGGGAAAACAACTAGGGTTGAAAATCAAGCCACCATTCAACCACCTTTGGGGCAAGAAGACAAGGGAAAAGCTCCTCAGCTTGCTTCAGGGTCACAAGCCCAGCATCAACCTCGCTAGCATCAACAGGGTAATCGGCGTAAGCGAAATACGTCTGGAAGACATTTCTCTGAGACTGATATACCATCATCTCTAATACTGAAACGCTTGTTGGAGGTCAATCTGATTACTTTAAAGGATCCTCCCAGGAATCCCAATACCTCTGCTCCTACCTATCATCCCAATGAAAGGTGTGCATACCACTCTGACAGTCTGGGACATGACACCGACGACTGTTGGACTCTGAAGAACAAGATCCAAGACTTGATTGACGGAAGGGTGTTGGAGTTCATGCCGGATGGTGAGATGAAAATCTCCCGCTGAGAATTCTCCATTTGAGATGACTAGTTCAAACTAAGAGACTTTTGTTCATTTGAATTTTGAAGTTGTATTTTTCTTTGCTTATTCCAACAATTATTATCATGTCGAACTCTTTTATTTCATTAATGCATTGCATATGTCTGTTTTGAATCAATCCATTCTTATTTCACTATATTCAAATTGCTTTTATTTTTTGTGATGATCAACTCTCGATTAAAAATTCTAAGCCTTTAGAGGGAGGATGACGAAAACGACACCACAATCTTTACAGTATGCTTTGGAATAGACCCCGCTGATGAGGTACAGGCATTGTTTCAAATCCTAAACAATGGAGTTATAAGGAAGATAATCCCTCGTCAACCCCTTTGAGCCAAAGAAGTTGGAGTTTTCTTTTCACAAATTAAAACCCTTAATTATAACCTGGGGCAGGGTAGTTTTCTCAGTTGATCCAGGTGCACAATGAATGGCATCAAAGAAGTCCTTCTAAAACAAGAGACAGTGATGGTCCTGAATAATCGTAAGGACAGTCAGTCATTATCTCTCAAAAATAAAAGCCCACTAAGTCAAAACCTATGAAGGAGACTTACAAAACTGGGGCATCCCGCTGACTGTAAATACAAAGAAACAGTTCAGGCAAAAGACAGGGATAATAAAATCAAAAGAGGTCCTAAAAACTCTCAACAAAAATGACTGCCTATTCAAAATAAATTGTCAGTATCCGAACCATAACTGGAATATCAGAGCAAAGATTCAAACGGGATCTAATGCATGATTAGCTGAGTTTAGGATCGAAGAACATCACGAAGAGCGGGTGGGTACAAATAAATTTTGAGCCTTTATCCTTTGTTTCTTAAACTGTGAACCAGGCCACGTTATAACCCTTAAAAGTCCTAGCTGAAGCATGGGTTAGTCCGAAAGCATACTGTTACAAAAGGTATCCTGACTCCTGTAGGGCTTGCTGTAAATCCTAAGTTGACATCACACTTTACAAAATTTGCCTGTTTTACTGAAAAATGCATTTTCAAAATCTTCAAGACAGACATAAGCTTTGCATTCTTAAAATAACATTGTTTGCATATGACTATTTGTTCAAACAGTAGAGAAATTCGCACGACGAATATCTTGTGAATAAAAAACCTTTTCAATAAAAAGGGTCATCTCAAGTGGAAGAAACGCTTCCAACCAAGGGACTTGACATGTCACTATCCAGCACACCTGGGGCAGTCAAGTCAAGATTCAAGGAGTCTCTCAAAGATGCCAAATAGCCAGGGGCAGATCTCCATCTGAATCAATTGGGGCATTGGACATGAATTCCAGCAACGAATCTTGCATGATCAAACGAAGATCTTCTGGTAGTATGGAAACACAACACTACTGACAGTGACAACTCCCTACACTCTGAGAGCGTGGACATAGTCAAAAAAGTACTACGCATAATCAAAGACCCGCTAGGTTGACTGGCCTAGGAAAAAATAAGGGCTTCCCGGCGAACCAAAAGGGTTCGGGCAAAAATAAGGGATGAAAATGAAAAAGTCTGTACACCCGGCAATTCGAAAACCTGAAAAGGCGGCTTGGGAAAAAAGGGTATCCCGGTGGACTGAAAACCCGAAAGGGCGGTCCAGGCAAAAATTAGGGATCAAAGCGTACGACTATGTCCCGTCATCTCGTCACTTGCCTACCAGAAGAAGATTTGTCACTTCAATCGGAAATTACCAAGCACCTCATAGGTTGGAATAATACTCGATCCATAGGGCCTCTGCAGGCACCTTCTCCCATAAAAATAGGGGCAAATAAGAATTGTCTGAACTGTACAAGTTGCTCTGTCCACCAGGTACCAAGGTATATATTCAGCTGAAGAATATGGCTAAGACACTTTCACTCCCCACAGAGTAAAACAGTAATGGTAGCTCTCCCCACTGAGACTTGCAACTATGAACGAATCAGCAATACTCTCCCCAAGCAGAGTTGGTCTACCATCAGCCCTAAAAAGGTTGGGTATCCCCAGAAGGTCTTAATATTCCCCAGCGGAGTATAAGGATATTCTCCATCAAGCATAAGGTTATCCCCGGTAGTCTTAATATTCCTCAACAGAATATAAGAATGTTCCCCAGCGGAATACAAGATACCCCCAGTGGAGATATTTCCCCAGCGCGGTCTAAAAAATTTTCCCCAATGGAGTTGAATCATCTTCCCCAGTAGATTCTGGAAGCTTATCCCCTGCGAAGCACAAATAAGTCTCCTCAACCAAATTCAAAGATTATCCTCACAAGAGTCTAGCTAGGTTATCCTCAGCAAGTTGCAACTGAAAGATCATCCCCAGCGAAGTTCTTTCTTTCCCCAAGCAGGACTTCTATCCTCAACAGATTCAATATCACCAGCAATGGTAATCAATCCCCAGCGGAGTTCATCATCAAAATCCCCAACAGAGCTTATCAGCGGAATCCCCAGCGGAGTTTATCGTTAAAATCTCAGCAGAACATCTCTTCCCCACAGAGTAATTCCCCGCAGAGTAATATCTTCATCAACTTATTCCCCAACGGAGTTCTCTTCTCCTACAAGTTTATTCTCACAATCATCTTCGTTCATCATCCCCAGCGAAAACGAAGAACTCAAATCTATTCTCCAGCAGCTCCAGGATTTATTTTCCCCAGCTAAAACATCACATTCCCATACATCATGATACATGCATATACGCATCATACGAATACAATCTCATTTATTTTGAGAACATCATTGCCTGATCCATATCATGCATTGCATATGACTGACCTTTACCTTTCAGGAAAAATGCAATTAAGTTCTCAGCTTAGTCGAAGATCTGACCAGTTCTTAAATCTCAATTGAATTATCATCGATTGAATTTCAGATAAGGTTCTCAATCTCGACATTTCCTCCGTCATAGTGTGGACAAGTTCTATAACCTCAGCGGTATACTCCCGGTGGGCACAAGACAGTTCCTAGATCTTGATGAAGATGTTTCCCTATGTCATAGTGTGGACAAGTACTATAACCCCAATGGTATACTCCCTTTGAGCACGAGTCAGTTCCTAGATCTTGATGTTCTCCTCCGTCATAGTGTGGACAAGTTCTATAACCTCAGCGGTATACTCCCGGTGGGCACGAGACAGTTCCTAGATCTTGCTGAAGATGTTTCCCTACGTCATAGTATGGACGAGTACTATAACCTCAACGGTATACTCCCTTTGAGCACGAGTCAGTTCCTAGATCTTGATGTTTTCCTCCGTCATAGTGTGGACAAGTTCTATAACCTCAGCGGTATACTCCCGGTGGGAACGAGACAGTTCCTAGATCTTGATGAAGATGTTTCCCTATGTCATAGTGTGGACAAGTACTATAACCTCAATGGTATACTCCCTTTGAGCACGAGTCAGTTCCTAGATCTTGATGTTCTCCTCCGTCATAGTATGGACAAGTTCTATAACCTCAGCGGTATACTCCCGGTGGGCACGAGACAGTTCCTAGATCTTGATGAAGATGTTTCCCTACGTCATAGTGTGGAAAAGTACTATAACCTCAACGATATACTCCATTGAGCACGAGTCAGTTCCTAGATCTTGATGTTTTCCTCCGTCATAGTGTGGGCAAGTACCATAACCTCAACGGTATACTCCCTTTGAGCACGAGACAGTTCCTAGATCTTGATGAAAATGTTTCCCCCCAATTGAATTATGGAAAGATTCCTAAAACTCAGCTGAAGCATTCTCTCAGTTGAAGTACAGGCAGGTTCCTAAATCTCAACGAAGTTAGACTTCCCCAGTGGAATCTTCTACAACAACAGGTATGCAAGTTCTCGCTAAGGAATCTCTTATGCGATTGACACTCCTACAGATGGCATCTATAAGCCCATCCTCCTACCAACAATCTCCAAATGGCATCTGTAAGCCCATTCCTGACATCACAATGCTGATACTACACCATGCGAGTGCAAATTTATGGGCACTCTAGTGTTCAATCATCTTCCACCTTCGGATCACGAAAGGCACGCAAGGCAATCTACATCCTCAGGCTTAAGAAGATTGAACAGGGGCAACTTTTGTACCCCAAAATTTGCCCTCTCATGTTTCCCAAAGTCTTCCCCCTGCATGGTTGATCACAAACTCTTGCCTAAGGAAAAGGAAATTTTTTTATTGGTGCTTTAAGTACATTTCGATTGGCATTCTGAAAGACCCTTCGATTGGTGTTCTGAAGGAGCCTTTCGATTGGCATTATGGACAAGCACATCGATTGGCATTCTGAAAGACCCTTCGATTGGTGTTCTGAAGGAGCCTTTCGATTAGCATTATGGACAAGTACTTCGATTTCCATTCTGAAAGACCCTTCGATTGGTGTTCTGAAGGAGCCTTTCGATTAGCATTATGGACTAGCACTTTGATTGGAATTCTGAAAGACCCTTCGATTGGTGTTCTGACGGAGCCTTTCGATTGGCATTTTGGACAAGTACTTCGATTGGCATTATAACAGTGTCCTTCGATTGGAATTCCAAAAGGTCCATTCGAAGAAGCATTCAAAGGGTCCATTCGAAGGAGCTTTCGAAAAGAATTTGAAGGATGCCATCTGCCCATTCGAAAGGGAGCATTCGAAGGCCAGTTACATATCATTCAAAATTCAAAAAGGGACAAGATCCCATGTGTTTAGCCAATGTTACGAACTCTCATTCATGGCTTTCAAACACATAATCAACGTTACAAATTCTCATTCATGGCTGTCAAACACATAATCAAGGTCATTTAAACCTTTATCTTCCTGTCCCCTCTACCCCCTCTATAAAGAGATCACAAGTGTTGCAAAAAGGAGGGGGAACGAAAATATACAGAAAAAATAGAGAAAAGAAGCAGGGAGAACTTGGAGATACGCTGCCAAAAGTCATCAGCACCTCCACCCTCAGAACTACAGATCAAAGCACCTCTGTTTGGTAAAGAAATCTAATCTCAAATTCATTTCGATCTCTGATTGCATATTCATGTTATTACTGCTGTTTTTGAATGATTTAATGTGCTACATATAAGCTACATCGCAGAGATGAGATTGTGCCATTGCTTGGGCACAATCTGATTTCTCCTTCGAATCCCAGGATAAAACAAACCCAAATCCAGATTCAGCAGGTTCGATTTGGGAGGAGATTCGAATCAGGGGGGTAAAGTCCCCCCTGGACCTTTTAACGTTTGTTTCGTTTTGCAGGAAACATATCCTCAGAATCCTATTCAGAGTTTCGAAGCTTAGCAGCTTAGCTTCAAACTGGATCCAAGATCTCCAGATCGAAGGAGGACATATCCAGATCGAACACCCTCAGAGTGCAGCCCCTCATGCACCTTCGATCAAGCCTCTTCACTGGGTCGAAAGACAGCCCACACCTCTTTCGACCAAGGCCTCCAGAATTATATTTTTTCTTGATTTACTGCCTGATTTCATTTTTGTTTTGACCATTTTATTTATTTTTTTAATCAACATAAAAATCATAAAAATAAGTAACTTAGAATTAGGATTTAATTTAGTTAATTATTTTAACTTATTTTCTTCAATTTTAAAATCAGTAGACTTAGGATTTATTTGAATTCAATCCTTTTCATAAACAAAAAAATGCAAAAAATATTAGGTATGTTTTAGAGTTAATTTTAATCAGTTTTTTTTAATTAATTAAATTTGACTTAATTGAACATTTAGCATTTTGCCAAGAAATAAAATAAAACAACAAAAAGATTATATTCTTAGGATTTTTAAGATTCACGCGCGTTTATTTTATTGCAACTGCTTATTATTCCCCTAATTTTGGACATGTAAATAACCCCCTCCCCGAAGCCTTGTAATAGTGTAGGATTTACAATTTCCGCAATTTAAATTCCTGTATATATATTAACTGCTTAGATGTATGCTAACTAGGATTGTATGACAAGATCTAAAATCAAATGGTAGAACACCTAAAAATACAAAGATAATATAACTGAAAAAACAATACACTCGCACATGCCACTCTTAGGGTGCACCTCACTTGGTTGCCTCGAATGTGGTCATTGAGTATAGGAAGTTTTAGAGGTCACCCTCCTGTCCAAAGATCAAAGTTGCCTCGAAATGGTTGCCTTGATAAAAATGATCTAAGACATTAGGGTTACCACTAAGGCGTCCTAACATTGCTTTAGTGACCACACGTCCCTTAAATCGAATTGACCCGAAAACTCCAACGACGGTGCTACCTACTCCTCAATAGTGGGATAGCACTGTCTAAAGGACATTTGCACAGTTTAATTCCTTTTGAGTAGGTAGAGGTTCTTAAGTACTTGCTCCTTTAAAAACAAAACAAAAACTTTTCGCACTTACACTCTCTTCAAAAACAAAACTCTTTTCAAAACCCACAATCACAAAGAAAAGCGAACCTTTTGAAAACACAGTGAGCAAGTACCTAAGAGCCCGTGGATAACCACTGATAGAAAGGGTGCTAACACCTTCCCTTTCTATAATCTACCTCCCGAACCCGAGAAACATCTCGAAAAGGAATTTGCTCACTATGTTTTCAAAAGTTTGGCTTTTCTTTGTGATTGTGGGTTTTGAAAAGAGTTTTGTTTTTGAAGAAAGTGTAAGTGCGAAAAGTTTTTGTTTTGTTTTAAAAGGAGCAAGTACTTAAGAACCTCTACCTACTCAAAAGGAATTAAACTGTGCAAATATCCTTTAGACAGTGCTATCCCACTATTGAGGAGTAGGTAGCACCGTCGTTGGAGTTTTCGGGTCAATTCGATTTAAGGGACGTGTGGTCACTAAAGCAATGTTAGGATGCTTTAGCGGTAACCCTAATGTCTTAGATCATTTTTATCGAGGCAACCATTTCGAGGCAACTTTGATCTTTGGATAGGAGGGCGACCTCTAAGACTTCCTATACTCAATGACCACATTCGAGGCAACCAAGTGAGGTGTACCTAAGGGTGGCATGTGCGAGTGTGTCAATTTTCAGTTTATATTATCTTTGTACATGTTATGGTGAGCTACTGTTGATTTTAAGTTAAGAGTTAATCTTGTCATGCAATCCTAGTTAGCATACATCTAAGCAGTTAATATATGTACAAGAATTTAAAGTGCAGAAATTGTAAATCCTACGCTATTACAAGGCTTCGGGGAATTATTTACATGTCCAAAAATTGGGGGAATAAAAGCAGTAAAGTAAAAGTCTTAATTTAAGCTACCACAAACCAGTAAGCAGTTACAATAAAATAAACGCGCGTGAATCTGAAAAATCCTAAGAATAAGAACTTTTGTTGTTTTATTTTATTTTTGGGAAAATGCTAAATGTTCAATTAAGTCAAATTTAATTAATTAAAAAAAAACTGATTAAAATTAACTCCAAAACATACTTAATATTTTTTGCATTTTTTGTTTATGAAAATGATTGAATTTAAATAAATCATAAGTCTACTGATTTTAAAATTGGAGAAAATAAGTTAAAATAATTAACTAAATTAAATCCTAATTCTAAGTTACTTATTTTTATGGTTTTTATGTTGATTAAAAAAAACAAATAAAATGGTCCAAACAAAAATGAAATCAGGCAGTAAATCAAGAAAAACAAAATAATTCTGGAGGCCTGGATCGAAAGAAGTGTGGGTTGTCTTTCGACCCAGTGAAGAGGCTGGATCGAAGGTGCATGAGGGGCTGCACTCTGAGGGTGTTCGATCTGGATATGTCATCCTTCAATCTGGAAGTCCTGGGTCCAGTTCGAAGCTAAGCTGCTGAGCTTCGAAACTCTGAACAGGATCCTGAGAATATATTTCCTGCAAAAACGAAACACATGTTAAAGGTCCAGGGGGGACTTTACCCCCTAATTCGAATCTCCTCCCTATTCGCACCTGCTGAATCTGGGTCTGGGTTTATTTTATCCTGGGATTCGAAGGAGAAACTCAGATTGTGCCCAAGCAATGGCACAATCTCATCTCTGCGCTGTAGCTTATATGTAGCACATTAAATCATTCACAAACAACAGTAATAACGTGAATATGCAATCAGAGATCGAAATGAGTTTGAGATTAGATTTCTTTTTACCAAACAAAAGTGCTTTGATCTATGATTCTGAGTGTGGAATGGCTGGTGCAAGGATTGGGTATGGCTTCCTGGAAGTGCTGATGATTTTTGGCAGCGTATCTCCAAGTTCTCCCTGTTTCTTTTCTCTATTTTTTCTGTATATTTTCGTTCTCCTGTTGTTTTTTCGTTGTATAATTTTTGTGTCTCCCCCCTTTTTGCAACACTTGTGATCTCTTTATATAGAGGGGGTAGAGGGGACAGGAAGACAAAGGTTTAAATGACCTTGATTATGTGTTTGACAGCCATGAATGAGAATTCGTAACGTTGGCTAAACACATGGGATCTTGTCCCTTTTTGAATTTTGAATGATATGTAACTGGCCTTCGAATGCTCCCTTTCGAATGGGCTGATGGCATCCTTCGAATTCTTTTCGAAATCTCCTTTGAATGGACCCTTTGAATGCTTCTTCGAATGGACCTTTTTGTAATTCCAATCAAAGGACACTGTTATAATGCCAATCGAAGTACTTGTCCATAATGCCAATCGAAAGACTCCTTCAAAATACCAACCGAAGGGTCTTTCAGAATGCCAATTGAAAGCCTTGACATAATGCCAATTGAAATGCTTGTCCATAATGCCAATTGAAGAGCTTGACAGAATGCCAATCGAAAGGCTTAACAGAATGCCAATCGAAAGGCTCCTTCAGAACACCAATCGAAGGGTCTTTCAGAATGCCAATCGAAATGTACTTACAGCAACACTAAAATTTTTTCCTTTTCCTTAGGCAAGAGTGTAGCGATAAAAAATGTAGCGGGGTAAATCGGAGATCGAATTATTGATTAATTCGTCTCACAAAAAGCAAGAGTCGCCACCGCGCTTTATTATTTCCAAGGGAAAAGGGGAAAGAGCGAAATAAAACCCTAAAGTATGCAATGTAAATAATACTTTTAAAAGTAAAAATACAAGGCGTTTTGAAAAGAGATCTTATGGTTCGGGGGTTGGTTATACAATGGGAAGGTACTAGCACCCAATGCATCTATAGTACTCTATAGGAACCTTTTGAAATATCTGTTTTATTTAAAATTGATTGCTTGATTGAAAATAAATCGTTTTGGCCGAAACAGGATACGAGCGGTTTTTTTTGAAGTTGCGACGACCTAATGTCGAAGTTTTTGCTTAAAGGGCATAAATTTTTGAAAAGGGTGAATATTTGAGGAAATATTATCCTAAGTTTTAATGAAATGCGAAAGTTCGCGCAGTTAGACTTGAGGACATGAAGTCAACAAATTTACTGTTTTTTCCTTTGGATTTAAGCATAAACCGAATAAACAAATAAATAAATATACGGACAAAATATGCGAATAACGATTAAATAACGATAATCTAAATGATGGAATAAATGATGCGAATAATGCGTTTTTTATGATTTTTGGTTTAATGTTAACAGGACGAAAGTATTTTTACGCATTTTGATAGGGATAAAAGCAAGAGAATTATTTAACGAGGACGTAATGTTTTTTTTTAGTTTTAAGTTATTAAGTTTTTGATATATATTTGATATTAATATTAATAACACAAGAAAATGAGTTAATAAAATATTTTTGTTTTTTTCTATTTTTTATATGTTTTAGGATTTTTGTTTGATAACGATGTAAGAGGGGAATTAATTAATTAATTAAAAAAATAAAATGTCTACAACCTTAAACTCTATGTTTTTTTGTGTATATAAAAAATACTTATTTAAAAAATTAAGGGGGTTCCAAATTAATTTAAAAATTAATAATTTACCTTAATGAAATAAAATTAAAATTCTTAAATTAAATCCAAAATTAAACTAAGAGGTCAACTAATTAATAAAAACCTAGTTAGACATATCTTTGTTTGTTTTTTAATATAATTATCAATTAATTAACATAAATAATAATTCTAACAAAAAAAAGATTAGAGAAAAATAACAAAAGGTGAAAAAAGAAAATGTATCAAAATAAAACAAGCAACAAATAAATGGGCTAGGTAGCTGAAGGCCCAACGCAAGAATTCATAAATGAGAGGGAGGTGCAAAAAGCAGGTCGTGGGCTTTAAGGAGAAGAAATGGGATGAGGCCCATAAGTTTGTCAAAGTATTAGGGTTAATTTGTTTAACATAATGGGATTAGGGTTTGGCTAAGCAGAAACGGCGCGTCTCTTCTTCTCTTTGATCTTCTTCTTCGCATCTTCTTCTTCACACTTGCCTCTGAACTTGCTAGCTCTTCTTGCCATGGCCACCCACTCCAACTCCTCTTCCCTCCAGCTGAACGAGAAAGGGGACGGCTACGGATTCGGTAAAACGCTATCGATTTGTTAACACTTAATTCGTTTGCATGTTGATTCTGATTCCACAATGTTCATTCTGTTTAATCTCATTGTTGATTCTTAATGTTGGTTGTTAACGTTTGATTAAGGTTCCAAAGAAATAAAAAGGAGAGGGGACCGTTACCTAGGTAGAGACGGAGGAGGAGGCCGGGAGCGAAGGAGGCTAGACGGCGAGGAGAGGAGAAACGCGAGCTCACCTTGGTGACCAGTATTTACGTGATTTCCTCTTCTTCTTGTTGACACTGTATTGTGATGCTTCTCTTCCTCGTTTGCCTTGGTACTGTACTTCTGTTTTTCTTCTTCTTCTTTGAACGTGCTGCTGTATGATGTGTATTGGCCCGTGATGATGTTTTTTGAGGCTTTGAGTTATATACTTTGAATGGCCAGTGATGGTAATACTGAGGCCTAGCTTGTTGCCTTAGGAGTTGGTTCTGGCTTGGATCGTTTCAGGTTTTTTTGATTGAGGATGTTCAGGTTTGAGTAATAGACTTGACATGGTTATGTGTATGGTGATTTTGTGTTGGTTGGACAGGTTGATGGAAACAGGGGCATAAGTCTTTTGCTAGGCCATATTGATGGTGTGGTTTGAACTGGTTCTTTGGGTGAGATTATTTTTGATATCTCTTTGACAATAGGATGATGATGTTGGCTTGAATGGCTCAATCAGTTTTGCAAAATTTAGGCCATATGGTTGAGATAGTTTTTGACAGTAGTGGGATAATTATGCAGGTTTGCTGAGCTTTTGTGTGTTTTTTCTGATAACTATTTTTCTAAGTTCTCTTGAAGGCTTGGATATCTGATCTGATATTGATTTCCTTTTGGTTGTTGTTATAACAATTTCCCTCTCTTGTTACGTTACAGGCTGGAAGTTTTTTGAAAGATGCTTTCCCTCTTCCTGGGCATTCTGCACTAGACTGTCATCTCCAATTTGTTTCTATTCTTCTTTTATGTTTTTATCTCTACTGGCTATATTTTACAGTTTGTCTTGTATATCCTTTTCCTGCCTATGCCAAGCCTGTAAAACCCACACTTCTCCCTCTCTTTTTCTCTCAGTATAGCTTTGACAAAAATGTGATAGGCTGTACTTTTCTGAAACTGCAAATGGCCAGAAAATGATGAAAATGGAATGTCCATATTGCTTGCATTTGTAGTTAAACTGCATGTTTTCCTCTAATGCAATAGCTTGTTTTGTTTTCTGCTGTGTGGGCATTGGTTTACGTTAGCATGCTTGCATATGTAGTTCATGCAGGGGCTTTGTATGTTGTATGTTTTTTTGAAATATGCATTTGGGATTTTGAAAAAATGCAGTTAATT
Organism: Vicia faba; assembly: GCA_948472305.1. NCBI lineage: Eukaryota > Viridiplantae > Streptophyta > Magnoliopsida > Fabales > Fabaceae > Vicia > Vicia faba. The sequence goes on along the minus strand of OX451740.1, from coordinate 223,726,774 downwards.
TAAAACATGCAATTTTTGGACAAAATAAACTTGTGCATTCATTTAAAATTCCTTTCTTTTTGTGAACCGGGAGAAATCCCGTGATTTGCAAAAAAGAGTAACTGATTCCGGCCATTGCTTTTAATGATGAACCTTAAATAATTTCGCTTTTTAATTATTTATCCGAATTCTAATCTCTTTTAATTTTGCAGGTAACATTAAGTGAGCAGACAAACGCATTGGATCGGAAGTTTTAGAATTAGGAATATTAGATTAGTTTTTTATTTCATTTTAGCTTTGTAAATTTATTATTGTAATTTGTTGTAATAGATACAATGTTTACATAATAATTGTACAATTAGAAAAAATGAATAAAAAAAATCCACTATTCGCCAATTAAGTTCTTCTTTCTCTTTAATTATTTATTTTATCGTTTACACTTCTTTAAACGAATAATAATTGAAAACGAATTTCAATTACCTACATTTAGAATAATAAACAGATAAATAAATAAGTATCATTGATCAATTAATGCCTCAATTATTTAATTCTTCATCCATAACCTTCTAAACTATAATAATTAAAATAGGGTTTCAATTATTTAATTTAGAATGACAAATGATTAAATAATCGTTATTGACCAATGAACTTTTCCGAATATTTATTATATTATTCATAAACCTTTAAATTATGTAATAACTGAGAATAAAATTCCAGTTATTTAAATTTAAGATAGTGAGTAATAAATAAATATTGTCCGCACAATTAATGCGCCTCTTCTCTAATGTTTATTTTATTATCTATACATCTTTAAACTACATAATAATCGAAAACGAATTTCAATTATTTAGATTTAAGATAATAAATAATTAATAAACATCCTTTTAGCACGAATCGATTAAATGATTTAATGTTCAACATAAATAGCTCTTGGCCTGAAAAACAAGTTATGAATTTTAAAAACGATGGATCAAAACACTTGTAATGTAATGATGCAGGTAGGAGACGATATTTTAGGTCAAAATTTGGGGTACAACAGCTGCCCCTATTTAAGTTTCTTCTATCCGGAGATATGAAGATTGAAATCTTCGTTTCGACGAGATTGAAGGTACTTAAATACATAACTACGCAAATTTTGTCCTAAGATGCCGTTGTCATGTTTGATATGAATGCAGCGATCGAACTCACAGAGAAAGATATTGTGTGAAACAAGACAATGTTGGGGGAATCGAACACCAACAAAGCGGCATGGATTATACATTACTGGGGGAACAAGTTATCGACTTCAAACGACAGACTCCTGACAGCGAATAAAATCGAGGGAATACGACCTCTAACCCTAACAAAGTGAGCCTCTTGCATAGGCCATAACAGATCATTGATCCAAAACAATGAGCCCGCAACTCAAGGTCGATGGTAGACAGAGAGTATCAAATTGCCGACAACTGATTACCGACTTCTGGAGGTATAGATTCGTAACCGACTTCTCTGCTAGATTTTCAGAGATATACTCATTAATGCTGAGGTAATAAGATTGTAGATACGAAGGTTGTTCAAATAAAGAAAACTGCCATTTGTTGTTGTCCAGAGAAAATACCGGTAACATACAAGCTGCTCAAATAAAGAAGCTGCCGCTTGTTGTTGTCCAAAGAATGTCAATAACATACAAGTTGTTCAAATAAAGAAACTGCCACTTGTTGTTGTCCAAAGAAAATACCAATAACATACAAACTGCTCAAATAAAGAAGCTGCCGCTTGTTGTTGTCCAGAGATGTCAATAACATACAAGTTGTTCAAATAAAGAAACTGCCACTTGCTGTTGTCCAAAGAAAATACCGATAACATACAAGCTTCTCAAATAAAGAAGCTGCCGCTTGCTGTATTCCAGAAAAGTAATAACGTACTGGTAACTCATGAAGAGTTTGCTGCTTGTCGCTTTCAGAAAGAATAAAATGACGCACTAGTAGCTCGTGAAGAACTGCTGCTCGACGCTTTTCAAAAAGTAATAACGCACTAGTAGCTCATGAAGAACTGTTGCTCGGCGCTTTCAGAAAGAATAAAATGACACACTAGTAGCTCGTGAAGAACTGCTGCTCGGTGCTTTTCAAAAAGTAATAACGCACTAGTAGCTCATGAAGAATTGCATCTCGGCGCTTTCAAAACGTAAATGACGCACTAGTAGCTCGTGAAGAACTGCTGCTCGGCGCTTTCAAAAAGTAATAACGCACTAGTAGCTCATGAAGAACGGCTGCTCGGCGCTTTCAAAAAGATAACGCACTAGTAGCTCATGAAGAACTGCTGCTCGGCGCTTTCAAAAAGTAAAGTACAAGTTGCTCATGAAGAGCTGCCGCTTGTCGTTTTCCAACGGTGTCTATAATGTACAAGTTGCTCATGAAGAGCTGCCGCTTGTCGTCTTCCAAAAACAAACAGGAGGAAATTGCGAGGATACGGGCAAAGAATAAAATCTTCGTCAGAGAGAACCCTGAATCAATCCTTCCCGAGGAGATCATATACTTTAACGTGCAAAATAAATGCACCAACTGTCTGGGTCGCGATTTCATTGGAGAAAATCAAAGAGATAGTCTATGCACGAGGTAGCAACTTCATCCAGGGATAACCTAGAAAGGAAACAGTCAAACAAGACTCCACCCGATGAGAAAGTAACTCAATTGCGGAATTCATCGTATTCAGAAATGGGCAAGGTAGGCTAAACCAAAATCACCCATGAGGATTAGCTCAGTTGGGGAATTTAGAAAAAGAAACACATCTTCTGCCTAAGCTGACTTTCTACCTGGAAAGAACATATGTACGTTGTTCGAATAAACAAGGTACGACTCAAAATCAACGGCAAATGTGGATATGCATGCTGATATGAGTGTAAATGAGTAAATGAATGTTATGCTGACAAAACAGACAGACGGAATAAGATGGAGATAACAAGACGTCGCAGCAAAATAGATACTCGGCCAATCTTGAAAAGACGGAAGGTAAACGGAACTGGAAACACAAAGCAACGTCGGAGGGTATCACGCTACAAGGTCCAAGTCTTCTGAGGAGAAAAGCATCCAAATCCAATCTTCTAACACCAATAGACCACGGTATGAGATGAAACGTACTAAACTTCAGAAATCGCCCAAATAGAGATAGCCAAAATAATGCTCAACTGGAACAGCTGGGGAGTCACCAAACTTAGTACCACTAGACACACAAGTTTACACAACCAACACCTCACGGCGATTGAAATAAAACATGTTCATCATGCGAGGATAAACTACTGTACTGCTTTGCATTTCATGCCTTGACCATCCTTGGAACAAACTGTTAATATTCCTTTCGTTATCCACGACACATATTTAAAATAAGAACACTTAAGTAAATTTGTTTCAAGTATTTCCATAGAAATTAACATTTTGCCTACAAAAGGTAAATGCTCAAATTTCATTAATAAGAGGTAGTTCGCTAACAATGCGACTCCAATGGTTTACAAAAGCTTGGGGAAATAATACATGAAATAAAAGGTCATACAAAAACAATGATCGCTATTCTCCCTAACAACTTTGAATTCCAGAATGTGCTCAGATGCCGAGACTGATTTGATCAGAAGTTTGCCTAAGCGAAATACTTCTTGACTGCATCGGCGTTCAAGGGACGTGGGAGTTCTTCACCGTCCATATTGGTGAGAATCATGGCACCCCCAGAGAAAACTTTCTTAACAACATACGGTCCTTCATAATTCGGAGCCCACTTGCCCCTAGAATCAGGTTGGAAAGATAATATTTTCTTGAGTACAAGGTCACCTTCTCTGAACTCGCGCGGTCGAACCTTCTTATCAAAAGCCTTCTTCATCCTTTGCTGGTACAACTGACCATGACACAACGCTGTCAATCTCTTTTCTTCGATTAAATTCAACTGATCATATCTACTTTGACACCATTCAGCCTCAGAAAGTTTAGCTTCCATCAACACTCTCAGAGACGGAATCTCAACCTCCACGGGGAGTACTGCTTCCATACCGTAAACTAGGGAAAATGGGGTCACGCCCGTTGAAATTCGAACTGAAGTACGGTACCCGTGTAAAGAAAACGGAAGCATTTCATGCCAATCCTTATAAGTTACTACCATCTTCTGGACAATCTTCTTGATATTCTTGTTAGCAGCTTCAACAGCTCCATTCATCTTCGGTCTGTAAGGAGAGGAATTATGATGTTCGATTTTGAACTCTTCACAAAGTTCTCTCATCATCTTGTTATTCAAATTCGAACCATTATCAGTGATGATCTTGCTCGGGATACCGTATCGACAAATGATCTGATTCTTGATAAATCTGACTACCACCTGTCTGGTTACATTAGCATAAGATGCTGCTTCCACCCATTTAGTAAAATAATCAATCGCTACCAAGATGAAACGATGACCATTTGAAACTTTGGGTTCAATCATCCCAATCATATCAATGCCCCACATAGAGAAAGGCCAAGGTGAAGATATAACATTGAGGAGGGTCGGCGGCACTTGCATCTTGTCCGCATAAATCTGGCATTTATGACACTTCTTCACATATTTGCAGCAGTCAGATTCCATTGTCATCCAATAGTAACCAGCTCTCAACATCTTTCTAGCCATTGCATGTCTGTTGGCATGTGTGCCAAAGGATCCTTCGTGTACTTCTTGCATCAACATGTCTGCTTCACGTATGTCCACACATCTGAGCAAAACCATGTCATAATTCCTCTTATACAAAACTTCTTCATTGAGAAAGAAACTGCTTGCTAATCTTCTCAACGTCTTCCTATCTTTGATGGATGCCCCAGGCGGGTACTCTTGAGTTTGAAGAACACGTTTAATGTCATAGAACCATGGTTTGTCGTCGGTGACCTCTTCTACTGCGAACACATGAGCAGGTCTGTCGAGACGCATAACTCGGATTGTAGGCACGTCGTTCCAAACATTCACTTGAAACATTGAAGACAAAGTGGCTAAAGCATCAGCCATTTGATTCTCGTCTCTAGGGATATGATGTAATTCCACCTTGTTAAAGAAAGTTAACAACCTTCTAGCATAGTCTCTGTAAGGGATCAAACCAGGATGACGAGTCTCCCATTCTCCTTTGATTTGATTAATCACCAATGCCGAATCTCCGTAAATATCAAGAATTTTAATCCTTAGGTCTACTGCTTCTTCGAGACCCATAATACATGCTTCATATTCCGCCATGTTGTTCGTGCAGTCAAACTTCAATCTCGCCGTGAACGGGATATGGGTACCTCGGGGAGTGACGATGATTGCCCCAATTCCATTCCCATAAGAATTCACAGCTCCGTCGAATATTAAACCCCAACGGGATTCAGGATCAGGTCCTTCTTCAGGTAACGGCTCTTCACAGTCTTTAGCTTTTAAGTACATAACATCTTCATCTGGGAAATCAAACTTGATGGATTGATAGTCTTCAATTGGTTGGTGAGCCAAATGATCGGCTAAAATACTCCCTTTGATCGCTTTCTGAGTGTGATACTCAATGTCATATTCAGATAACAACATCTGCCAACGGGCTATTCTTCCAGATAAGGCGGGCTTCTCAAAGATATACTTGATCGGGTCCATTTTGGAGATCAACCAAGTAGTGTGGTTAATCATACACTGGCGCAGACGGCGAGCAGCCCAAGCTAAAGCACAACAGGTTTTCTCAAGCAATGAGTATCGAGACTCACAGTCTGTGAATTTCTTACTCAAATAATATACAGCATGCTCCTTTCTTCCCGTCTCATCTTGTTGACCAAGCACACATCCCATGGAGTCTTCCAATATGGTCAGGTACATAATCAAAGGTCTTCCTTCCACTGGAGGAATCAAAATGGGAGGTTCAAGCAAATATTCTTTGATACTATCAAAAGCTCTCTAACAATCTTTTGTCCACACACATCCTTGGTTCTTCCGGAGAAGCTTGAAAATCGGCCCACAGGTAGCAGTCATATGAGATATAAATCTAGAAATGTAATTCAGTCTCCTAAGGAATCCTCTTACTTGTTTTTCCGTCTTGGGTGCGGGAATCTCCCGAATAGCTTTGACTTTATCCGGATCTACTTCAATACCTTTCTGACTGACAATGAAACCTAGAAGTCTTCCAGAACGAACACCAAAAGTGCACTTGTTGGGATTCAGACGAAGTTTATACTTCCTCAAACGCTGGAATAACTTCAACAAATGTTCCAAGTGATCCTCCTCAGTTTGTGATTTGGCAATCATGTCATCCACATACACTTCGATCTCCTTATGCATCATGTCATGGAACAAAGCAGTCATGGCCCTTTGGTATGTTGCACCAGCATTCCTCAAACCAAACGGCATAACCCGATAACAGAAAGTTCCCCAAGGTGTAATGAAAGCGGTCTTCTCCATATCTTCCGGCGCCATCTTGATTTGATTATAACCAGAGAAACCATCCATGAAAGAAAAGACTTTGAACTTGGCGGTACTGTCGACCAATACGTCAATATGAGGTAATGGGAAGTCATCCTTCGGACTAGCTCTATTCAGATCTCTGTAGTCTACACACATCCGAACTTTACCATCTTTCTTTGCAACAGGCACTATATTGGCTAACCATTGAGGATAGACCGATGTAACAAGGAAACCTGCATTGATCTGCTTCTGAACCTCCTCTTTAATCTTGTCATCCATGTCAGGACGAGTCCTTCTCAACTTCTGCTTGATCGGTGGACACTCGGGTCTCAACGGTAAACGATGCTCCACAATGTCGTTGTCCAACCCTGGCATATCTTGGTAGGACCAAGCAAATACATCAACATACTCTCTGAGAAGCTCCAACATTTTCTCCTTAACTTCCGAGATAAGCAATGCTCCGACTTTAACTTCTTTTCTATCCTCTTCATCACCCAAGTTGACCAACTCTACAGGTTCTTCAAATGGTTGAATAACCTTCTCATCCTGCTCAAGCAAACGGGAAATCTCAACAGGAACCTCTTCATCATCCTCTTCTTCGGCTCTGAACACAGGGAATTCAAAGTTGGGAGAGGGCATAGGATCATTGTTTTCGATGGTTAAGTCATGAAGTAATCTGCACACATGATTATGCTTTATTTTAGAAATCGATTTGTGCAAATAAAACAAGATGTTATTAATTAATTTTCATTGTTATTTCCCAGAAAAAAGTGAAAAATAAAACAGCAGTGGACAAAATAACATTTTTATTCATTAAAAGGGAAATACTTGAAACAAAAAGCCCAGACATTTCTCTTTTGCCTTGGGCAGAGCAAAAGGAGTTATTTTTCATAGCCCGACACAAAATACGTTTCGCCTTGGGCAGAGCGAATTTTTCAAAGGAAAATAAACAAAACATTACTCGGAAATGTGCATAACCACAGGAACATCAACAACTATCCAGTTTTGGCAAGCCAATCCAGGCGTCACAAACACGGGCAAATCCTCCTCGGAATCATCATCTATGATGGCATCAACCTCAGGATGCACAAACCCTGCACTTCGGAAAACCTCTTGAATCGGACGAACCACCACCTCCTTCTTGACCCTTGCAGATATTGGATGAAAACCCAGACCTTCCCCAGACTTGTTCTCGGGTAACGTCAACACCTGGCCTCATCCCTCGGCCGAACCACTTTCCACCACTCGCCGCGCATCCTCAAAAGAAGAGATGGATGCCCCTTGCTTCTTCACTGTATTCTTAGCAACAGATAGGCCCTGGAACTGGGTCCCAACATCCTCGTCAGCATCAATAAAAGAAAACGATGATAAATGGCTTACCACCATAGCCTGTTCTCCCCCAATCATCACTAGCTTCACATGTCCTACAAACTTTAGTCTTTGATGGAGCGTGGAGGTGACTGCCCCGGCATCATGGATCCAGGGACGACCTAATAAACAGCTGTATGCAGCACGGATATCCATCACTTGGAAAGTGATTTGAAAAGTATGGGGACCAATCACTATGGGAAGATCCACTTCACCAATAACTGTCTTCCTGGAACCATCAAATGCTTTAACAATTACTCCACTAGGCCTCATAGGAGCACCTGGATATGAAAGTCGAGACAACGTAGTCTTGGGCCTCACATTCAACGACGAGCCCGTATCCACCAACACACTTGATAAGGTATCGTTTCCACAACTTATTGAAATGTGCAAAGCCATATTATGGTTTCTCCCCTCCTCCGGGAGTTCTTCATCACTGAAACCCAGATTGTTACACGAAGTTATATTTCCCACAATCCCATCAAACTGATCAACTGTCACATCATGGTCTACGAACGCCTGGTCCAAGACCTTCATCAAAGCTTCTCTATATGCACCAGAATCTCTCAATAAGGCAAGCAAGGAAATCTTGGAAGGTGTTTGCAAAAGCTGGTCCACAATCTTATACTCACTCCTTTTGATAAGCTTTAGGATCTCATCCTCTTCAGGGTGAGGGATAGGTTCACTGGATCGGCCTATCTCAACCCTTGGTTCAACATTTCTTACGGGAATCTCCGCCGGTATGGGCCTCCTAACTTGAACTTCTGGTCTCCTCGACGGTACTGCTGCAAAAACACGCCCACTTCTTGTAACTCTACTCACATCGGCAATGTTAACAAAAGACGGTCTGGTTGGTATAGGGACTTCTACCCCATTCTCAATCATTGTGGCGTTATATTTGTACGGCACGACTTGGTCTGAGCGGTAAGGCACAGGGCCAGGCGGGTAAATAATCAAAGGATCAATAGGCGCAACCTGACTGTTGTAAGCAATCTCTACTGATTCTGGCAAATTAAATTGTGGTGTAATAACATTCACTTCATCTTCCGGATTTCGGTCATAGGTAATAGTGATAATTCTCTGATCTAGCAACTTCTGAATATCCTCCTTCACAATAGGACAATCATCCTCTCTTGAACAAAACTTACAAACGTCATAATCATGCTGGTGCCTAACAAAGGCAAGTCTTCTCAAACTCTGATGTAACCTGATCAATGATTCTCTTATGTGCTCGACTTGAAAAACTCGGAACTTCCCCGGACAACCTTCTACCATATTCACTGAAGCTGCCCCATGTCGAGGCAAAGGATTATCTCTAACATTTGGATTAACATCCTTAAAAGACAAGACACCATTCTTAATTAATCTATGCACGTCCGCCTTCAGAGCAAAGCAATTCTCAAGGTTGTGCCCCGGCGACCCTTGATGATATTCATAGAATTGATCCGCCTTGTACCACGGAGAAGCACTGTTCGGTGCGACAGGAGGAGGCTTTGTTGTGATGAGATTCTTTCTGATGAGAGCAGGGAACAATTCAGTATACGTCATAGGAATGGCATCGAACTGCGGTTTCCTTGGTGAACGGTTCTGATTGTTGAACGGATAAGCCTGTTGTCGAGGCTGCTGCTGAAATGGCCGTGGTTGAGTTGGCGGGATTTGATGAGCTGGAGCCATCAAAGCTGGGCGGACAGCCGGAGTGACTGCCGCAACGTGAGAGTAACCTCTCCTAGGCCTACCTGGAAACAAAGCACTGACATCCTGCTCTTTTCTTTTCGGGAAAACACTTCCAAACTTCTTCGCACTGCTAGATGGACTCCCTTCTTTAACCAAACGCCCTTCGCGAATCCCTTCCTCTAATCGCATGCCCATGCTTACCATTTCGGTGAAGTCACTGGGTGCGCTGGCTATCATTCTTTCATAGTAAAAGGACCCTAAAGTCTTCAAAAATATCTTAGTCATCTCTTTCTCCTCAAGAGGTGGATAGATTTGAGCAGCAATTTCACGCCACCTCTGGGCGTATTCCTTAAAAGATTCTCGGTCTCTCTGCGACATCGCCCGGAGTTGATCCCTGTCCGGCGCCATGTCAACGTTGTACTTGTACTGATGGACAAAGGCTTCACTAAGATCGTTAAAGTTGCGGATTCGAATGCTGTCTAAACCCATATACCACTTTAGAGCAGCACCCGTCAAACTGTCTTGAAAATAATGAATCAACAAATCATGATCATCGGAGTACGTAGACATCTTCCTCACGTACATTGTCAAATGACTTCTAGGACACGAATCACCCTTATATCTCTCAAAGTCTGGCACTTTGAATTTCGCTGGAATCTTGACATTCGGAACTAAACAAAGGTCATGCGTACTCTTCCCAAACAAATCCTTCCCTTTCAACGCTCTAAGCTCCTTTTGCATTTCCTGGAACTGATCTTGAAATTATTCCATTCTATCAAAAAGACCCAAACTTTCAGCGGGCTCGGCAGGATAAATTGGTTCATTCAAGTATGGCACGGAGTGGACCACAGGAGCAACGGTCGTCATAACTGGTTGCGGAAAAGGTGCTACAGACGGAATTACTGGCGGCATGGCAGTTGTCTCTGGTTGAGGAAGAGACAATGCAGGTTGAAATATAGGTTGTACGGAAGGCTGATACCCTTCTGGCACAAAGTTGTAAGGCATTCCCCACGGAAAACCTTTCGGCATCTGATGTTGAAGCGGAGAGTTGATTTGAGTTGCGGAGGCAGGAGCTGTGACAATTTCGGAAACCACTGGAGTTGAAGTCTGAATCTCGGCAGCCGTAGTCGATGGCTGATTCTGAACAGCCACCAAACTTTCCACTAACGCAGTTAACTTTTCCATCTCGACACGAAGTGTAGCAACCTCCCCACGAAGCTCGTGATTTTCCTGTTCCAAATCTTCCATTTTCCTCTGACGATTGGCCCGAGTGTCGTATCGGTGAGACAGCTTGACAACCTTCGGTGGAAAAAGAACAAGGATGAGACTCTAGAAAACATGTGAGATGGAATATGAAATGATGCATGATGGCGATGCAAATGATGACTCATTTTAAAAGTTTTTCAAGGAACTTTAGTGATTTTGCATACATCAATGGTAAAGGAATTTGGAACAACAAAAACTCAATCCGTTAATCGAAAGCGATAAATTACAACTTACAATTTGGAATAGTAAATTACAACCTTGGGATAACAAATCCACTAATGAAAGCAATAAATTATAACTTCGCAACATGAAAACCATAATAAAGTGATAAATTACATTTTTTTTAAAACATGAAAGCCGTAAATTACAACTTGGAGCATGAAGCCCAAAATAAGACAATAAATTACAACTTCGGAGCATGAAGCCCTTAATAAAACAATAAATTACAACTTCGGAGCATGAAGCCCTTTTACATAGTTTTACAAAATGACATCAATAAAATAAACTAAAGCTAAAGCTCACTCGGAATCCTCAGATGACGGACCAAACCCCAGCTGTAATCGGAGCTTCTTGATCTTTTCTTCGTAAAAGTCTTCCATATCCTTCTTTTCCGCTATCAGTCGATCGATGATTTCTTCCTGCGGATTAGGAACGAGAGCCACACTTACCGAACCCTCCCTCTTTCTTTTCCTTTCACTCGCATACTTCTTCAGCAAGGCATCCTTCTGACGAAGTTTCTCATCGTGGTCAATGAACCGGCCGTCTTGAATAAGCAACAACTCCTTCTTTTCTTTCAGCTGTCGAGTCAGGACTCGATTCTCATATTCAGACATATGGCACTTTTCCTTCCAAGCATCCCTCTCGGACTTCATCCTAGCCAGGTTTCCTTGATATTCTCCTACATCCGCGATAGGGATAACAACAGATGATGGTGCGATGGCAGGGAATAAAGGTTTCTCAAGTTTATATGGCATCTTGAGAGCACAAGCCCTAGCACGGACCCACTGCAGGTAAGGTTCCAAAGAGACGGCACCTCTATGTCCCAGCATATCTCTCCCTTTCTTGTGGATATGGCGCCAAGCTCCTTCAATCTCCCTCTTAGCAGCCTGATGATCTTGTCCTTCCTGAAGAAAGAAACCACTCACATGGATACTGTTCGGCTTATATCTCATCGGGTACCCGAACTGACGGCGCGCTAGAACAGGGTTGTAGTTGATTCCACCCCTCGTACCAAGAAGAGGTACGTTGGGAAAAGCACCACAGCTGTCAATGATCTCCACGTTATGGTAAACTCGATTGTACCAGTCAATATCGAAATGAGTGAGAGCCATAATCTTTGGCGCCCAACGCGGTTCCTTCTCGAGATCTCAGAAAGCATCGGACCCGGGTAAATGCGAGACGTACCACTGATACAGCAACGGCACACAACAAATAATCATCCCTCCTTGATAAGAGTTTCGAAGATGGATGGAGTAATACGTGTCCCCTAGCAGCGTAGGGACCGGATTTCCAATCAGGAAAACTCTGATGGCGTTGACATCCACAAATTTATCAACGTTAGGGAATAAGAAAAGGCCATACGCGAGTAAAGCAAACACGTCCTCGAAGGCAACAGTATCCTTTGTATCAGCAAAGTAACGAGCTTTCTTCAACAGAAACTATGCCGGCAAACCCCGGATTCCTCCTTTCGTAGTCATATTCTCCTCTATCTCTGACTTCTTCAGGTGGGTGATGGTTGCTATCTCGTGGGATTTAGGCTCCTCTTCTAATCCAGTAAAAGGAACACGGTCGGCGATCGGCAAACCAAGAATATAGGAGTACTCCTCTAAAGTAGGCATCAACTGATAATCCGGGAAGGTGAAACATCGGTACAGGGGATCATAGAACTGAACCAATGTGTTGAGGATGCCTTTCTTCATCTTGCGCTTCATGAGCGGCACGATGGACCCATATTTCTTCTGAAAATCTGTCGGACTCTCTATCTTCGGAATCAAACTCTTCAGTTCTTCAATCTCGGGCTCCTTGAAGCTAAAGCTTCGAGTATTTCTCCTTCCAAGTTCCATAATACCCTGAGACGTTTGCAAAAATCATTCCAAAGTTCCTTGAAAAACGAGTTTTTTACAAAGATGTTGATGAATGCATGAATGAATGATAATGCAACAGTCACACACAAGTTTGCAAACATGGGGTTTAAAGGTTCAACGTTCAGCATGGAGTCGAGGGTAAAGCCCACCCAAAGGTATGTACTAACGTTTCGATCACACCTGTAAGACAAGGTTCTAAGAGTTCCCAGAGTCTACATCCCTCTTTCGGATATTACCAACGTCTTGATTACTCAATAATTAGTAATATTCTCAAGAGAAACTCGTCCGAGCGTAGCATCGCGTAACAACTACTTCCGAATTACTCTGTTATAGTCTCCGCGCTACACCTAAAAAGGCCAAGATGGGTTGGGGTTCTACGGTCCTCAACTTCTCGGGCTCCTAGGTCGAAAATAATAATGTCTTCCCGATTACTCGGTAAACAAATATTAAGTTCAAGAGGGCCTTCCATTGAGTGGGGGATCTCATGCCTCCTTCTTCGGGATTACTCCCTCAAAGTTAACATGACTATACCGCCCGTCCTATTCCTTAAGTGTTACTTAATCCGGGTATAGGATTCGTCCTTTGCAAAAAAAAAACCCAAACACCCCAATTTAAACACATAATCAAGCAAATCAAATAATAGTAAACAAATAAAACAAATTAGGCTTAACCCACTTAGGGATGGACCAGCAAGAGGTCAATCTTTATTCCCCAGCAGAGTCGCCATTTTTGTAGCGATAAAAAATGTAGCGGGGTAAATCGGAGATCGAATTATTGATTAATTCGTCTCACAAAAAGCAAGAGTCGCCACCGCGCTTTATTATTTCCAAGGGAAAAGGGGAAAGAGCGAAATAAAACCCTAAAGTATGCAATGTAAATAATACTTTTAAAAGTAAAAATACAAGGCGTTTTGAAAAGAGATCTTATGGTTCGGGGGTTGGTTATACAATGGGAAGGTACTAGCACCCAATGCATCTATAGTACTCTATAGGAACCTTTTGAAATATCTGTTTTATTTAAAATTGATTGCTTGATTGAAAATAAATCGTTTTGGCCGAAACAGGATACGGGCGGTTTTTTTTGAAGTTGCGACGACCTAATGTCGAAGTTTTTGCTTAAAGGGCATAAATTTTTGAAAAGGGTGAATATTTGAGGAAAAATTATCCTAAGTTTTAATGAAATGCGAAAGTTCGCGCAGTTAGACTTGAGGACATGAAGTCAACAAATTTACTATTTTTTCCTTTGGATTTAAGCATAAACCGAATAAACAAATAAATAAATATACGGACAAAATATGCGAATAACGATTAAATAACGATAATCTAAATGATGGAATAAATGATGCAAATAATGCGTTTTTATGATTTTTGGTTTAATGTTAACAGGACGAAAGTATTTTTACGCATTTTGATAGGGATAAAAGCAAGAGAATTATTTAACGAGGACGTAATGTTTTTTTTTAGTTTTAAGTTATTAAGTTTTTGATATATATTTGATATTAATATTAATAAGACAAGAAAATGAGTTAATAAAATATTTTTGTTTTTTCTATTTTTTATATGTTTTAGGATTTTTGTTTGATAACGATGTAAGAGGGGAATTAATTAATTAATTAAAAAAATAAAATGTCTACAACCTTAAACTCTATGTTTTTTTGTGTATATAAAAAAATACTTATTTAAAAAATTAAGGGGGTTCCAAATTAAGTTAAAAATTAATAATTTACCTTAATGAAATAAAATTAAAATTCTTAAATTAAATCCAAAATTAAACTAAGAGGTCAACTAATTAATAAAAACCTAGTTAGACATATCTTTGTTTGTTTTTTAATATAATTATCAATTAATTAACATAAATAATAATTCTAACAAAAAAAAGATTAGAGAAAAATAACAAAAGGTGAAAAAAGAAAATGTATCAAAATAAAACAAGCAACAAATAAATGGGCTAGGTAGCTGAAGGCCCAACGCAAGAATTCATAAATGAGAGGGAGGTGCAAAAAGCAGGTCGTGGGCTTTAAGGAGAAGAAATGGGATGAGGCCCATAAGTTTGTCAAAGTATTAGGGTTAATTTGTTTAACATAATGGGATTAGGGTTTGGCTAAGCAGAAACGGCGCGTCTCTTCTTCTCTTTGATCTTCTTCTTCGCATCTTCTTCTTCACACTTGCCTCTGAACTTGCTAGCTCTTCTTGCCATGGCCACCCACTCCAACTCCTCTTCCCTCCAGCTGAACGAGAAAGGGGACGGCTACGGATTCGGTAAAACGCTATCGATTTGTTAACACTTAATTCGTTTGCATGTTGATTCTGATTCCACAATGTTCATTCTGTTTAATCTCATTGTTGATTCTTAATGTTGGTTGTTAACGTTTGATTAAGGTTCCAAAGAAATAAAAAGGAGAGGGGACCGTTACCTAGGTGGAGACGGAGGAGGAGGCCGGGAGCGAAGGAGGCTAGACGGCGAGGAGAGGAGAAACGCGAGCTCACCTTGGTGACCGGTATTTACGTGATTTTCCTCTTCTTCTTGTTGACACTGTATTGTGATGCTTCTCTTCCTCGTTTGCCTTGGTACTGTACTTCTGTTTTTCTTCTTCTTCTTTGAACGTGCTGCTGTACGATGTGTATTGGCCCGTGATGATGTTTTTTGAGGCTTTGAGTTATATACTTTGAATGGCCAGTGATGGTAATACTGAGGCCTAGCTTGTTGCCTTAGGAGTTGGTTCTGGCTTGGATCGTTTCAGGTTTTTTTGATTGAGGATGTTCAGGTTTGAGTAATAGACTTGACATGGTTATGTGTATGGTGATCTCGTGTTGGTTGGACAGGTTGATGGAAACAGGGGCATAAGTCTTTTGCTAGGCCATATTGATGGTGTGGTTTGAACTGGTTCTTTGGGTGAGATTATTTTTGATATCTCTTTGACAATAGGATGATGATGTTGGCTTGAATGGCTCAATCAGTTTTGCAAAATTTAGGCCATATGGTTGAGATAGTTTTTGACAGTAGTGGGATAATTATGCAGGTTTGCTGAGCTTTTGTGTGTTTTTTCTGATAACTATTTTTCTAAGTTCTCTTGAAGGCTTGGATATCTGATCTGATATTGATTTCCTTTTGGTTGTTGTTATAACAATTTCCCTCTCTTGTTACGTTACAGGCTGGAAGTTTTTTGAAAGATGCTTTCCCTCTTCCTGGGCATTCTGCACTAGACTGTCATCTCCAATTTGTTTCTATTCTTCTTTTATGTTTTTATCTCTACTGGCTATATTTTACAGTTTGTCTTGTATATCCTTTTCCTGCCTATGCCAAGCCTGTAAAACCCACACTTCTCCCTCTCTTTTTCTCTCAGTATAGCTTTGACAAAAATGTGATAGGCTGTACTTTTCTGAAACTGCAAATGGCCAGAAAATGATGAAAATGGAATGTCCATATTGCTTGCATTTGTAGTTAAACTGCATGTTTTCCTCTAATGCAATAGCTTGTTTTGTTTTCTGCTGTGTGGGCATTGGTTTACGTTAGCATGCTTGCATATGTAGTTCATGCAGGGGCTTTGTATGCTGTATGTTTTTTTGAAATATGCATTTGGGATTTTGAAAAAATGCAGTTAATTTAAAACATGCAATTTTTGGACAAAATAAACTTGTGCATTCATTTAAAATTCCTTTCTTTTTGTGAACCGGGAGAAATCCCGTGATTTGCAAAAAAGAGTAACTGATTCCGGCCATTGCTTTTAATGATGAACCTTAAATAATTTCGCTTTTTAATTATTTATCCGAATTCTAATCTCTTTTAATTTTGCAGGTAGCATTAAGTGAGCAGACAAACGCATTGGATCGGAAGTTTTAGAATTAGGAATATTAGATTAGTTTTTTATTTCATTTTAGCTTTGTAAATTTATTATTGTAATTTGTTGTAATAGATACAATGTTTACATAATAATTGTACAATTAGAAAAAATGAATAAAAAAAAATCCACTATTCGCCAATTAAGTTCTTCTTTCTCTTTAATTATTTATTTTATCGTTTACACTTCTTTAAACGAATAATAATTGAAAACGAATTTCAATTACCTACATTTAGAATAATAAACAGATAAATAAATAAGTATCATTGATCAATTAATGCCTCAATTATTTAATTCTTCATCCATAACCTTCTAAACTATAATAATTAAAATAGGGTTTCAATTATTTAATTTAGAATGACAAATGATTAAATAATCGTTATTGACCAATGAACTTTTCCGAATATTTATTATATTATTCATAAACCTTTAAATTATGTAATAACTGAGAATAAAATTCCAGTTATTTAAATTTAAGATAGTGAGTAATAAATAAATACTGTCCGCACAATTAATGCGCCTCTTCTCTAATGTTTATTTTATTATCTATACATCTTTAAACTACATAATAATCGAAAACGAATTTCAATTATTTAGATTTAAGATAATAAATAATTAATAAACATCCTTTTAGCACGAATCGATTAAATGATTTAATGTTCAACATAAATAGCTCTTGGCCTGAAAAACAAGTTATGAATTTTAAAAACGATGGATCAAAACACTTGTAATGTAATGATGCAGGTAGGAGACGATATCTTAGGTCAAAATTTGGGGTACAACAAAGAGTTTGTGATCAACCATGCAGGGGGAAGACTTTGGGAGACATGAGAGGGCAAATTTTGGGGTACAACAGTTGCCCCTGTTCAATCTTCTTAAACCTGAGGATGTAGATTGGCTTGCGTGCCTTTCGTGATCCGAAGGTGGAAGATGATTGAACACTAGAGTGCCCAGAAATTTGCACTCGCATGGTGTAGTACCAGCATTGTGATTTCAGGAATGGGCTTACAGATGCCATTTGGAGATTGTTGGTAGAAGGATGGGCTTATAGATGCCATTTGCAGGAGTGTCGATCGCATAAGAGATTCCATAGCGAGAACTTGCATACCTGTTGTTGTAGAAGATTCCACTGGGGAAGTCTAACTTTGTTTGAGATTTAGGAACTGACTCGTGCTCACCGGGAGTATACCGTTGAGGTTATATAACTTGTCCTGTCTGGTTCCAAGTATTAATCGCTGACCTGAGAAAGAAAGATAGTTTTCCTGGCTTATTACAGGTATTAACCTTCATGTAGATAATTTTCCTGGCTGGTTTCAGGTATTAACCTACAATCAGTCGTCCACGAATATTTTTCCTGGCTTGCTACAGGTATCAAACTGGGACTTGAGAAGGTTTTGGAATAACTTCAACTGGATTGGCATCAGAAAAATCTTTAGGAATCGATTTAACTGAACCAGAGGAGGTCTTGGAATAACTTCAACTGGATCGGCATCAGAAATTTTTTTGGAATCGATTTAACTGAATCAGAGGAGGTCTTGGAATAACTTCAACTAGATCGGCATCAGAAAAATCTTTAGGAATCGATTTAACTGAACCAGAGGAGGTCTTCAAATAAATTAAACTGGATCGGCGTCAGAAAAATCTTTAGGAATCGATTTAACTGAACCAGAGGAGGTCTTAAAATAACTTCAACTGGATCGGCGTCAGAAAAAATTTTAGGAATCGATTTAACTGAACCAGAGGAGGTCTTGAAATAAGTTCAACTGGATCAGTATCATAAAAATCTTTAGGAATCGCTTTAACTGAACCAGAGGAGGTCTTGGAATAACTGTAACTGGGTCGGCATCAGAAAAATCTTTAGGAATCGATTTAACTGAACCAGAGGAAGTCTTGAAATAACTTCAACTGGATCGACATCAGAAAAATCTTTAGGAATCGATTTAACTGAACCAGAGGAGGTCTTGGAATAACTTCAACTGGATCGGCATCAGAAAAATCTTTAGGAATCGATTTAACTGAACCAGAGGAGGTCTTGGAATAACTTCAACTGGATCGGCATCAGAAAAATCTTTAGGAATCAATTTAATTGAACCAGAGGAGGTCTTGGAATAACTTCAACTGGATCGGCATCAGAAAAATCTTTAGGAATTGATTTAACTGAACCAGAGGAGGTCTTGGAATAACTTCAACTGGATCGGCATCAGAAAAATATTTAGGAATCGATTTAACTGAACCAGAGGAGGTCTTGAAATAACTTCAACTGGATCGGCATCAGAAAAATCTTTAGGAATCGATTTAACTGAACCAGAGGAGGTCTTGGAATAACTTCAACTGGATCGGCATCTGAAAAATCTTTAGGAATCGATTTAACTAAACCAGAGGAGGTCTTGGAATAACTTCAACTGGATCGACATCAGAAAAATCTTTAGGAATCGATTTAACTGAACCAGAGGAGGTCTTGAAATAACTTCAACTGGATCGGCATCAGAAAAATCTTTAGGAATCGATTTAACTGAACCAGAGGAGGTCTTGAAATAACTTCAACTAGATCGGCATCAGAAAAATCTTTAAGAATCGATTTAACTGAACCAGAGGAGGTCTTGGAATAAATTCAACTGGATTGGCATCAGAAAAATCTTTAGGAATCGATTTAACCGAACCAGAGGAGGTCTTGGAATAACTTCAACTGGATCGGCATCAGAAAAATCTTTAGGAATCAATTTAACTGAACCAGAGGAGGTCTTGAAATAACTTCAACTGGATCGGCATCAGAAAAATCTTTAGGAATCGATTTAACTGAACCAGAGGAGGTCTTGGACATAGCTGAGAACTTAACTGGATCTTTCCTGAAAGGTAAAGGTCAGTCATATGCAATGCATGATATGGATCAAGCAATGATGTTCTCAACATAAATGAGATTGTATGGTATGATGCGTATATGCATGTATCATGATGTATGGAAATGTGATGTTTTAGCTGGGGGAAATAAATCTTGGAGCTGCTGGAGAATAGAGTTGAGTTCTTAGTTTCCACTGGGGATGATGAACGAAGATGGTTGTGAGAATAAACCTGCAGGAGAGAGGAACTCCGTTGGGGAATAAACACGGTGAAGAGATTACTCTGCGGGTAAATACTCTGTGGGGGAGATATGTTCTGTTGATGATTTTAATGATAATTCTGCTGGGGAATCTGTTGATAAGCTCTGTCGGGGATTTTGATGATGAACTCCACTGGGGATTGATTACCATTGCTGGTGATATTGAATCTGTTGAGGATAGAAGTCCTGCTTGGGGAAAGAAAGAACTTCGCTGGGGATGATTTTTCAGTTGCAACTTGCTGAGGATAACCCAGTTAGACTCTTGTGAGGATAACCTCTTTGGCTGGGGAGACTTATTTGTGCCTCGCAGGGGATAAGCTTCTAGAATCTACTGGGGAAGATGATTTAACTCCATCGGGGAAACTTTTTTAGACTGCGCTAGGGAAATGGCTCCACTGGGGGTATCTTGCATTCTGCCGGGGAACATTCTTATATTCCGTTGAGGAATATTAAGATTGTCAGGGATACTCTTATGCTTGCTGGGGATATCTTTATACTCCGCTAGGGAATATTAAGATCTTCTGGGGATACCAAGCCTTTTCGGGGCTGACGGTAGACTAACTCTGCTTGGGGAGAGTATTGCTGATGCGTTCATAGTTGCAAGTCTCAGTGGGGAGAGCTACCATTACGGTTTTACTCTGCGGGGAGTGATAGTATCTTAGCCATATTCTTCAGCTAAATATACCTTGGTACCTGGTGGACAGAGCATTTACGCAGTTCAGACAATTCTTATTTGCCCCTATTTTTGTGGGAGAAGGTGCCTGGAGAGGCCCTGTGGATCGAGTATTATCCCAACCTATGAGGTGCTTGGTCATTGCCGATTGAAGTGACAAATCTTCTTCTGGTAGACAAGTGATGAGATGACGGGACATAGTCGTACGCTTTGATCCCTAATTTTTGCCTGGACTGCCCTTTCGGGTTTTCAGTCCATCGGGATACCCTTTTTTGCCCAAGCTGCCTTTTCAGGTTTTCGACTTGTCGGGTGTACAAATTTTTCATTTTCATCCCTTATTTTTGCTCGAACCCTTTTGGTTCACCGGGAAGCCCTTATTTTTGCCTAGGCCAGTCAACCTAGCGGGTCTTTGATTATGCATAGTACTCTTTTGACTATGTTCACGCTCTCAGAGTGTAGAAAGTTGTCACTGTCTGTAGTGTTGTGTTGCCATACTACCAGAAGATGTTCGTTTGATCATACAAGATTCGTTGTTGGAATTCATGTCCAATTCCCCAAGTGATTCAGATGGAGATCTTCTCCTGGTTACTCTGCACTTCTTCAGAGATTTCTCGAAATCTTGACTTGACTGCCCCAGATGATAGACAATGCTTATGCCGTGCCCCTTGATTGGAAGTGTTTTTTCCACTTGAGGTGACCTTTTTATTGAGAAGGTTTTTGTTCACTAGATACTCGTCGTGCGAATTTCTCTGTTGTTTGAACAATTAGTCATATGCAAACAATGTTATTTTAAGAATGCAAAGCTTATGTCTGTCTTTGAAATTTTTGAAAATACATTTTTCCGGTAAAACAGGCAAATTTTTGTAAAATGTGATGTCAACTCAGGATTTACAGCAAGCCCTACAGGAGTCAGGATACCTTTTGTAACAGTATGCTTTTGAACTAACCCATGCTTCAGCTAGGACTTTTTAAGGGTTATAACGTGGCTTGGTTCACGGTTTAAGAAACAAAGGATAACGGCTCAAAGTATATTTGTACCCACCCGCTCTTTGTGATGTTCTTCGATTCTAAACTCAGCCAATCGTGCATTAGATCTTGTTTGAGTCTTTGCTCTAATATACCAGTGATGGTTCGGATACTGACAATTTATTTTGAACAGGCAGTCATTTTTGTTGAGAGTTTTTAGGACCTCTTTTTGATTTTATTATCCATGTCTTTTGCCTGAACTGTTTCTTTTTGTATTCACAGTCAGCGGGATGCCCTAGTTTTGTAAGTCTCCTTCATAGGTTTTGACTTAATGGGCTTTTATTTCTGAGAGATAATGACTGCCTGCCCTTACGATTATACGGAACCATCACCGTCTCTTGTTTTGGAAGGACTTCTTTGATGCCATTCATTTGTGCACCTGGATCAACTGAGAAAACTACCCTGCCCCAGGTTATAATTAAGGGTTTTAATTTATGAAAAGAAAAACTCCAACTTCTTTGGCTCAAAGGGGTTGACGAGGGATTATCTTCCTTATAACTCCACTGTTTAGGATTTGAAACAATTCCTGTACATCGTCAGCGGGGTATGTTCAAAAGCATACTGTAGAGATTGTGGTATCGTTTTCTTCATCCTCCCTCTAAAGGCTTAGAATTTTTTAATCGAGAGTTGATCATCACAAAAAAAATAAAAGCAATTTGAATATAGTGAAATACGAATGGATTGATTCAAAACAGACATATGCAATGCATTGATAAAGTAACAAAGTTTGACATGAATAAATGTTTGAACAATCAAAAGAAAATTACAAATTGAAAATTCTAATGAACAAAGAAGTCTTCTCGTCTCAGGACTTGTCACTTCAAATGGTGAACCTTGGAGGGATGGTAGAAGAACTCAGTCTGACCATCTTGTGTGAATTCTAATGCTCCTTCATCAATCAGGTTTTGAATTTTGGTCTTCAGAGCCCAACAGTTGTTTGTGTCATGTCCCGGACTGTCAGAGTGGTATGCACACCTTTCATTGGGATGATAGGTAGGAGCGGAAGTATTTGGGTAACAGAGAGGAGCCTTTAACGTAATCAGCTTTGCCTTTAACATGTGTTGTAGCGCTTGAGTCAGTGACATGTTGAGCTTAGTGAATTGCCTCCTGGGAATGTTTGGCTTACTCTGATCAACCCATTGTTCTTGGCAAGGTCTTTGTTGGACCCTTGAGGTAGTAGCAACTTGGAGAGGTCCATTCTTTACCAAACCAAACCCTTGTCTTCTTGGAGGCTGGTCAATGACTTGGTCCCCGGCCTTGACTGTTTGCTTCATGTTGTTGTATCTGTCTTGATGAAGCTGGTTGATCATGGTTCTCAACTCTTCTTGTTCCCGAGCTAAGCCTTGGATAAGATCCATCTGCCCCAGCATCTGGGTTCTCATTGCATCTACCTCAGCTTGCAGATGTTTCAGTCGTTCGTCCTTATTGTCTTCAGGACTTTTCTTGACCAAATTCCCCATGAGGAGTGTTCTCAACTCTTCCTGCCCCTTGGATAGGTTTAGGAAGATTTCCCTGAACTGAGTCTCTTGAGTATGAAGATCCTGGTTGTCTTGTTGGAGAGCCATTGCTGAAATAAACAACGAGAACATGAGAGACCTGTATTGGATGACCTGTTATGCAATGATATGTATGATATATGTATGCAATGTTTTCAAGGATCTCGCGGGGTAAACGAGAAACTGTTAGAGTCTGAATCTGGTAGCTTGATTGAAGGAACTTCATGTTTCTGAGAGTCCTTCTTCAAGAGTCAAGCTCACCATATCGAGTGGGTCATAGCCCCTGACTCAAGTTATCATGTTTTGATCTCTAGATGGCATTGGCTAGAGGAAAGTAAATCCCCTTTGCCCCTTGCTAGACATTTGGTTCATCATGACCTGCATCACAAACCTTTGAGATCCTTGAAATGGTTAAGGAAATGTTAAGGTATGATGTTATGATGTGTATTATATGCGTTTAAACAAAAGTGTGAGGTGATGTAAGTAAGCCCTGCAATAAATCCAGATTATTGGATAAGGACTGTAAACAAAACCTGCAAGGAACTCATTCTGATACAGTGGGAGAACTGACTAGTGTTTTGCGTTTGTATTCGCACTTGTGCGGTTGAGCAAGAGTCGCCACCGACTTTTTATTTTATCCTAAAGGAAAGGTTAAAAAAGCACAGCAAAAACCTTTTGAGATATTTCGTGGGTTCGGGGGGTAGATTATGAAAAGGGAAGGTATTAGCACCCTTTTCATCCATGGTTATCCATGGGCTCTTAGTTACTTGGTTTTTTAGATCACTTGCCTTGATTTTCGATTGCTTGAAAATGGTGTGTGTGTGGGTGCTTTTGAAAATGTTTTGGAAGAAGATGCCTTGTCTTAGGCGACCAATGTATTTCACTCGTGTTTGAGTGTTTTACAAAAGTGTGGATCTTTTCGAAAAGATGTTTCAAATGTTTTGAGAGTTTGTTAGAAAGTGTTGTGGATTGTGGTTTTTTTGAAAAAAAAAGAAGGCAAGTGTTTTTTGCAAGTTGATCTCAAGTAACTAAGAGTTTTGTCTACCCTATTGTACTCAAAGGTTTTTGTCATGTTTTAACCCCTTTTGACAATTTTGTTCCACCATTGAATTTGGTGGACAATCTTGCGTTTAGGAAGTTTATTTGGGACGGGCGCGGGTCGTCGTATGGACCATGAATGCAATGGTGCCAAGTGTCTTTGGCAATTTGCTTTGTGGGACTTGATCATTCCGTTTAGGCAACATTTTGAGGGACTTATGATCATTTGATTTTGTTTTGCCAAAGAAACTCGACGTGCAAGCATGGCCCATTTTTGAAGGCAACATGTGGGATTACCCTAGAGGGTGCAAGTGTGATTGTGTATTGATTTCATGTATTTGTCTTGTATTAGGTTATCTAGCGTTTGATTTTATGTACATGCAAACCCTAGGTCTAACCATGGTATAATTGAAAGCGTAAATTGCGAAAATGTAAAATCTACGCTATTACAAAATAGTATCCGGGAGTGGGGGTACAATATTCACAAATGGGGATGAGACTTATAGTATCCAATAAGTTACAACCAAATCGAATTTGCAATCAAATGTAAATGACGTATATCAATGTATAAGATAAACAAGTGTGTATAGGAGCAATATATTGTGTATTTGTATTGTGTAAATGTGAGATGGAAGTTGGTATTGAAAAAACTGTTTTTTCTGGTTTTTGACACTTTTTACACTATACTTCCACCAGTGGAAGTTGTATTGAAAAACTGTTTTTTCTGGTTTTTGACACTTTTTACACTATACTTCCACCAGTGGAAGTTGTGTTGAAAAACTGTTTTTTCTGGTTTTTGACACTTTTTACACTATACTTCCACCAGTGGAAGTTGTGTTGAAAAAACTGTTTTTTCTGGTTTTTGACACTTTTTACACTATACTTCCACCAGTGGAAGTTGTGTTGAAAAACTGGTTTTTCTGGTTTTTGACACTTTTTACACTATACTTCCACCAGTGGAAGTTGTGTTGAAAAACTGGTTTTTCTGGTTTTTGACACTTTTTACACTATACTTCCACCAGTGGAAGTTGTGTTGAAAAACTGGTTTTTCTGGTTTTTGACACTTTTTACACTATACTTCCACCAGTGGAAGTTGTGTTGAAAAACTGGTTTTTCTGGTTTTTGACACTTTTTACACTATACTTCCACCAGTGGAAGTTGTGTTGAAAAACTGGTTTTTCTGGTTTTTGACACTTTTTACACTATACTTCCACCAGTGGAAGTTGTGTTGAAAAACTGGTTTTTCTGGTTTTTGACACTTTTTACACTATACTTCCACCAGTGGAAGTTGTGTTGAAAAACTGGTTTTTTTGGTTTTCAATAATTTGTCTTGCATGCTTAGCTTTGTGTCATTATTATTTCTGTGAGCGACAAAAAAAAAGGGAAGAGAAGGGGTTTATACCTTAGGCTTTTTGGGAGATGGAGATGAGGCGGACCGGAGGCGCTGAGGATGGCCGGTGGGTGGAGGATACACGTGATGATGTACCCTTTGAGCTTCCTGGTACTCTTTATCTTTTTCTTTACCACTGTATGCTTGCCGTTTCTTCTTCCACCCTATGATGAAGAGTTTCTTCTGAGGCCTGGGGTATTTGGGTTTGGAAATGGTGTTTTTGAGTTTAAGCCAGGCTTTTGTTTGACAGTAGGGTGAGTTTGGTCTGGTTTGATGTGTTTCAGCAGGTTATGTTGGTATGGTTGTTCAGGTTTGAGGTTATGAAGTTTTTAGGCCATGTATTGCTGGTTTCTGAGCTTTGTGTTTGCTTCAGTACGTGGTTGTGACAGGTTGGTCTTGTTGGTTTAGGTTCAGCAGGTTTAATGGCTGAGAAACTAGTTTGAGTTTGGAGGTGTTTGATGTTTGTAGTAGTTCAGCAGGTTTGAGGTTGGCCTTTTGTTTCTGGTTTGTGAAATAGCAGGTTATGCTTGTGTGGTCTCAGGCAAGTGTGCTTGCAGGTTTATGATGGTTTGGAGGATTTTTCTGTTTAGGCCTTTGATGTAGCAGGTTTTATGCTTGTATGGCCTTTTGTATGTTTCTTTGGTGTTTTGGAGGCAGGGCTTATGCAGGTTGTGGTTAGGCTTCAAGCTTAGCAGTTTGTATCTTTCTTGTTTTTTTATCTTGGTGAAAGTTCTGCCTTGTATATTTTCTTATGCCTCTCCCCCTTGAACTGTGTTGTTCTTCTTGTATATCTTTCTCTCTATCTCTGCCTGCCTAAGCCTGAAAACCTGCATCTTTTGTCTTGATCAGAGTGTTATGTCCATGAATCTTGTGTCCAAAGATATGCATTGTACCATTTGATTTGCAAACTTGACATAAAGTTCTTCTTTTCAAAAATGGATAAACTACTTTTTCCAATTAAGGCTTAATTCCTTGTGTAATGACTATATGAACAAAACAAAGCTAAAACACAATGGATTGGCATTTAATTATTGAGTAAGAAAAGGATTAGAGGCCTGTAACTAGCTTGCCCATGCTGATTTGAAAAATTGCAAAGTGTATGAACATGTGCATGGCCATGAATCAAAGTGACTTTTGCTCATTTTGCAAAATTCGATTCTCCCTAACCATGAGGTTGTTTGAGAAGTTCTTGGACATTTTGGAAAGCTTGGAATGTGTACTACAATCCATCTTTGAAATGCAAATTGAAATTCCAAGTGGAAGTGTATGGAAAATGGCCTTGAAATTAGGTAGAAAACCTTGTCAAAAAGGTCAAATTTTCACTAAGTTATGAATGGTTTAGTGCTCTTATTCAAAAAATTATAACTTGAGATGCAAGCCTCATTTGGGAAAACTTTGTGAATCAAAGTTGTAGATTATGAAACAAGCTACAACTTTCATGTTTTGACTTTTGTTTGAATCCAAATGAATCTTGGTGAAAAAGTGGGGCAAAGTTGGGAAAAAAATTAGGGTTTTCCATAACTTAGAAAAATTCTAAATTATGAAAAATTCCATTTCAAACCCTAATTTGCATTTCTTGAGAAAATTGCGAGGGCAAATTTTGGGGTACAACAGTTGCCCCTGTTCAATCTTCTTGGACCTGAAGAGTTAGATTGGCAAGTTTGCCTTTCGCGACTTGAAGGTAAAAGAAGATTGGACACTAAAGTGCCCAGAAAATTTGCACTCGTCGATGTGATGGTAGAGGTGAATGGGCTTACAGATGCCATTTGGTGATGGGCTTAAAGATGCCACCTGATGTGATAGAGTCTTGTCGGGGGATGGGCTTAGAGATGCCATCTGGTGACTGCTGGTAGGAGGATGGGCTTATAGATGCCATCTGGAAATGTTGAAATGTATGTCAAATGGTGAGTGGACAAGTATCAGAAGGGCACCCACGTTTCGGAACATCTCTGAATTAGGGGTCCGAACAAGCAACAGATTGACGTTCATGTCTGGAGAATCCGTAAACTATTTTCAGGAGTTGGGATTGAATAAGCAATAAAGCAACGTCTGTTGTTGGGAAGCGTCCGTAAATTGTTTTCAAAAGTTGAGAAGAGTCTGAACCAGTCGGTAGATTGACATCCGTTGTAGGGAAGAATCTGTAAACTGTTTTCAAAAGTTGAGAAGAGTCTGAACAAGTCGGTAGATTGACATCCGTTTTAGGGAAGAATCTGTAAACTGTTTTCAGAAGTCTTGAAGTTGAAGAGGAACCGGTGTAGGGTTTCTTGATAATGCGTATGAATGGATCTGGAATAAGTATCAGAATGTCGTCGTGTCTGGGCCACATCTGAACTATTTCTGGATGAATCTCGGAAGATGATCTATGTCTGTCGACTGCTCTTACCTGAAAAGTAAAGGGTTAGCCGTATGCAATGTTATGATGCATGATGCAATGTATGCGACATCAATGAATGTGATGAATGTGCATGTAAGCTAATGAGCTATCTTGCTGAGGATAAATGAATCCGAGATGGCTGAAGATAAAAGAATCTTGACTGCTGCTGGGGAGAACAATTCCTTGGCTGCTGCTGTGGAGGGCAAGAATCTTTGATTGTCGTAGGCACTTGATCTCGGGAATAGGCTTACAGATGCCATTTGGAGGTAGGATGGATAATCACTGGAGATGTGTTGAATTGTAAGTTGAAAGAAGGAACCTGTGTAGGGTTTCCTGATGATGAGTCCGCGTAGAACTGCATCGGGTTTTGAGAAGGAACCGGTGTAGGGTTTCCTGATGATGAGTCCGTGTATAACTGCATCGGGTTTTGAGAAGGAACCGGTGTAGGGTTTCCTGATGATGAATCCGTGTAAGACTTCATTTTGAGAAGGAACCTGTGTAGGGTTGCTTCATGATGAGTCTGTGTAAAACTGCATCGGGAGTTTGAGAAGGAACCTGTGTAGGGTTGCTTCATGATGAGTCCGTGTAAAACTGCATCTGGAATTGATAAGGAAACTTGTGTAGGGTTTCTTGATGACGAGTCCGTGTAAAACTACGTCCGGAGAGAGAGAACCTGTGTAGGGTTTCTTCGGGGTAAATTCGTGTTAAACTTCTGGATGAACCGGGGTAAGGTTACCTTGGGGTAAATCCGTGTAAGGCTTCTGAAAGAAAAGGAACCGGTGTAGGGTTACCTGATGATGAGTTCGTGTAAAACTGCATCTTAGAATTGAGAAAGAATTGTTGGACACTTTTGACATTCGAATGCCCCAAGTGGTGGTGAGGGAGGCTTGCCCCAAGTTAATCTGTAATTGAGATTTTAGTGAAACCTTGACTGGACTGCCCCAGGTTAACGGAACTTTGAACGATCTGTTAAAACCTTGACTGGACTACCCCAGGTTAATTGGACAGTGACATGTCATGCCCCTTGTTGATAGGAGATTTGTCGTTGGAAGTGCCATCCTTTTGTTTTTGAAGTGATTTTGCTCACCGAGAGAGTTTTCGTTCCTCCGAACATTCGCTGTATGAAATTCTTCGCTGTCAAACAAATAGCCAAATGCAAACAGTGATATTCAAGCAATGCAAAGTTTATGTTTGTCTCGAAGTTTCTCAAAATGGGTTTTTTAGCAGAAAATTTTTTTATAAGACCAGTCAACACAAGATTTAGAGCAAAGCCTTACAGGAGTCAGGATACCTTTGGTAACAGTATGCTTTCGAACTAACCTATGCTTCAATTAGGACTTTTGAAGGGTTGTAACGTGGCTTGGTTCACGGTTTAAGAAACACAGGATAAAGGCTCAAAGTGTATTTGTACCCACCCGCTCTTCGTGATGTTCTCCAACCCTAAGCCCAGTTAATTATGCGTCGCACTTTGTTTTGAGTTTTGAACGACTTTTGGGCGATGGTTCACCAGTTGAATTTTGGGAGACAGTCATCATCTCCTTTTTCTTTTTCAACATTTTTCATGTTGTTGAGGATTTGTAACGACCTCACTATTTTGATTTTGATTTGTTATCCCTAACTTTTGCCTGACTGTTACCGTTTTCCGGGATTACTGTCAGCGGGATGCCCCAGCTTTCTTAAGCCTCCTTTATAGGTTTTGGCTCGGCGGGCTTTTCTCTTTTGAGGGATTGACTGTCTATGTGATAGGGAACCACCCTTGTCTTTTGATCCCAAAGGAATGCTTTCTTTTTTGACATCGTTCGTTGTATTACAAACTGAGAGTTTGCGACTTCAATGCGCATTTTCTTTTGAATTAACTGAGAGACTACCCTGCCCCAGGTTTATATCAAGGGTTTCGATTGTTTAGAACAGAACACTCCTACTTCTTTGGCTCGAAGGGGTTGACTAGGGATTAACTTCCTTATAACTCCAGTGTTTGGGAATTGAAAGAAATGCCTGTACATCATCAGCAAGGTCTGTTCAAAAGCATACTGTATAAGATGATGGTATTGTTTCGTCATCCTCCCTCTAAAAGCTTGCAGCTTTTTATCAAGAGTTGAGTGTCAAAAAAGAAAACATAAGAGTAGTGAAAGCGAATGTATGAATTCAAGACAAACATATGCAATGCATTAATGAAACAGAGTTTGACATTAAAAGATAATTGTTTGAATAACAAAAGATTACAACTTTGAAAATTCAAAATGAAACAAACACAATCTCAATGAGCTGGCACAGGAGCAATGATCATGCTGGAGTCTCTGGAGGACCAAACTCGATCTCCTTGGCGTCAATCAAATTCTGAATCTTGTACTTCAAAGCCCAACAGTCGTCAGTGTCATGCCCGGGACTGTCAGAATGATAAGCACAAGTTGCATTAGGATTGTAGTTAGGAGATGAGGTCTTGGGGTTGGGATGAGGCCCTATCAATGCAATCAGATTCATCTTCAACAAGTGTTGCAGTGCTTGAGACAATGGCATGTTGATGTTGGTGAACTGTCTCTTAGGCTCGTCTGGTCGTTGTTGACTTCCCCTTGGTTGTTGTCGGCGTGATGTAGAACCAGAGATCAGGACTGCCCCTGCATGTTGATCATGACGACTCCTTTGACTGTTCCCAGCATTAGACTCTTTCTTTCCGTTGTAGGGAGTTATCTGAGTATCGGAGGTTGTAGCTCCCGGGATCTTTCCACTTTTGATGCCAGCTTCGACCCTTTCGCCGGTTAGTATTAGCTCGGTGAACCCGGCTGAGGAGCTTCCAATTAAGTGCTTGAAGAAAGGCCCTGTCAAAGTTCCCATGAAGATGTCAATCAGCTCTCTGTCAGTTAGAGGGGGTTGCACCCTACCAGCCAGATCTCTCCATTTTTGAGCATACCCTTTGAAGCTCTCGTCAGAACCCATGGTCATGTTCTGCAACTGCACACGAGTTGGTGCGAGATCAGCATTGTACTGATACTGTTCGTAAAAAACCCCGGCTAGATCTTCCCAGGTGTGGATGCGAGAACTCTCCAATTGATAGAACCACTCGAGTTGAGCCCCTACTAGACTTTCTTGGAAGAAATGGATCCAAAGCCTCTTATCAGCTGTGTATGGTTGAATCTTGCGGACATAAGACCTTAGATGCATCTTAGGGCAAGAAACTCCGTCGTACAGAGCAAAGGTAGGGACTTTGAACTTTGGCGGAATGACCAATCCAGGAACCAAACCTAAGTCTCCTAGATCCAAGCCAGGTATTTGTTGAACCTCCATAGCATCGAGGCGATCCTCCAACTGTTTGTACTTGTCATCAGCGGAAGAATATCGTTCTTCAAAGTAACCAGCTTCATCAATCCCCAAACTGTGGTCTTCTTCAAGACTGACCCCCTTGTCTTTGAGAAGGAGAGCTTTCAGATCTTCTTTCCCTTTACCCATAGCCAGCAGCATTTGTTGGAATTGAGCATTTTGAGCCTGGAGATCCTTCACTGTTTGTTCCATATCCATCTTACTGAAATAAACAGTAGGAAGAATAAGGAGACCTGTATGGGAGAAACCTGTTATGCAATGACATGTGTGATATATATATATGCAATGTTTTCAAGGATCTCTTGGGGTAAACACAAGAGAATGTTAGAGGTTGAACTTCGATCTTTGATTGGAGAACTTTGCACCGGTGGATGTCTTTCCACGAGAATCAAGCTCACCATGTCGAGTGGGTCATAGCCACTGATTCAAGTTGTTGCACTTGAACTTTGATTGGAGAGCTTTATATCGGTGGATGTCCTTCTACGAGAATCAAACTCACCATGTCGAGTGGGTCATAGCCACTGATTCAAGTTGTTGTTCTTGAACTTTTATTGCATTGGTTGGAGGAGAAACCCCCTTGCCCCTTGATAGACGTCTGGTTCAATGTAGCCCTGCATCAAAAAGAACCCTCGAGATCCTTGAAATGGTTATTGAAAATGCTTATGATGTCATGATGTTATGTACATGTATGCACAAGCAAGTGAGTGTATATACAGGCAAACATATTCACACAAAGCAAACAAGTCCTTAGGTTTAGGCTTGCATGGGGTTCAGGTACTACCCTCTTTCAGTTCGTTGGTTAAAACCTGTCCTATCAAAAGTAACCGGGTTCTAGAGGATCTCAAAACATTGGCTACCCTCAATCGGTCATAACTCCAGCATCGCAACCTTTTCTCGCGGCCGGAACCATCACGAGAGTTTAGCCTCAATGAGCGTAGCATACTGCTACTGTTCTAATGGCCAAGTTGGGTCAATTTAGGGTTCTAAGGTCGGTTGGTGCTTAATGACTCCTTGGAAGACCCATATTCTCCCCGTTTCAACACAAGGGATATCAGTACAGACCAAGGCGCCACACCAACGTAGCCACTGCTTCACCCATGTCGGTATACGCCGGACAGGTCCCTCGCAGATTATGCTACCTAAAAGGGTATTCCCCAGATCCGGGTTAGGATCTATGAAACTCCGATACAAAGCCCACAAATGTAAAAGCAAACAAAGCAATCAATTGAAAACATAGGTGATCTAAACCCTAAGGTAACCCCACTTTGAGTAGTATTCCCCAGCAGAGTAGCCAGTTATGTGATACGGTGGGAGAACTGACTAGTGTTTTGCGTTTGTATTCGCACTTGTGCGGTTGAGCAAGAGTCGCCACCGACTTTTTATTTTATCCTAAAGGAAAGGTTAAAAAAGCACAGCAAAAACCTTTTGAGATATTTCGTGGGTTCGGGGGGTAGATTATGAAAAGGGAAGGTATTAGCACCCTTTTCATCCATGGTTATCCATGGGCTCTTAGTTACTTGGTTTTTTAGATCACTTGCCTTGATTTTCGATTGCTTGAAAATGGTGTGTGTGTGGGTGCTTTTGAAAATGTTTTGGAAGAAGATGCCTTGTCTTAGGCGACCAATGTATTTGACTCGTGTTTGAGTGTTTTACAAAAGTGTGGATCTTTTCGAAAAGATGTTTCAAATGTTTTGAGAGTTTGTTTGAAAGTGTTGTGGATTGTGGTTTTTTTGAAAAAAAAAGAAGGCAAGTGTTTTTTGCAAGTTGATCTCAAGTAACTAGGAGTTTTGTCTACCCTATTGTACTCAAAGGTTTTTGTCATGTTTTAACCCCTTTTGACAATTTTGTTCCACCATTGAATTTGGTGGACAATCTTGCGTTTAGGAAGTTTATTTGGGACGGGCGCGGGTCGTCGTATGGACCATGAATGCAATGGTGCCAAGTGTCTTTGGCAATTTGCTTTGTGGGACTTGATCATTCCGTTTAGGCAACATTTTGAGGGACTTATGATCATTTGATTTTGTTTTGCCAAAGAAACTCGACGTGCAAGCATGGCCCATTTTTGAAGGCAACATGTGGGATTACCCTAGAGGGTGCAAGTGTGATTGTGTATTGATTTCATGTATTTGTCTTGTATTAGGTTATCTAGCGTTTGATTTTATGTACATGCAAACCCTAGGTCTAACCATGGTATAATTGAAAGCGGTAAATTGCGAAAATGTAAAATCTACGCTATTATAAAATAGTATCCGAGAGTGGGGGTATAATATTCACAAATGGGGATGAGACTTATAGTATCCAATAAGTTACAACCAAATCGAATTTGCAATCAAATGTAAATGACGTATATCAATGTATAAGATAAACAAGTGTGTATAGGAGCAATATATTGTGTATTTGTATTGTGTAAATGTGAGATGGAAGTTGGTATTGAAAAAACTGTTTTTCCTGGTTTTTGACACTTTTTACACTATACTTCCACCAGTGGAAGTTGTATTGAAAAACTGTTTTTTCTGGTTTTTGACACTTTTTACACTATACTTCCACCAGTGGAAGTTGTGTTGAAAAACTGTTTTTTCTGGTTTTTGACACTTTTTACACTATACTTCCACCAGTGGAAGTTGTGTTGAAAAAACTGTTTTTTCTGGTTTTTGACACTTTTTACACTATACTTCCACCAGTGGAAGTTGTGTTGAAAAACTGGTTTTTCTGGTTTTTGACACTTTTTACACTATACTTCCACCAGTGGAAGTTGTGTTGAAAAACTGGTTTTTCTGGTTTTTGACACTTTTTACACTATACTTCCACCAGTGGAAGTTGTGTTGAAAAACTGGTTTTTCTGGTTTTTGACACTTTTTACACTATACTTCCACCAGTGGAAGTTGTGTTGAAAAACTGGTTTTTCTGGTTTTTGACACTTTTTACACTATACTTCCACCAGTGGAAGTTGTGTTGAAAAACTGGTTTTTTTGGTTTTCAATAATTTGTCTTGCATGCTTAGCTTTGTGTCATTATTATTTCTGTGAGCGACAAAAAAAAAAGGGAAGAGAAGGGGTTTATACCTTAGGCTTTTTGGGAGATGGAGATGAGGCGGACCGGAGGCGCTGAGGATGGCCGGTGGGTGGAGGATACACGTGATGATGTACCCTTTGAGCTTCCTGGTACTCTTTATCTTTTTCTTTACCACTGTATGCTTGCCGTTTCTTCTTCCACCCTATGATGAAGAGTTTCTTCTGAGGCCTGGGGTATTTGGGTTTGGAAATGGTGTTTTTGAGTTTAAGCCAGGCTTTTGTTTGACAGTAGGGTGAGTTTGGTCTGGTTTGATGTGTTTCAGCAGGTTATGTTGGTATGGTTGTTCAGGTTTGAGGTTATGAAGTTTTTAGGCCATGTATTGCTGGTTTCTGAGCTTTGTGTTTGCTTCAGTATGTGGTTGTGACAGGTTGGTCTTGTTGGTTTAGGTTCAGCAGGTTTAATGGCTGAGAAACTAGTTTGAGTTTGGAGGTGTTTGATGTTTGTAGTAGTTCAGCAGGTTTGAGGTTGGCCTTTTGTTTCTGGTTTGTGAAATAGCAGGTTATGCTTGTGTGGTCTCAGGCAAGTGTGCTTGCAGGTTTATGATGGTTTGGAGGATTTTTCTGTTTAGGCCTTTGATGTAGCAGGTTTTATGCTTGTATGGCCTTTTGTATGTTTCTTTGGTGTTTTGGAGGCAGGGCTTATGCAGGTTGTGGTTAGGCTTCAAGCTTAGCAGTTTGTATCTTTCTTGTTTTTTTGTCTTGGTGAAAGTTCTGCCTTGTATATTTTCTTATGCCTCTCCCCCTTGAACTGTGTTGTTCTTCTTGTATATCTTTCTCTCTATCTCTGCCTGCCTAAGCCTGAAAACCTGCATCTTTTGTCTTGATCAGAGTGTTATGTCCATGAATCTTGTGTCCAAAGATATGCATTGTACCATTTGATTTGCAAACTTGACATAAAGTTCTTCTTTTCAAAAATGGATAAACCACTTTTTCCAATTAAGGCTTAATTCCTTGTGTAATGACTATATGAACAAAACAAAGCTAAAACACAATGGATTGGCATTTAATTATTGAGTAACAAAAGGATTAGAGGCCTGTAACTAGCTTGCCCATGCTGATTTGAAAAATTGCAAAGTGTATGAACATGTGCATGGCCATGAATCAAAGTGACTTTTGCTCATTTTGCAAAATTCGATTCTCCCTAACCATGAGGTTGTTTGAGAAGTTCTTGGACATTTTGGAAAGCTTGGAATGTGTACTACAATCCATCTTTGAAATGCAAATTGAAATTCCAAGTGGAAGTGTATGGAAAATGGCCTTGAAGTTAGGTAGAAAACCTTGTCAAAAAGGTCAAATTTTCACTAAGTTATGAATGGTTTAGTGCTCTTATTCAAAAAATTATAACTTGAGATGCAAGCCTCATTTGGGAAAACTTTGTGAATCAAAGTTGTAGATTATGCAACAAGCTACAACTTTCATGTTTTGACTTTTGTTTGAATCCAAATGAATCTTGGTGAAAAAGTGGGGCAAAGTTGGGAAAAAATTAGGGTTTTCCATAACTTAGAAAAATTCTAAATTATGAAAAATTCCATTTCAAACCCTAATTTGCATTTCTTGAGAAAATTGCGAGGGCAAATTTTGGGGTACAACACTCATGTTGTCAGATAACAAGAATGTGCAAGTAGTTCAAGTTTGAAGGCACACAAGTCACACATAAGAGCCCTTAGATTTCAGGCTTGCATGGAGTTTCATAGGTAAGTACCCTCTTGAGTGTAGTTGGCTCAAAACCTGTCCTATAAATAGTAACCGGGTTCTAAGGAGCTCAATATCATTGGATTGTTTTCTATGTTCATCGTTTTGGTTTAGCCACTGAACTAGCGATCAAAATATTCCAAGAAAACAATCCTCAATGAGTGTAGTATCGAGTATCTACCAACTTCGGACTGCATCAATGTCGGTCATCTCACTACCCCTAAAAAAGGCCAAGATGGTCAAGTAAGGTTCTAGGTCATTAGTGCTTAGTGACATCACTCAGCGGCCCCGTATTCTCTTTGATTGACTCAAAGGCTACCGGTACTCACAAATATGTCGCACTAATATAGCTATTGCTTCAACCGTGTCGGTATACCCCACACAGTTTCCACAATGTATTGCTATCTATGAATGTTTCCCAAATCCGGTTGAAGGATTTATAGAACTCCGATACAAGCCCACAAAATCAAAAGCATACAAAGCAATACAATTGAAAACACAAGTGATCTAGTCCTAAGGTACACCTCGCTTACATACTCCCCAGCAGAGTCGCCAGTTCTGTGATCGGTGGGAATGAGAACTGACTGTTTTGGAATGCTGGTTCGCGTTTGCGTTTCTTTTTGCAAAATGTCGCGGTAAGCAAGAGTCGCCACCATCTTTTATTTTATCCAACAAGGGAAAGGACAAAAGCACAGAAAAATTCATTTTCGAGATGTTTCTCGGGTTCGGGAGGTAGATTATAGAAAGGGAAGGTGTTATCACCCTTTCTATCCGTGGTTATCCACGGGCTCTTAGGTACTTGCTCACTATGTTTTCAAAAGGTTCGCTTTTCTTTGTGATTGTGGGTTTTGAAAAGAATTTTGTTTTTGAAGAAAGTGTAAGTGCGAAAAGTTTTTGTTTTGTTTTAAAAGGAGCAAGTACTTAAGAACCTCTACCTACTCAAAAAGGAATTTAATTGTGCAAATGTCCTTTATACAATGCTATCCCACTATTGAGGAGTAGGTAGCACCGTCGTTGGAGTTTTCGGGTCAATTCGATTTAAGGGACGTGTGGTCACTAAAGCAATGTTAGGATGCCTTAGTGGTAACCCTAATGTCTTAGATCATTTTTATCGAGGCAACCATTTCGAGGCAACTTTGATCTTTGGACAGGAGGGCGACCTCTAAAACTTCATATACTCAATGACCACGTTCGAGGCAACCAAGTGAGGTGCACCCTAAGAGTGGCATGTGCGAGTGTATTATTTTTTCAGTTATATTATCTTTTTATTTTTAGGTGTTCTACCATTTGTTTTTAGATCTTGTCATACAATCCTAGTTAGCATACATCTAAGCAGTTAATATATATACAGGAATTTAAAGTGTGGAAATTGTAAATCCTACACTATTACAAGGCTTCGGGGAGGGGGATTATTTACATGTCCAAAATTGGGGGAATAATAAGCAGTTGCAATAAAATAAACGCGCGTGAATCTTAAAAATCCTAAGAATATAATCTTTTTGTTGTTTTATTTTATTTTTTGGGAAATGCTAAATGTTCAATTAAGTCAAATTTAATTAATTAAAAAAAATGATTAAAATTAACTCTAAAACATATCTAATATTTTTTGCATTTTTTTGTTTATGAAAAGGATTGAATTCAAATAAATCCTAAGTCTACTGATTTTAAAATTGAAGAAAATAAGTTAAAATAATTAACTAAATTAAATCCTAATTCTAAGTTACTTATTTTTATGATTTTTATGTTGATTAAAAAAAACAAATAAAATGGTCAAAACAAAAATGAAATCAGGCAGTAAATCAAGAAAAAATATAATTCTGGAGGCCTTGGTCGAAAGAGGTGTGGGCTGTCTTTCGACCCAGTGAAGAGGCTTGATCGAAGGTGCATGAGGGGCTGCACTCTGAGGGTGTTCGATCTGGATATGTCCTCCTTCAATCTGGAGATCTTGGATCCAATTCTAAGCTAAGCTGCTAAGCTTCGAAACTCTGAATAGGATTCTGAGGATATGTTTCCTGCAAAACGAAACAAACATTAAAAGGTCCAGGGGGGACTTTACCCCCCTAATTCGAATCTCCTCCCAAATCGAACCTGCTGAATCTGGATCTGGGTTTGTTTTATCCTGGGATTCGAAGGAGAAAATCAGATTGTGCCCAAGCAATGGCACAATCTCATCTCTGTGTTGTAGCTTATATGTAGCACATTAAATCATTCACAAACAGCAGTAATAACATGAATATGCAATCAGAGATCAAAATGAGTTTGAGATTAGATTTCTTTACCAAACAGAGGTGCTTTGATCTGTAGTTCTGAGGGTGGAGGTGTTCGCTGGGTGGCAGCTTTGGCTTATGCAAGGATTGGGTATGGCTTCCTGGAAGTGTTGATGACTTTTGGCAGCGTATCTCCAAGTTCTCCCTGCTTCTTTTCTCTATTTTTTCTGTATATTTTCGTTCCCCCTCCTTTTTGCAACACTTGTGATCTCTTTATAGAGGGGGTAGATGGGACAGGAAGACAAATGTTTAAATGACCTTGATTATGTGTTTAACAGCCATGAATGAGAATTTGTAACGTTGATTATGTGTTTGAAAGCCATGAATGAGAGTTCGTAACGTTGGCTAAACACATGGGATCTTGTCCCTTTTTGAATTTTGAATGATATGTAACTGGCCTTCGAATGCTCCCTTTTGAATGGGCTGATGGCATCCTTCGAATGCTTTTCGAAAGCTTCTTCAAATGGACCCTTTGAATGCCTCTTCGAATGGACCTTTTGGAATTCCAATCGAAGGACACTGTTATAATGCCAATCGAAGTACTTGTCCAAAATGCCAATCGAAAGGCTCCTTCAGAACACCAATCGAAGGGTCTTTCAGAATGCCAATCGAAGTGCTTGTCCATAATGCCAATCGAAAGGCTCCTTCAGAACACCAATCGAAGGGTCTTTCAGAATGCCAATCGAAGTACTTGTCCATAATGCAAATCGAAAGGCTCCTTCAGAACACCAATCGAAGGGTCTTTCAGAATGCCAATCGAAGTGCTTATCCATAATGCCAATCGAAAGGCTCCTTTAGAACACCAATCGAAGGGTCTTTCAGAATGCCAATCGAAATGTACTTAAAGCACCAATAAAAAATTTTCCTTTTCCTTAGGCAAGAGTTTGTGATCAACCATGCAGGGGAAGACTTTGGGAAACATGAGAGGGAAAATTTTGGAGTACAACACAAACCAACATTTCAAAAAATAGTCAGTTCTTCCCACCTTATCACAGAACTGGCGACTCTACTGAGGATATTTATAAGTGGGGTGTACCTTAGGAATAGTTCATCATAATGTTTTCAATTGCTTGACTTGTATGCTTTACCTTTGTGGGTTGAATCGGAGTTACTATAGATCCTAACCCGGATCTGGGGGATACCCTTTAGGTAAGTAGCAATAAACTGTGAGGGAACTGTACAGCGTAGACCAATACGGTTGAAGCAGTAGCTATGTTGGTGTGGCACTTTAGTTTATACCGATATCCCTTGTGGAGAAACGAGGAGAATATGGGTCTTCTAAGGGGTCATTAAGCACCAACTGACCTTAGCACCTATAATTGACCAACATGGCCATAGAACAGTAGCAGCATGCTACACTCATTGAGACTAAACTCTCGCGATGATTCCGGCCGCAAGAAAAGGTTGCCAAACTGGAATTATGACCGATCGAGGGTAGTCAGTGATATTGAGATCCTCTAGAACCCGGTTACTATTTTTAGGACAGGTTTAAACCAACTGAACTGATAGAGGGTAGTACCTAAACTCCTTGCCAGCCTGAAATCTAAGGGCTATCTGTGTGACTTGTGTGCCTTTACCATGTTTGCTATCTGTGAATACCTGTGATGTGTTTCTATCATGACATCATGACATTGCATGCATATTTCATTGGACTAACCTATTTCAAAGACAAAGGGGATTCATCTTTGTTCTGTTTTGTAGGTCATGGCACCCATGCGTAGAAACACTATTCGGATCAACTTTGTACAGATTCCTACTCAGCTTAAAGAATTGGTTGCAAAGATTCCAGATACTTCCTCCTTTATCAGAAGACATGGGCACCTCCTTGGTTTGGTCACCTCCAAAATGGGTAAACAGATGATGAGTGTCTTAGTCCAGTTCTTTGATCCACTGTACCATTGCTTTACTTTTCCGGAATACCAGTTGGTCCCTACCTTGGAAGAGTTCTCTGATCTACTTGGTATCTCCATTCTAGAGCATACCCCATTAACAGGTTGGGAGAAGATCCTTAGGCCAGAAGAGATTGCTTCAGCCCTCCATCTGACAAAGGCTGAGGTAATGTCTAACTGGGAGACTAGAAGTGGGACAAAGGGCTTCTTGGCTAAGTTCTTGGTTGATCGGGCTAATCAGTTTTGGGACAGTCTAGACTTTCAGGCATTTGAAGACATTCTGGCTCTTCTCATATATGGTTTGGTGTTGTTTCCCAACTCAGATTCTTTTGTTGACGTGAATGCAGTGAAGATTTTCATATCCCGTAATCATGTGCCCACTCTCTTAGGTGACATTCTGCACTCTCTTTATGCCCGTACTGCTCAGAAACGGGGAACCCTTATGAGTTATGCACCATTGTTGGCGAGGTGGTTTATTTCTCACCTCCCCAAATCGGTTTTGAAGAACAAGGAAGGCATGGGTTGGGCCTACAGGATTATGTCTCTCTCTCATAATGACATCATCTAGAGTAATAAGAACATGGAAGAAGTGGCTATTATTGATCGCTGTGGGGAATACCCCAATGTTCCACTACTTGGAGTTCGAGGAGGGATCACCTATAATCTTTGTCTGGCCTTACGTCAGTTTGGGCGAGCTAGAAGGGAGGGACCTCATGAGTTGTTGATGCCAAGCATTGTCTTTGACTTTCAAGGGGATAGTGACGAACATCGCTGCAGATTCATACGAGCTTGGGATAGGGTCCACAGGTCTGATCCGCATGAGTTAGGAATGAAGACTTCTCTTCCGATGGAACCATATCTCCGATGGGTTCGTATACATGCCCAAAAGCTGGGAATGCCGTACGAAGCTGTCTTTCCCGTGATTGTTGAGATTGCTGATGAAGAAGGAGTTCCACCTACCATTCTCCACCCTTACATGCCTACTGACATTGGGGCATTAAAAAGGTCTTGGATGCAGCTAAGAGAAGAGCGGGATACTTATAGAGAAAAGTATCACGAACAAGAGCGGAAGATCCTGAAGCTGACAAGACAATTGGAGAATGAGCAGATCCTCAATGACTATGTCAGCACCAAAGGGAAACGACCATGGGAGCTCTGATGTCTTTTGATTATTTCTAGCTTTAATTTATTTTTGTAACGCCTTAAAGGCATTTGTTGAACAATTGAATTCAAAGTTTTATCTAATAAAAGTGTGTTTCGTTTTGGTTTACGAATTTGAATCTCTAAAATCTTTGAAATCATATCATACGCATTTTCATTCCCATGAACCTCATCACAGGTACCCATTACAGGTCTCTTATCTTCTTCGCTGTTTATTTCAGCATCATGTCTGCTGAAACATCAACTGATCAAGCTATCAAGGCTCTACAAGCTCAAAACGCTCAATTTCAGGAAATGTTCATGAATTTGGCTAAGGGTCAGCAAGATCTGAAGACTCTTATCTTGAAGGATAAGGAGAAGAAGAAGAAGAAAATAGTCCTCCTGAACATGGGTCACAAGTTTTGAAACAGGCTGCGAGATGAAGTCAATCTATCCTACTCATCTGGAGGGGGAGAAAACCAAGAAGAAAGGAGGGTTCCTAGCCCTGTGGTATCTGACCACGAGACTGACTTTGACGAAGACCAGTATCCTCCTGCTGAGGATAGATATAAATAGCTTGAAGACCAGTTAAGTGCGATGGAGATTCAGAAGGTCCCTGGGTTGTACTTTGGTGATCTAGGTTTGTCATATGGGGTGGTGATTCCCCACAAGTTCAAAGCACCAGCCTTTGCTAAATACGACGGGGTTTATTGCCCAAAGCTGCACCTCCGTTCGTATGTTAGAAAGATCCATCCATACACTGCTGATAAGAACCTCTGGATCCACTTCTTTCAAGATAGTCTCTCAGGGACTCAACTTGAATGGTTTTACAAGCTGGAAGGAGCTAGTATCCGTAATTGGGAAGATCTTGTTGCTGCTTTTTACAAGCAGTACCAATATAATGCCGACCTCACTCCCACATGTACCCAACTTCAGGGTATGTCTATGGGTGCGGGTGAAGGTTTCAAAGACTATGCTCAGAAGTGGAGGGACCTTGCTGGTAGAGTGCAACCTCCCTTGGCAGATAGGGAGTTAGTGAATATGTTTTTGGGGACCTTGTATGGTCCATATTTCAACCATCTGATTGGAAGTTCATCGTCCAGATTTACTGAGCTGATCATGACCGGAGAAAGAATTGAGGCCGGTATCAAATGTGGCAAGATACATAAGGGTGCTTCGTCAAGCACCGAGAATAAACCTTTTAAGAAGGAATCCAACGCAGTTTACAATGCGAAGAGCCATAATAGACCTGAACACCGCCAAGCTGTTAATGTGGTTGTTATATCAAGACATGTTGTTGCTCCTCAGCGCAACAATCAGCCAAGGGCCGAGAGGCTGCGAAGACAGTTCACTCAACTCAACATGACTTTGTCTTAAATTCTGCCACAATTATTGAAAACCAACTTGGTGATTCCGAAGGAGGCCCCGAAGAATCCTAATACAACATCACCCCTGTACAATCCGAACGCCCACTGCGCTTTTCATTCTGATAGCCTGGGGCGTGATATGAATGATTGCTGGGTCCTGAAGAATAAGGTACATGATTTGATTGAAGCTAAGGAGATTGAATTCGAAACGCCAGGAAAGCCTAATGTCATAACAGCTCCTATGCCGAAACATGATGCGGGAGTAAATGCTATTGGGGATGATGATGATGAAGAGTTTGATATTGATAGTTGAATTTACCCAACTACCGATGGTGGCCTGAGCAATTGGACAGTGAAGGATTCCATGCCAGTTTCTTTTATTACCCAGTAATGAGACTTTTGTTTTGAATTTGTTACAGACAATTTTTAAACTTTACGGCCTGGTGCCTTACCCGAGACACCGTGGCTTTGTTTGTGAGGGCTTTATGCGTGTCATTTCCATATATCATTAATAAAATCATTGGACGTTTTCTTGCATTTCAAATTTTGCGCTCCTTGTCTTTCTTTTTTATCTTGCAAAACAACTATTTTACACACACTCACATATACAAGTCTACATCCACTCTGGATCCCACTGATAACGACTCTGTTACTGCCGGTTATAACTTCGAAAGTCTGATCAACTTAGCCGAAGACGAAGGTGAAGATGATTGCGAAGTGCCTGGTGAGCTTGCTAGACTATTACTTCAGGAAGAAAGGGCCATACAGCCGCATGAAGAGTCAGTGGAAACAGTGAATCTGGGTACAGAGGTAGACAAGAAAGAGGTCAAGATCGGGGCAAATCTGGAGCCTAGCATTAAACAACGGTTGATTCAGATGCTGCGTGACTATGTTGAGATCTTTGCCTGGTCTTACGAAGATATGCCTGGATTAGATACTGATATTGTGGTTCACCGATTGCCTACCAAGGAAGACTGTCCTCCAGTGAAACAGAAGGTCCGCTGAATGCGCCCAGAGATGTCTGAGAAAATCAAGGCCGAAGTTATGAAACAGTTTGATGCCGGTTTTCTAGCAGCTACTTCTTACCTGCATTGGGTTTCCAATGTGGTTCCCATGCCGAAGAAGGATGGTAAAGTTCGAATGTGTGTTGACTATAGGGATCTGAACAGGGCAAGCCCCAAGGATGACTTCCCTCTACCTCACATTGACGTTCTGGTTGACAACACCGCACAACATAAGGTCTTCTCCTTTATGGATGGTTTCTCTGGTTATAATCAGATTAAAATGGCTCCCAAAGACATGGAGAAGACAACCTTTATTACTCAATGGGGTACCTTTTGCTACAAGGTCATGCCTTTCAGATTGAAGAATGCTGGGGCAACGTATCAGCGCGCCATGGTTGCTTTATTCCACGACATGATCCATCATGATATTGAGGTATATGTCGACGACATGATTGCGAGATCCCATACTGAAGAGGAACATCTTGACCACCTTCAGAAGTTATTTGACAGGTTGAAGTTGTACAAGCTGAGGTTAAACCCGAACAAGTGCACCTTCGGGGTGAGATCTGGTAAGTTGCTGGGTTTTGTCGTAAGTGATAAAGGTATTCAAGTGGATCCTGCAAAGGTGAAGGCTATACAGGAAATTCCAGCTCCCCGAACTGAAAAAGAAGTTAGAGGTTTTCTGGGACGTCTGAACTACATTGCCCGATTCATCTCGCACCTGACTGCTACTTGTGAGCCGATCTTCAAGTTACTGAAGAAAGATCAAGTGGTAAGATGGAACGATGAATGTCAGGCCGCTTTTGAAAGGATCAAAGAGTATCTCCAAGAGCCACCTATTCTGATGCCTCCATTTGAAGCAAGACCTTTGATCTTATACTTGACAGTACTCGATAACTCAATGGGGTGCGTGATGGGGAAGCATGACGAGTATGGCTGAAAAGAGCATGCTATTTACTACCTTAGAAAAAAGTTTACCGACTGTAGGACCCGATACTTGTTGCTTGAGAAAACTTGCTGCGCTTTGGCATGGGCTGCTCGCCGGCTGAGACAGTATATGTTGACTCACACTACTCTATTGATATCAAAGATGGATTCAATCAAGTATATCTTCGAAAAGCCTGCCCTGTCCGGAAGAATAGC
Source organism: Vicia faba (assembly GCA_948472305.1). NCBI lineage: Eukaryota > Viridiplantae > Streptophyta > Magnoliopsida > Fabales > Fabaceae > Vicia > Vicia faba. Next base: position 223,682,184 of record OX451740.1, on the reverse strand, counting down.
AAGATGGCAGATGATCTTGACTGAGTATGACATCCAATATATGACCCAAAAAGCAATCAAGGGAAGTGTTTTGGTAGATCATCTAGCACATCAGGCAGTGGATGATTACCAGTCTATGAACTTTGAATTCCCGGATGAGAATATCATGTTGGTTACTGACTATGAGACACCTGGACCGGATGAAGGACCTGAGGAGGGATCCCGATGGTCTATGTACTTTGATGGAGCTTCGAACGCTTTGGGTAATGGCATTGGCGCCATGATCATATCTCCTGAAGGCTCTCATACTTCATTCACCGCCCGACTATGTTTCAACTGCACCAACAACATGGCGGAGTATGAAGCATGCATTATGGGTCTTCGAGCAGCTATTGACCTAAGGATTAAGTTCTTAAGTGTATTCGGAGATTCCTCTCTCGTGGTCAGTCAGATCAAAGGCGAGTGGGATACGAAACACCCAAATCTTATTCCTTACAAGGAGTATGTGTTGACATTGCTCCCGCACTTCGAAGAGATAACCTTTGAACACTTCCCTAGAGAGGAGAATCAGTTGGCGGACGCGCTAGCTACAATGTCTTCTATGTTCAAAGTCAATTGGGACAACGAAGCTCCCCGAATTACCATTGAAAGGTTGGACGAACCTGCACATTGCTGCGAAATTGAGACTGAAGAGGCAACGGATAAACCCTGGTTTCATGAGGTAAAGAGGTATCTAGAAGCTCAGGAGTACCCCGAGGGTGCATCCATTAATGATAAGAAGTTTTTGAGGAGGTTCCCGATAAAGTTCTTCATCAGCAATGGTATTATTTACAAGCGTAACCATGATTCAACCTTACTGCGATGTGTGGATAAGAATGAAGCAGAAAGGATTATGGTAGAGTTGCATGAAGGTACTTTCGGGACTCATTCCAGTGGACACACCATGGCAAAGAAAATCCTACGGGCAGGATATTTCTAGTCCACGATGGAAGCCGACTGTTATCAGCATTCTCGGACCTGTCACAAGTGCCAAGTCTACACTGATAAGGTGCACATACCTCCAGTATCTATGAACGTCTTGACAGCTCCTCGGCCTTTTGCAATGTGGGTCATTGATATGATTGGAGAGATCAGACCTACGGCATCTAACGGGCAACGTTTCATCCTGGTAGCTATTGATTACTTTACAAAGTGGGTTGAAGCAGCTTCCTTTGTTACAGTAACCAAGAACATCGTGGCACGGTTCATTCGGCACAATTTGATCTATCGATATGGTGTACCAGAGAGGATCATTACTGACAATGGTACAAATCTCAACAACAAGATGATCACTGAGCTCTGCAAGCAGTTCAAGATACAACATCACAACTCTTCTCCTTATCGGCCGAAGATGAATAGGGTTGTAGAAGCGGCTAATAAAAACATCAAGAAGATTGTGCAGAAGATGATAACGAGATATTACCATTTGCTCTTCATGGGTACCGTACCTCAGCACGAACGTCAATAGGGGAAACAACTTATTCCTTGGTTTATGGAATGGAGGCAGTCTTGCCCATTGAAGTTCATATACCCTCTCTTCGGATTATGAAGGATGCAGGTTTGAGCGAAGATGACTGGATTCAGACCCGGCTTGATCAGCTGAACTTAATTGACGAAAAGAGACTTACTGCTATTTGTCATGGTCAGACATATCAAAAATGGATGATCAAGGCATTTAACAAGAAAGTCAGACGACAAGAGTATCAAGTTGGGGATCTGGTAATCAAGCGCGTTATCCTGCCACAAGGTGATCCCAGGGGAAAATGGACCCCTACTTACGAAGGTCCATTTATGGTTAAGAACATTTTCTCATGAGGAGCTATGATTCTAACCACCATGGATGGTGACGACCTTCCTCACCCCATCAATATAGACATAGTAAAAAAATACTACGCATAATCAAAGACCCGCTAGGTCGACTGGCCTAGGCAAAAATAAGGGCTTCCCGGCGAGCCAAAAGGGTTCGGGCAAAAATAAGGGATGAAAATGAAAAAATTGTACATCCGGCAAGTCGAAAACCTGAAAAGGAGGCTTGGGCAAAAAAGGGTATCCCGGTGGACTGAAAACCCAAAAGGGCGGTCCAGGCAAAAATTAGGGATTAAAGTGTAACACTATGTCTCATTGGATCACCTTGCAACCAGACTTCGGTATCGACTACCAAGCTCGGACGGAACTAATCAATCTGATCTACCTTCAACCAAGTAGCAAAGTGATAAGATGCTCGAGGACATGAAGGCAATAGCAGAGTTGGAACCCAGTGGGATTATTCACATAGCTGCTCTGTTTAGTTTTTTCACAAATTGTGTAAATTCTATTATTCGGCGGCGTTCTCTTACTAGGACGTCAGCCTCTTGTACAAAAATGCCTATTTATAGGCCAAACTCCAAAATCAATACAATTCATTTTCAAATAAATTTCAAACTATTTCTCCTTTATCTGTTTTGTTTTGCAAAGAACGTCCAATGTTCATTTTTGATATATGCATTTGACATTAATTGCTGCTCATAAATATTTATATGCGAAACAAAAGACGATTACTGATAATATCAGAAACAGGGGCAAATAAGATTTGTCCAAGCTTTACAGTTGCTCTATCCACCAAGTACAAAGGTAGATTCAACTGAAGAATATGGCTAAAGTGCTTTCACTCCCCGCAGAGTAAGAAAAAGATAGTAATGATAGCTCTCCCCAGCTGAGACTTGCAACCGCGAATGAATCGGTAGTATTCTCCCCAAGCAGAGTTTATCTACCATCAGCATTGAAAGGTCTTAATATTCCCCAACGGAGTATAAGAATATTCCCCGGCAGAATACAAAATATCCCCAGTGAAGTTTGAGATTTTTCCCAGCGCAGTCTGAAGAAGCTTCCCCAGTGGAATTTTGAGAGTCATCCCCAGTAGACTTTGAAAGATTGTCCCCACCAGAGCTCGAAGGATTATCTCCATTAGAGTCTAAAAGGTTATCCCCAGTGAAGTCGCAACTGAAAGATCATCCCCAGCGGAATTCATACCTTTCACCAACAGGAAATTCAATCCCTAACAGGATTCGGTATCACTAGCAACGGTAATTCATCCCCAACGGAATTTATTGGTGGAATCCTCTATAGAGCACTTCTTCCCCACATAGTAATCTCCTCATCAGTTTATTCCCCAATGGAGTTATCCTCTCCTGCCGGTTTATGCTCACAATCGTCTTCATTCGCTATCCCCAGCAGAAACGGAGAATTCAACTCTTTTCTCCAGCAGCTATCCGGGATTTATTTTCCCCAGCTAAAACATTACATTTTCATACATCATGACACATGCATATACGCATCATACAACACAATCTCATTTATTTTGAGAACATCATTGTTTGATTCATATCATGCATTACATACAACTAACCTTTACCTTTCAGGAAGGATGCAGTTAAGTTCTCAGCTATGAAGCTTTTATAAGTTGAATTACTGACCAGTTCTTAAATCTCAACAGAATTATCCTCAGTTGAATTACAGATAGGGTTCTAAATCTCGACAAAGTTCCTCCGTCGAATTACAGATGGTTCCTAAATCTCAGCAGAGTTTTCTCAGTTGAATTACGGGCGAGTTCTTAAATCTCTATGAAGATGTTTCCCTCAGTCGAATTACTGGCCAGTTCTTAAATCTCAACAAAATTATCCTCAGTTTGAATTACATATAAGGTTCTAAATCTCGACAAAGTTCCTCCGTCGAATTACATACGAGTTCCTAAATCTCAGCAGAGTTCTCTCAGTTGAATTACGGGTGAGTTCTTAAATCTTGACGAAGATGTTTCCCTCAGTCGAATTACTGGCCAGTTCTTAAATCTCAACATAATTATCCCCAGTTGAATTACATACAAGGCCCTAAATCTCGACAAGTTCCTCCGTCGAATTACAGACGAGTTCCTAAATCTCAGCAGAGTTTTCTCAGTTGAATTATTGGCGAGTTCTTAAATCTCGATGAAGATGTTTCCCTCAGTCGAATTACCGACCAGTTCTTAAATCTCAACCGAATTATCCTCAGTTGAATTACAGACAAGGTCCTAAATCTCGACAAAGTTCCTCCGTCGAATTACAGACGAGTTCCTAAATCTCAGCAGAGTTTTCTCAGTTGAATTACGGGCGAGTTCTTAAATCATGATGAAGATGTTTCCCTCAGTCGAATTACCGACCAGTTCTTAAATCTCAATAGAATTATCCTCAGTTGAATTACAGACAAGGTCCTAAATCTCGACAAGTTCCTCCGTCGAATTACAGACGAGTTCCTAAATCTCAGCAGAGTTTTCTCAGTTGAATTACGGGCGAGTTCTTAAATCTTGATGAAAATGTTTCCCTCAGTCGAATTACTGACCAGTTCTTAAATCTCAACATAATAATCCTCAGTTGAATTACAGACAAGGTCCTAAATCTCGATAAGTTCCTCCGTCGAATTACAGACGAGTTCCTAAATCTCAGTAGAGTTTTCTCAGTTGAATTACGGGCAAGTTCTTAAATCTTGATGAAGATGTTTCCCTCAGTCGAATTACCGACCAGTTCTTAAATCTCAACAGAATTATCCTCAGTTGAATTACAGACAATGTCCTAAATCTCGACAAAGTTCCTCCGTCGAATTACAGACGAGTTCCTAAATCTCAGCAGAGAAGTTTTCTCAATTGAATTACGGGAAAGTTCTTAAATCTCGATGAAGATGTTTCCCTCAGTCGAACTACTGACCAGTTCTTAAATCTCAACAGAATTATCCTCAGTTGAATTACAGACAAGGTTCTAAATCTCGACAAAGTTCCTCCGTCGAATTACAGACGAGTTCCTAAATCTCAGCAATGTTTTCTCAGTTGAATTACGGGCGAGTTCTTAAATCTCGATGAAGATGTTTCCCCCAGTTGGATTATGGACAAGTGCTTAAAACTCAGCAGAGACGTTCTCTCAGTTGAAGTACAGGCAAGTTCCTAAATCTCAACAAAGATCATACTTCTCTAGCGGAATCTTCTACAACAACAGGTATACAAGCTCTTGCTAAGGAATCTCTTATGCGATCGACACTCCTCCAAATAGCGTCTGTAAGCCCATTCTCGTCATCACAAGGCTGATACCACTTCATGCGAGTGAAAATTTCCGGGCACTCTAGTGTTTAATCATCTTCCACCTTCTGATCACGAAAGGCATGAAAGCCAATCTACATCCTCAGGTTTAAGAAGATTGAACAGGGGCAGCTGTTGTACCCCAAAATTTTCCCTCCCATATTTCTCAAAACATTGCAAGGAAAATCTCTAAGTTGCTCAAGATAGCTAAAGAGTTAGTCAGATAAGCTCTCTCCTAAGGCAGTCTACCACAAATTAGGGTTTTGAGTTACATCAAGATCCTTGAGTCCAAAGACACCAAGTGCTCCCCAATGTCCTAATATGTTCTCAAGATCATCCATGTCAAATTTCAAGCCTTGCAGAGGAAGTTTGCTCAGTCAATTGCCCAAAGGTCCAAAAATCGACTGTGCTAGGGCAAAAGTCAACTGTGACCTAAAAACAGTCAAACCTCAAGTTTTTTTTGTCAACATTCTCATTTTGAAGGATATTTCATCATTTGATCAAGTGTTGATCATGATTCATCAAGGATTTCTCACAATTCATCAAGATTTAAAAGTTGCTAAATTAGGGTTTTGTAGGAAAAGTCAACTCAACTTTGACCAAGCATAACTTTCTCATATTTTATGCGAAATGACCCATCCAAATCTCATTTTTAAGAGGATGCAATTTATGATCGGTGGATCTGGAACTGACTGTTTAATGCTGGTTCGCGAAATGTCGCGGTAAGCAAGAGTCGCCACCGTCTTTTATTTTCTCCAACATGGACAGGACAAAAGCACAGCAAAATTCCTTATGAGATAGTTTCTCGGTTCGGGAGGTAGATTTATAGAAAGGGAAAGTGTTAGCACCCTTTCTATCCATGGTTATCCATGGGCTCTTAGATACTTGCTCATTTGTGTTTTCAAAAGTGTTTGCTTTTCAAGTGTGAGTGGGTTTGAAAAAGTTTCGTTTAAAGATTTCAGATCGACTCTTGTATCAGTCCTCAAGAATGTTTGAAAAATTGTTTTGAAAGCTTTTTTTGAAAAAGTGTCGGTGTGAAAAGAGTTTTTGATTTGTTTTGAATTAGAGCAAGTATCTATGAGTCATCCACCTACCCTAAGGAATTAGGCTGTGTAAATGTCCTTAAGGTAGTGCCATCCCACCATTGAAAGGTAGGTAGCACCACCATTGGAGGTGTTCGGGTCAATTCGTTTGTAGGGACAGTGTGGTCACCAGAGCAACAGTAGGACACCTTAGAAGCTACCCTCATGCCATTGATCCTTTTTAATTCCGAGGAAACCGTTTCGAGGCAACTGGATCATGTCATGGACATAAGGACTTACTAAAACATCCTATACTTGACGACCACGTTTCGAGGGCAAGGCAACAGTGAGGCGTACCCTAAGAGTGGTGTGTGAATTTGTGTATTATTTCAGTTATGTTTTATCTTGTACATGTATCATGGTGATCTACGCTTGTTTTTAATTTAGTCATTCATTCTTTCATGCAAAGTTTAGCAGTTTAAAAGTGCAGAAATTTAAATGCGGAAAGTAAAATCCTACGCTATTACAAGGCGCGGGTCTATACATCGCCAAATTAACAGAGACCCGTTTGAATAAAAATGTGGAAAGTAAATAAATTCCTAATTACTATTACATGGCTTGAACAGTTACATAATATTTGAAAGAAAATAAATAAGAATAAATGCGCGAAGAGAAATTAGAATCGAATGTTCGAGGGCGTTGAACCCTTTTGAAATTAAATTGAAATTAAAAAGCTAATTAATTATTAAATTAAAGAAAAGAAATGTTTTTTAGGTTTTTGTTTTGTATTTATGAAATAAAGAAAATTAATTAGAAGTTAAATGAAACCCTAGTTCTAAGTATTTTTAATTATAAAAAAAATTAAAGTTAACCTAATTTACTAGTTAATTAATTTATTTACATGTTTATTTACAAAATTAATGATAATTAATAATAATGATAAATAATGATGATTAATAATTTATTTAAGAAAAAGATGAAAATGTCAAAAAAACCTAATTCTAGATACTTTTTACTTATTAAGAAAAAGATTAAAGTTTAAAAACCTAAATTAAACTAAGTTAATTGTTAGAGTTTATTTATAAAAAAAATAGGTTAGTGATGAAATTAATAATAATTAAAGATATTTGTATTTTTGATTTTTCTGTTTTTATTATAGAAAATTATTTTATGGTGAAAAAAACAATTAAAACAATTAAAAAAAGAATTAGAAAAGAAAAGAAAATAAAATTAAAAAGGATGCAAACCAAGGGGGGTTTCAGGCCCAAGGGGAGGTTTTTTTGAACGGTCTGCATTCTTTGGCCATTGGATTGGGTTTCATGGCCATTTGTGTTCTGGCTGTTGGCCATTTGTGTTCTGGCCTCAACGTTCCTTAATCTTCTCAGGATGTCTTTCTCGCCATGTATTGGTGTCATGCATAAGTTGTTCTTTTGGCCATTTGGCTTTTGGTTTTTGGCTTTTGGCTTTTGACTTTTGCCCATTTGGCTTTTGGCTTTTGGCCATTTGGCTTTTGGCCTAAACGTTCCTTAATGAACCTGCATGGGATCCTGTCTAAATCTGCAGTGTTGAATCTCATGAACACATTAAATAAAATCATAAAATGCAAATAAAGCCAATATATGAAGAAATTTAATGTTTAGGCACAATATAGCATGCATGAATGATTATACCCTTTTGATCATGGAGATCAAACCAGCCTTACCCTTACTGAAGAAGTAGTGAGGTGTTGGTTTGTAACTGTGATGGCTTGTTTGTAGTGAGAGAGAGATTTGTAATAAGGATTTCAAGGTTTTAGGGTTCTTGAAAGAATTTGATATTCTGACAGTGTTGTGGCCAGGTTTTTTTTCTCTCCTTTTTTCTCCTTTCTGGTTTGTGTGAAAAGAAGGTGATTATATAATGGAAATTAGGGTAAAGAAAATGGGTTTTGAATGTGCAATTGGGCCTCCAATGTTCACTTGAGTTCGTCACTTTCCAGACTAAATCGCAGGGACTTAAGTGTAATTTTTGAAGTTGAAATGTGAAAACAAAATGTAGCCGACAACGATAACTAACTCATGTCCGAAAATCGGCTCAATCGGATAAACGGTGAATTAGTTATGAATTTTTGAAGTTTCAGCTCAGACAAACTTATTTTGGGCTCCAGTGTCGACTCTGACACGTTCTTCAATAAAAAACTGGTATTGATCGGAGCATAATCCGGTCTCGACTTTTGAAGCAAAGTTATAGATCTATGAGTCAGGGACCTTGTGTAAAAATATGAGCCCAATCCGATAAATATTGACCGAGTTATGAATTTTCGAAGTTTCGGCCCAGATGAAATAATATTCAGCATTCAGGATTTTCAGCGTGTCACGCACTCTGAGAAAAAAACAAAGGCCTTTTGAATACCGTTTGAACTCAATACCTTCTGTGGAAATGTAGCCAACTCAATTTGTGAAATTTTGGCGCCAGAACCAGCTCGATACGATGAAAATCGATCAAGTTATGATTTTCTGAACATGACGCAAATAAACTTCTGTCACAAATTTTCTGTACGAAAATACTTGATAAATCCACATTTTTGAAGACCTTCTGATCGAAATTGGCTTCCATCCGTGAGAGATGAAAACGTATATAATGTCAAGTCGGAATTTTGGCCACCGGAACGGGTTCAAAAAGAGCCACGATCTTCAAGTTATGAATTTTTTAGCGCGTAAAAACTGCACTTTCAGCACACTTTTTCACCATATTTCTTCGAGAAAACTCACACATTCGGATACCTTCTTTAAAGAATTGACTCTTGAGCCGAACCTGAATTTGAGAATATGTTATCAGAGATATCTTGACGAAAGAATACCTGAATATGACGCGCTGGGTTGGACTTGTGAATTTTTCTTGAAATGTTTTGAGAAATATGGGAGGGCAAATTTTGGGGTACAACAGTTGCCCCTGTTCAATCTTCTTAAACCTGAGGATGTAGATTGGCTTGCGTGCCTTTCGTGATCCGAAGGTGGAAGATGATTGAATACTAGAGTGCCCAGAAATTTGCACTCGCATAGTAGGGTATCAGCAACGTGATGGCGGGAATGGGTTTACAGATGCCATTTGGAGAGATGACGGATAGGAGGATGGGCTTATAGATGCCATTTGGAGTTGTGACAGAGCCTTGTCGGGAATGGGCTTATAGATGCCACCTAGGTGTCGATCGCGTAAGAGATTCCTTAGCGAGAACTTGCATACCTGAGAAAGAAAAATAATTACCTGGCATGTTACAGGAGTTGATCTTCAAACTATTTACGTAGATGTGCCCTGGCTGGATACAGGTATCGAATCTTTAAACTCTTCAGACGTGCCCTGGCGAGATACAGGAATCGAGTCTGGAATTAGTCATCAACAGATACACCCTGGCGAGATACAGGAATCGGATCTTCAAACTCTTTAGACGTGCCCTGGCGAGATACAGGAATCGAGTCTGGAATTCAGAAAGGTTGGTGAGTTGTCTCTACTGACAGGTTATTTCCATGGACGGGTGGTCTTTAACGACGAGTGTCTATAACGACGAGTGTCTATGACGACGAGTGTCTATAAAGACGAGTGTCTATAACGACGGGTGTCTATAACGACGAGTGTCTATGACGATGAGTGTCTATGATGACGAGTGTCTATAACGACGAGTGTCTATAACGACGAGTGTCTATAACGATGAGTGTCTATAACGACGAGTGTCTATAACGACAAGTGTCTATAACAACGAGTGTCTATAACGACGAGTGTCTATAACGACGAGTGTCTATAACGACGAGTGTCTATAACGACGAGTGTCTATAACGACGGGTTGTATCAGAGAAATCTTTAGGCATTGATTTAACTGGATTTGTATTCTTTGACTGGGTTGGTCTCTTTTGACTGTATTCGTCTACATAGCTGATCATTTAACTGTATCCTTCCTGAAAGGTAAAGGTCAGTCATATGCAATGCATGATATGAATCAAGCAACGATGTTCTCAACACATGAGATTGTATGATATGATGCGTATATGCATGTATCATGATGTATAACAATGTGATGTTATGAATGTATCTTCGTCTGGGAAAATAGATCCTTGACGGATGCCGGGAAGTCAAATCCTGGGCTGATGTTGAAGAGTGAGATTCTTCGTTTCCGTTGGGGATGATGATTGCAAGAATACCGGTAGGAGAAGATGACTCCGTTGGGGAATAAACTTGGCGAATAGATTACTCTGCGGGGAGGTAACTCTGTGGGGGAAAGAGAGGTACTTTGCTGAGGTTGATGAGGATAACTCCGTTGGGGATACCGTTGTTGTGTTATGTTGAAGGAATTGATGAACTCCGCTGGGGATAGGAAGACTTCGCCGAGGACGATCTTTCCGTGGCTTTTAGCTGAGGATAACCCAGTTTTAAGCTCTGGTGGAGAAATAACCTTTGAATAAAACCTGGGGAGACGCGTTCGCTCTGCAGGGAGTGAAGGTATCTTGGTCGCATTCTTCAGCTGAACTTACCTTGGCACTTCGGTGGACAGAGTAACCGGATCATTTAGACAACTCGTTATTGCCCCAGTTTCTGTTGGAGAAGAAGGTACCTGTGAAGGTGTTTGATGGCTGCCGATTGACAAATCTTCTTCTGGTAGGCAAGTGACGAGATGCCGGGACATAGTTGTACGCTTTGATCCCTAACTTTTGCCTGGACCGCCCTTTCGGGTTTTCAGTCCACCGGGATACCCATTTTTGCCCAAGCCGCCTTTTCAGGTTTTCGACTTGCCGAGTGTACAGACTTTTCATTTTCATCCCTTATTTTTGCCCGAACCTTTTTGGTTCGTCGGGAAGCCCTTATTTTTGCCTAGGTGTGTCAACCTAGCGGGTCTTTGATTTTGCGTAGTATTTTTTCGACTATGTCCACGCTCTCAGGATGTAGGGAGGTGCCCCTGTCAGTAGTGTAGTGTTGCCATACCACCAGAAGATCTTCGTTTGATCGTCCAATGCCCCAAGTGATCCAGATGGATATTTGCCCCAAGCTGGTTGGCCTTTTGAGAGATTCTCTGAATCTTGACTCAACTGCCCCAGATGATCGCCAATGATCATGCCATGCCCCTTGATTGGAAGTGCTTTTGTTCATTAGATATTCTTTGTGCGAATTTCTCTGCCGTTCGAACAAATAGTCATACGCAAACAGTATTATATCAAGAATGCAAAGCTTACGTCTGTTTCGAAGTTTTTGAAAATGCATCTTTTAGTAAAACAAGTAAATTTTGTAAAATGTGATGTCAAATCGTTATTTTACCGCAAGCCTTAAGGAGTCAGGATATCTTTCGTAACAGTATGCTTTCGAACTAACCCATGCTTCAGCTAGGACTTTTTAGGGTTGTAACGTGGCCTGGTTCACGGTTTAAGAAACAAAGGATAAAGGCTCAAACTTTATTTGTACCCACCCGTTCTTCGTGATGTTCTTCAATCCTAAACTCAGCAAATCGTGCGTTAGACCTTGTTGAGTCTTTGCTTTGATATTCTAGTGATGGTTCGGATGTTGACAATTTATTTTGAATAGGAAGTCATTTTTTGTCGAAGATTTGTAAGACCTCCTTCTTTTTTTTTATTTTGTTATCCCTGTTTTTTGCCTGAACTGTTTCTTTTTGTATTTACAGTCAGCGGGATGCCCCAGTTTTGTAAGTCTCCTTCATAGTTTTTTGACTTATTGGGCTTTAGTTTTTTTTATTTTGGTAATGACTGCCTGTCTTTATGATTGTTCGGAACCATCACTGTCTTTTTTGTTTTGTAAGGATTCCTTTGATGCCATTCATCGTGCACCTGGATCAACTGAGAGAACTACCCTGCCCCAGGTTATGATTAAGGGTTTTAATTTCGAAAAAGAAAAAACTCCAACTTCTTTGGCTCAGAGGGGTTGAAGAGGGATTATCTTCCTTATAACTCCAGTGTATAGGAATTGAAACAATGCCTGTACCTCATCGGCGGGGTCTGTTCAAAAGCATATTGTAGATTGTGGTATCGTTTTCGTCATCCTCCCTCAAGAGGCTTAGAATTTTCAATCAAGAGTTGATCATCACAAAAATATGAAAACAGTTTGCATATAGTGAATACGAAATAATTACTTCAAAACAGACATGTGTAATGCATTAATGAAATAACCAAGTTTGACATGAAATAAAATGTTTGAACAATCAAAGAAAATTACAATCTGAACATTCAAATGAACAAAAGTTTCCAATCCTAGCCATGTTTTGACAAGGGAACAGTGGTCACATTCGGAGTCTCTGGAGAGTTGAACTGGACTTCCTTCGCGTCGATCAGATCCTGAACCTTGTTTCTCAAAGTCCAACAATCATCTGTAGCATGCCCCGGGCTGTCAGAATGATAAGCGCAGCGAACGTTGGGGTTATACCTTGAAGGCGTCATGTTGGGATTCTTTGGAGGATCCATGAGAGTTACCAACTTGGTTTCCAGCAACTGTGGCAATATCTGTGACAAGGTCATGCCGAGGGGAGTGAATTGCCTTTTGGGTCTCTCTTCCCTTTGCTGATTGTGACGCTGAGGAGCGCCGGTCGGTTTTGCAATAACCACCGCGTTGACATCTTGGCGGTGTTCGGACCTATTCTGCCCTTTTGAGCCATATACAGCACTAGATTCTCTCTTGGATGGTTTCTTCTCAGTGTTCGAGGAGTCACCATTCTGTATTTTCCCCGACTTGATGCCAGCTTCTATTCTTTCCCCGGTCAAGATCAGATCTGTAAACCCAGCAGCAGAATTCCCAATCAGGTGGTTGAAGAATGGACCAGACAGGGTCCCCAAGAACATGTCGACGAGCTCGCGGTCAGTCAGAGGTGGTTGTACCCTTCCAGCAAGGTCCCTCCATTTTTGAGCATATTCTTTTAAACCTTCACCTGCACCCATAGACATTCCCTGAAGCTGAGTGCGCGTGGGAGCAAGGTCGGCATTGTACTGGTACTGCTTGTAGAATGCAGTGGCCAAATCCTCCCAGCTGCGGATGTTAGCTCCATTCAGTTGATAGAACCAGTCGAGTTGGGTTCCAGACAGACTATCCTGAAAGAAGTGAATCCATAAATTCTTGTCAGCCGTGTAGGGCTGGATCCTCCTTGTGTAAGACCTGAGATGCAGCTTAGGACAGGATGCCCCGTCGTACTTTGCAAAGGCAGGTGCCTTGAATTTGTGCGGGATTACTACCCCAGAAGACAGACCTAGATCCTCGAAGTCCAGGCCGGGCACCTTTTGTATCTCCATGGCGCTTAGCCGGTCTTCCAACTGTTTATACCTGTCCTCAGCTGGAGGGTTCTGCTCATCATTGTAATCGGTCTCGTTGTCGGAGACCATTGGACTAGGAACCTCCCTTTCTTGGGGACTGTCTTTCCCAACAGATGGGGTAGTCTGCTCAACTTCATTTCGTGATCCATTCCCAGATTTGCGTCTAGGGTTGAACATCACCGACCTCTTCTTCTTCTTTTTCAAAAGCAGGGTCTTCAGATCTTGTTGCCCCTGGGCTAGACTCATGATCAACTCTTGGAACTGGGCGTTCTGAGCCTGGAGGGCCTTGATGGATTGCTCAGTAGATGTTTCCGGATTCATGATGAGACTACTGAAATAAACAGCAAAGAAGGTAAGCAACCTGTAGAAAAAAGGGTACATGTTATGCAATGATGTGTATGTATGCATGCGATGTTTTCAAGGATCTCGCGGGGTAAACAAGAAAATTTGTTAAAATTAGAATCTGGTATCTTGATTGAAGTAACTTCGTGTTGTAGAGAGTCCTTCTTCAAGGGTCAAAGGCTCACCATATCCAGTGGGTCATAGCCCCTGACAACCTTGGCTAGAGGAAAATAAATCCACTTTGCCCCTTGCCAGACATGTTGGTTCATCATGACCTGCATCACAAGCCCTTGAGATCCTTGAAATGGGTTAGTCCTTATGCGGGATGCATACAATGGTATGATGTTATGCTATGCATGGGGTAATGTAGATAAACCCTGTTATGAGTCCCAATTAAGGACTATAAACAAAACCTGCAAGAAACTCAAGTGTCAGATAACAAGCATGCAAGTAGTCAAGTATGAAAGCACACAAGTTACACCACAGCCCTTAGAGTTTAGGCCAACATAGGGTCTGGGTATTACCCTCTTGAAGTTGGTGGGCTCAGACCTGTCCTATCAAAGTAACCAGGTTCTAAGGGTCCCAATATCATTGGATTGCTTTCATTGTTCATCGTTTCGATTTAGCCACTGAACTGGCGACCGAAATATTCCAAGAAAACAACCCTCAATTGAGTGTAGTATCGAGTATCAACCAACCTCGGACTGCACCAAAGTCAGTTATCTCACTACCCTAAAGAGGCCAAGATGGTTCAATTAAGGTTCCTAAGGTCAGTTGATGCTTCACAACACCACGCGGCGGCCCCGTACGCTCCTTGACTGAACTCAAGGGTTACCGGTACACACCAAAGTGCCGCATCAACGTAGCATACTGCTTCAAACATATCGGTATACCCCGCACAGTTCCCTCACAGTCTTGTTGCTACTTTCTAAGAAGGTATCCCCCAGATCCGGGTTAGGATCCATAGAACTCCCAAGACAGTACCCACAATAATAAAGCAAACAATTCAGACAATTGAAAACACAAATGATCTTAGTCCTAAGGTACACCTCACTTTAAGTTTCCCCAGCAGAGTCGCCAGTTCTGTGATCGGTGGATCTGGAACTGACTGTTTAATGCTGGTTCGCGAAATGTCGTGGTAAGCAAGAGTCGCCACCGTCTTTTATTTTCTTCAACATGGACAGGACAAAAGCACAGCAAAATTCCTTATGAGATAGTTTCTCGGTTCGGGAGGTAGATTTATAGAAATGGAAGGTGTTAGCACCCTTTCTATCCATGGTTATCCATGGGCTCTTAGATACTTGCTCATTTGTGTTTTCAAAAGTGTTTGCTTTTCAAGTGTGAGTGGGTTTGAAAAAGTTCCGTTTAAAGATTTCAGATCGACTCTTGTATCAGTCCTCAAGAATGTTTGAAAAATTGTTTTGAAAGCTTTTTTTGAAAAAGTGTCGGTGTGAAAAGAGTTTTTGATTTGTTTTGAATTAGAGCAAGTATCTATGAGTCATCCACATACCCTAAGGAATTAGGCTGTGTAAATGTCCTTAAGGTAGTGCCATCCCACCATTGAGAGGTAGGTAGCACCACCATTGGAGGTGTTCGGGTCAATTCGTTTGTAGGGACAGTGTGGTCACCAGAGCAACAGTAGGACACCTTAGAAGCTACCCTCATGCCATTGATCCTTTTTAATTCCGAGGAAACCGTTTCGAGGCAACTGGATCATGTCATGGACATAAGGACTTACTAAAACGTCCTATACTCGACGACCACGTTTCGAGGGCAAGGCAACAGTGAGGCGTACCCTAAGAGTGGTGTGTGAATTTGTGTATTATTTCAGTTATGTTTTATCTTGTACATGTATCATGGTGATCTACGCTTGTTTTTAATTTAGTCATTCATTCTTTCATGCAAAGTTTAGCAGTTTAAAAGTGCAGAAATTTAAATGCGGAAAGTAAAATCCTACGCTATTACAAGGCGCGGGTCTATACATCGCCAAATTAACAGAGACCCGTTTGAATAAAAATGCGGAAAGTAAATAAATTCCTAATTACTATTACATGGCTTGAACAGTTACATAATATTTGAAAGAAAATAAATAAGAATAAATGCGCGAAGAGAAATTAGAATCGAATGTTCGAGGGCGTTGAACCCTTTTGAAATTAAATTGAAATTAAAAAGCTAATTAATTATTAAATTAAAGAAAAGAAATGTTTTTTAGGTTTTTGTTTTGTATTTATGAAATAAAGAAAATTAATTAGAAGTTAAATGAAACCCTAGTTCTAAGTATTTTTAATTATAAAAAAAAATTAAAGTTAACCTAATTTACTAGTTAATTAATTTATTTACATGTTTATTTACAAAATTAATGATAATTAATAATAATGATAAATAATGATGATTAATAATTTATTTAAGAAAAAGATGAAAATGTCAAAAAAACCTAATTCTAGATACTTTTTACTTATTAAGAAAAAGATTAAAGTTTAAAAACCTAAATTAAACTAAGTTAATTGTTAGAGTTTATTTTTAAAAAATAGGTTAGTGATGAAATTAATAATAATTAAAAATATTTGTATTTTTGATTTTTCTGTTTTTATTATAGAAAATTATTTTATGGTGAAAAAAACAATTAAAAAAAGAATTAGAAAAGAAAATAAAATAAAATTAAAAAGGATGCAAACCAAGGGGGGTTTCAGGCCCAAGGGGAGGTTTTTTTGAACGGTCTGCATTCTTTGGCCATTGGATTGGGTTTCATGGCCATTTGTGTTCTGGCTGTTGGTCATTTGTGTTCTAGCCTCAACGTTCCTTAATCTTCTCAGGATGTCTTTCTCGCCATGTATTGGTGTCATGCATAAGTTGTTCTTTTGGCCATTTGGCTTTTGGCTTTTGGCTTTTGGCTTTTGGCTTTTGGCTTTTGGCCATTTGGCTTTTGGCTTTTGGCCATTTGGCTTTTGGCCTCAACGTTCCTTAATGAACCTGCATGGGATCCTGTCTAAATCTGCAGTGTTGAATCTCATGAACACATTAAATAAAATCATAAAATGCAAATAAAGCCAATATATGAAGAAATTTAATGGTTAGGCACAATATAGCATGCATGAATGATTATACCCTTTTGATCATGGAGATCAAACAAGCCTTACCCTTACTGAAGAAGTAGTGAGGTGTTGGTTTGTAACTGTGATGGCTTGTTTGTAGTGAGAGAGGGATTTGTAATAAGGATTTCAAGGTTTTAGGGTTCTTGAAAGAATTTGATATTCTGACAGTGTTGTGGTCAGGTTTTTTTTCTCTCCTTTTTTCTCCTCTCTGGTTTGTATGAAAAGAAGGTGATTATATAATGGAAATTAGGGTAAAGAAAATGGGCTTTGAATGTGCAATTGGGCCTCCAATGTTCACTTGAGTTCGTCACTTTCCAGGCTAAATCGCAGGGACTTAAGTGCAATTTTTGAAGTTGAAATGTGAAAACAAAATGTAGCCGACATCGATAACTAACTCCTGTCCGAAAATCGGCTCAATCGGATAAACGGTGAATTAGTTATGAATTTTTGAAGTTTCAGCTCAGACAAACTTATTTTGGGCTCCAGTGTCGACTCTGACACGTTCTTCAATAAAAAACTGGTATTGATCGGAGCATAATCCGGTCTCGACTTTTGAAGCAAAGTTGTAGATCTATGAGTCAGGGACCTTGTGTAAAAATATGAGCCCAATCCGATAAAAATTGACCGAGTTATGAATTTTCGAAGTTTCGGCCCAGATGAAATAATATTCAGCATTCAGGATTTTCAGCGTGTCACGCACTCTGAGCAAAAAAAGAAGGCCTTTTGAATACCGTTTGAACTCAATACCTTCTGTGGAAATGTAGCCAACTCAATTTGTGAAATTTTGGCGCCAGAACCAGCTCGATACGATGAAAATCGACCAAGTTATGATTTTCTGAACATGACGCAAATAAACTTCTGTCACAAATTTTCTGTACGAAAATACTTGATAAATCCACATTTTTGAAGACCTTCTGATCGAAATTGGCTTCCATCCGTGAGAGATGAAAACGTATATAATGTCAAGACGGAATTTTGGCCACCGGAACGGGTTCAAAAAGAGCCACGATCTTCAAGTTATGAATTTTTTAGCGCGTAAAAACTGCACTTTCAGCACACTTTTTCACCATATTTCTTCGAGAAAACTCACACATTCGGATACCTTCTTTAAAGAATTGACTCTTGAGCCGAACCTGAATTTGAGAATACGTTATCAGAGATATCTTGACGAAAGAATACCTGAATATGACGCGCCGGGTTGGACTTGTGAATTTTTCTTGAAATGTTTTGAGAAATATGGGAGGGCAAATTTTGGGGTACAACACAATTCCCTACAATCCATCTTCATACCCCAAGATCAAAATATCCACTCACAAGAAGTTATGAGTTTGGACATTATAGGTCATTTTTGAAAGTCAACAAAAACACCTTTTTTTTCCAAAACTTATAACTTGAGCATGGAATATCAAAATGATATGAGACAAAAAGGGTTGATTAGAGGACATCTCAAGCTTTCTAAAAAGTCCAAGAACATCTCCAAAAGTTCAAAATTGAAGAAGTTATGCATTGTTGAAGTTGGACCTTTTTGCAAAATTGCCAAAAGTCAACTATCCCCAAAACTTCAAATTTTGCCAAATGGGCCCATTCTTTTCACTTGATTTAAGTTTGTATTATTGCGCACGTGCCCTAGCTTCAGCCATGTGCCCATATTTCATTTTTATTATTTAATTTGATTTTTAATTGAATTTATTCATTTTAAATCAAATAAAATCATATAAAATCCAAGGCATTGATAACTCATGATTTTCTGGTTGTTTTAGGCTTTGATCACAGCTAGCATTACCATCAAATTCGAATCAAGGCTTGTATGCACAAAAATATCCAAATCAAATCAAATTTGGAAGGTTTTAATGGTGGAATCAAATCAAATTCATGAGCATTGATATGGAGAGATTTGGGCCAGGTTTGTGAACCTAATGCAACATACAATACATAAGCAAGCTGAAGGACACGAAATAAGGGTTGGAAATAGTGGGAGGAGGCAGAACCACTTTGCAAAAATTCACAAAAAAGTGAGAGATCAAAATCAAGGTTAAAGGCATTTTCAAGGCTGGAGACATATCCCAATCGATTCCTGGCCATTCACACAAGCTAACTGGATCCAAACCAAGCATTATCAGGTCCTCAAACGCATTGTAAGTCTCACGCAATTCACCCATGTTCTTGATTTCGATTTGAATTATTCTGGAATCTATTGGACAAACTAATGACATGTTTGTGATCACAAGAACATTTGCAAGCTTTTCATAATATTCAATTGCATTTATCTGGCTTATATGGAGAACCAACATAGCTAGGGTTCTTCGTTCATTTTTAGGGTTTTCTGTTTCAGGTAAAATTGAGACACAAGAAGAACATGGTTATGATCAGAAGGTCATGACGAATTGAACCATGTTCTTGGAATGTATTTATATGGCATGAGGGAGATTTTAAGACGAACCTACATTTTTAGTTGCGGATAGAAATCCGCAGGTAAAGTTACAGGGGTTTGAGGACAGGGACGATGAGGTATCCTCCGTCCATTGGGCCATTCAAACCAAACGTGCCTTTTTTTATTTTTTCTGGTATTGGAATTGTTTTATTATATTATTATTGATACTATTATACTAACAACTAAAGCAGCGTGGCTCAGTGGTAACCTTGGCAATGCATTCTCCTTCAGGACCTGGGTTCGAATCCCAGGTCCCCCTCTTTCTCAATATTATTATTTTCAGGTATTCCAGTGCATGTGCTAGCTTGCAATCCACCATATACCCTCACCCATCCAAGCACCAGATGGCCAATGGCCAGGTCTGGTGGTCAATGATTGGAGGTCCACTGTGATCGGTGGATCTGGAACTGACTGTTTAACGCTGGTTCGCGAAATGTCGCGGAAGCAAGAGTCGCCACTGTCTTTTATTTTCTCCAATATGGAAAGGACAAAAGCACAGAAAAATTCCTTATGAGATTGCTCTCGGTTCGGGAGGTAGATTTATAGAAAGGGAAGGTGTTAGCACCCTTTCTATCCATGGTTATCCATGGGCTCTTAGATACTTGCTCATTTGTGTTTTCAAAATTGTTTGTTTGCTTTTCAATTGTGGGTTTAAAAAAGTTCCTTTGAAAATTCCAGTTCGACTCTTGTATCAGTCCTCAAGAGTGTTTGAAAAATTGCTTTTGAAAGGTGTCGGTGTGAAAAGAAGTTTTTGATTTGTTTTGAAATTAGAGCAAGTATCTACGAGTTCTCTACCTACCCTAAGGAATTCGTCTGTGTAAATGTCCTTAAAGTAGTGCCATCCCACCATTGAGAGGTAGGTAGCACCACCGTTGGAGGTGTTCGGGTCAATTCGAGTATTAGGGACAGTGTAGTCACCGAGCAATGGTAAGATACCTTAGGAGCCACCCTTATGCCATTGATCTTTTATTCCGAGGCAACTATTTCGAGGCAACTTGTTTTGAGGCAACCAGATCAATGGGACATAAGGACTCACTAAGACGTCCTATAGTCGACGACCACGTTTCGAGGGACAAGGCAACAGTGTGGTCACCAGAGTAATAGGAAGATACCTTAGAAGCTACCCTCATGCCATGTTCATGGACATGAGGACTTACTAAAACATCTTCTACTCGACGACCACTTTTCGAGGGGTAAGGCAACAGTGAGGCGTACCCTAGGGGTGGTGTGTGATTTGTGTGTCATTTTCAGTTATATTTGTCTTGTTCGTGCATTGGTGATCTACGCTTTGTTTTTATTTTTGGCATTCATTCTTACATGCAAATTATTAGCAGTTAAAAGATGCGAAAAGGTAAAAGTCATACGCTATTACAAAGGCGCGGGTCTACATCGCCAAATTAATCCAAGACCCGATTTGAATAAAAAATAATGCGGAAAGATAAATGTCTAATTAATCTATTACAAGGCTTTGGGATAATTACATGAAATTTATAAAAAGGAAATAAAATAAGCGCGCGAAATAGAATTATGATCGAATGCGAGGGCGTTGGACCCTTTTAAAGAAATTGAATTAAAATTAATAAATTAATTAAGTTAAATGAGAAAAGGAAATTATTTTTGAGTTTTTTGTATTTATGGAATTTAGTAAGAAAATTAAATGAAATTAAAACCCTAATTCTAAACTATTTTTATTTATTAAAAAAAAGTGTTTAAGTTTGTACCCTAATTTTAACCTAATTATTTAATGGCAAATCTATTTACAAAATAAATAATTAATTATTAATAATGGTAAAAGAAAAGAAGGAATAAAAGTACAAAACCATAATTCTACACTTTTTAGTTTATTACAAAAATATTAAGATTAAAACCTAGAATTAGAACTAAATTAATTATTACATTTATTTACAAAAGAAAACATTTAAATAAAATATATTTATATTTTTTGTCTTTCTGATTTTTTTGTTATTTTTTATGTTATGAAAAATTAATTTATGAATTAAACTAAAAATAAATAAAACAAATAAATAGAAAAAATAAAAAGAATGAAAAATAAAATGCAAACCAATGGGGGGTGCTGACCCCAATTTTGGAGGTATTTTCCAGCAATTTTGGCCCATTTGAAGGAGGCCTGGTTGACTTTTCTGGGATGCGTGTGGCTTCATTGACCAAGGCGTATGGTGTTCTTCAGATCATGGTCATTGGTTTGATCTTCATGTATAGTTGGCAAGCACAGATATGGAGGCCTATGGTACTCCCTTGAGAACATGCTGCATGGAATTATGTTAGATAGAAAAATATTGAAATAACGTGGGGGACCTGGGGATCGAACCCATGTCCCAAGGCTTGCCAGCACTACGTTCCACCAACTGAGCTGCTTTGTCACTTTGTAATTATAATGGAAAGGAATTAATATGTAAAAACAAACGCACTAATGCTATTAATAAGAAAAACGCGCTGAAATTTGAATAGCCCAACCAAGATAGGACACGCAGGCTTCGTCCTCCTTGTACCTGTAACCAGAAAAGAGATAGCGGGGGTTTTAAACCCCCACTAAATATGCCCTGCGAAAAATAGCGATTAGAGCGTCGTTGCTCATAAATTAGGTGCGATAGGATGACTGGATTCGTGTGAAGCTTCTGGTTCTAATGGCATAAGTCTCGTTGGCCAATTTTTCCCCAAGCTTAAAGCCCCAATTCTACAGCTTTGAAAACCTCACAAGCTCCAATGGTGGATTCATGTATAGGACACGAAAACTCAATTGAATGGCATGGTTAGCTTCAGAATGATTAGATTAGTATAAATCAATATCAAAAACACATGAAAAACGCATGGAATTCAGGATGCGATTATGAATATTTTACAGAAAAGAGGGACTCCTATCTACCAATTCTTGATGCATGGGGACTGGAAAAGAATGCAGAAAGCTTCCTTGATACCTTGGCAAGCTATTGGAATCCTTATTTCGCTTTGAATTGCACTCTATGTGTGTTTTCAGTTTTCAACTTTTTTCACAAAAATTGCAAAGTGTGTATTGGTCTGAGGCGCAGCTTCAAGGTTGTTAGCATTAGGGTTGTGATCTGCTTATGTATGCCAATGGATTAGGGTAAGAATTCAAGCCAAAAGATCAATGTTTTGATGAATCAAATATTTGATTTTTAATGAAATCCTTTCAAATCTTTTCCATGTGCTTTTGATACCAATCATGGCCAAACCTTTCCAAATTGGGTGTGCACGAATCTTGAGGTTTTATTGGAGAGAATATGCTGCAAAAAGGGATAAAAAAACATGGTTTTCTATTTTTGTCATATTTTATTTCATTAAATGAATTAATAGTGATAAAAATTCAAATAAATAATAAAAAATGATGAAATAAATCTCCTTTGGGTCAAATGGTCGTGCATAACCTTTGGGTGATGATTCTTGGAAGAAAATGTGGCCCATTAGCAATTTTGAGGCATTTGAAGCAAAGTTGACTTTTCAAAATTCCCAAAAATTTCCCAACTTCCACAAGGCATATCTTGCTCAATTTTTAAGCTTTGATCATGTTCTTGGACATTTTGGAAAGGTCTTGAAGTCCTATAACCAATGACTTTGGTCCCATGTCATTTTGATTTACCAATCTCAAGTTATGGCCTTTGACTTAAAGTCCCTTTTTGTTGACTTTTGAAAATGACCTATAATGTTGAAATTGATAACTTTTTGTGAGAGCATTTCTTGGACTTGAAGTGTGAAGAGGAGTTGTAGGAAATGTCTTTCTATTCAAAATGAGCTTTGGATGGAATTTTTATGATAAACCATGTGGAAGTTATGTCTTGGTCAAGTTACAGTTGACTTTTTCAACTGTCCAAATATGGAAACTTTTGCATCTTGGGACTTTTTGAGCTATGCCTTGAAAATCATGATCAAGAATTGATCAAATGATGTTTGTGGCTTCAAAATAAGATGTTGACCAAAAATTTGAACTTTTGACTGTCAAATGACCATTTTGCCCCTGCAGTTGACTGTAGGGCAATTAGGGTTTTTGACTGTGCAATTTTGTGCTGTAAGTCTTGAAACTTGGCATGAGGATGCTTGACCATATTTGTAGGCATGTGGGACTTGATTGGACCCTTGAAAACTTCAATTTCTTTGACATAACCAAAACCCTAGTTTTTGACTGTTAGGAGGCCTTTGAACTGTGCAACCCTTGGGGAGATTTTGAAGCATGCTCTTTGCAAATCTTGTAGAATATGGGAGGGAAAATTTTGGGGTACAACAGTTGCCCCTGTTCAATCTTATTAAACCTGAGGATGTAGATTGGCTGACGTGCCTTTCGTAATCCGAAGGTGGAAGATGATTGGACACTAGAGTGCCCAGAAATTTGCGCTCACATGTTGGCAGTGTGATGGTAGGAATGGGTTTATAGATGCCATTTGGAGATTGATAGATAGGATGATGGGCTTATAGATGCCATGCTAAGAGATGATGGATAGGTGTATGGGCTTATAGATGCCATCTGGGTGTCGATCGCGTAAGAGATTCCTTAGCGAGAACTTGCGTACCTGAAAAGAAAATGATTACCTGGCCTGTTACAGGAGCTGGTCTTCAAACTCTTATGTAGATGTGCCCTGACTGGTTACCAGAATTGAATCTGGAGCTTCAAAAGGTGATGAATGAACCTGGGAGGGTTACTACCTCAACGGGACGGTGAGAGAACCTTGGACGATTACTACCTCAATAGGAACGCTGAGAGAATCTGGGGGTGATTACTACCTCAACAGTAACGATGAGAGAATCATAGGCGACTTCAACCTCAACAGTAACGTTGAGAGAATCTTGGGCGACTTCAACCTCAACAGTAACGCTGAGAGAATCTTGGGCGACTTCAACCTCAACAGTAACGTTGAGAGAATCTTGGGCGACTTCAACCTCAACAGTAACGCTGAGAGAATCTTGGGTGACTTCAACCTCAACAGTAACGCTGAGAGAATCTTGGGCGACTTCAACCTCAATAGTAACAATGAGAGAATCATATGCGACTTCAACCTCAACAGTAACGATGAAAGAATCATAGGCGACTTCAACCTCAACAGTAACGATGAGAGAATCATAGGCGACTTCAACCTCAACAGTAACGATGAGAGAATCATAGGCGACTTTAACCTCAAGAGTAACGCTGAGAGAATCTTGGGCGACTTCAACCTCAACAGTAATGCTGAGAGAATCTTGGGCAACTTCAACCTCAACAGTAACGCTGAGAGAATCTTGGGCGACTTCAACCTCAACAGTAACACTGAGAGAATCTTGGGCGACTTCAACCTCAACAGTAACGATGAGAGAATCATAGGTGACTTCAACCTCAACAGTAATGATGAGAGAATCATAGGCGACTTCAACCTCAACAGTAACAATGAGAGAATCATAGGCGACTTCAACCTCAACAGTAACGATGAGAGAATCATAGGCGACTTCAACCTCAACAGTAACGATGAGAGAATCATAGGCGACTTCAACCTCAACAGTAACGATGAGAGAATCATAGGCGACTTCAACCTCAACAGTAACGATGAGAGAATCATAGGCGACTTCAACCTCAACAGTAACGATGAGAGAATCTTGGGCGACTTCAACCTCAACAGTAACGATGAGAGAATCTGGGGTGATTACTACCTCAACAGGAACGCTGAGAGAATCTTGGGATAAGAATCAGGGAGATCTTAGGGTCGATCTGACTGAACCGGAGAAGGCCTTTGACTGGATAAGAATCAGGAAAATCTTAGGGTCGATTTAACTGAACCGGACAAGGTCTTGGAATCTTCAACTGGATAAGAATTAGGGAGATCTTAGGGTCGATCTGACTGAACCAGAGAAGGCCTTTGACTGGATAAGAATCAGGAAAATCTTAGGGTCGATTTAACTGAACCAGACTAAAGTCTTGAAACATAGCTGAGAACTTAACTGGATCTTTCCTGAAAGGTAAAGGTCAGTCATATGCAATGCATGATATGGATCAAGCAATGATGTTCTCAACATAAATGAGATTTGTAAGATATGATGCATATATGCATGCTATAATGTATGGAAGCGCGATGTTTATGAATGTATGTTTTTCTTCTAGGAAAGCAAATCCTTGACGGGTGCCGGGAAGTCACATCCTGGGCTGATGTTGGAGAATAGTGCTTTGTTGTTTCCGCTGCGGATGATAGTTGCAAGAATACCGGTAGGAGAAGATAACTCTGTTAGGGAATAAACTTGGCGAATGGAACACTCTGCGGGGAGAAAATTACTCTAGCGATCTTGCTAGGGAGCAATACTCTGTGGGGAGAGAGATGCTTTACTGGGATGTTGATGGCAACTTCGCTGGGGATACCATTGTCTTGTTGGAAGTGTTAATAGACTCCGCTGGGAATAAGAAAACTTCGTCGGGGACGATCTTTCCGTGGCTTTTGGATGAGGATAACCCAGTTATATCCTGGTGGGGAAATAACCTTTGAATAAAGCCTGGGGAGACGTGTTCGTGCTCTGCGGGGATAAGCTTCCAGAATCTACTGGGGATAAGCTTCCTGCTTGGGGAGATGGATTCCAACTTTCCTGGGGAAACTGGATTGGACTCTCCTGGGGGAATTCTTGAGATATATTGGGGAAGAGATTCCACAGAATGCCCGGTATACCGCCGGGGGGAACAATCTTTAGGTCCAGATTGCCGGGGATGCTTGTTTAAGAATATCTGTATATCGTGCTGGGGAATGTTGAGATCTGCGGGGATACCCAACTTCCTTAAGGCTGATAATAGTTTTGCTTGGGGAGAGTGCACTGACCTGCTGGCTCACTCTCTGGGGAATTAAGGTATATTGGTTATGTTCTTCGACTGAACTTACCTTGGTACCTTGATGGACAGAACCATTAGACCGCTTGGACAACTCATCATTGCCCCTGTTTCTGAGGTGAGAGAGGAAGACCTGTGGAGGTGCTTGATGACCGCCAATTGACAACTCTTCTTCTGGTAGGCAAGTGACGAGATGCCAGGACATAGTCGTACGCTTTGATCCCTAACTTTTTCCTGGACCGCCCTTTCGGGTTTTCAGTCCACCGAGATACCCATTTTTGCCCAAGCCGCCTTTTCAGGTTTTCGACTTGCCGGGTGTACAGATTTTTTTCATTTCATCCCTTATTTTTGCCCGAACCCTTTTGGTTCGCCGGGAAGCCCTTATTTTTGCCTAGGTGTGTCAACCTAGCGGGTCTTTGATTGTGCGCAGTATTTTTCGACTATGTCCACGCTCTCAGAATGTAGGGAGTTGCCCCTGTTAGAAGTGTTTTGTCATGCCACCAGAAGGTGTTTGATTAGGCAAGATTCGTTGTTGGAATGCCCCAAGTGACTCAGGCGGAGATTTGCCCCAGGCTATTTGGCCTTTGAGAGATTCTCCGAATCTTGATTGGACTGCCCCAGATAATAGACCATGATCATATCATGCCCCTTGATTGGAAGTGCTTCTGTTCATTAGGCATTCGTCGTGCGAATTTCTATGCTGTTCAAACAAAAAGTCATATGCAAACAAAGTTATGTTAAAAATGCAAAGCTTATGTCTGTTTTGAAGATTTTGAAAATGCATTCTTTTTCATAAAACAAGCAAGTTTTGTAAATTGTGATGTCAACTCGTTATTTTATTGCGAGCCTTAAGGAGTCAGGATACCTTTCGTAATAGTATGCTTTCGAACTAACCCATGCTTCAGCTAGGACTTTTAAGGGTTATAACGTGGCCTGGTTCACGGTTTAAGAAACAAAGGATAAAGGCTCAAATTATTTGTACCCACCCGTTCTTCGTGATGTTCTTCAAACCTAAGCTCAGTTGATCGTGCGTTAGACCTTGTTTGAGTCTTTGTCCTGATGTTCCAATGATGGTTCAGATATTGATGATTTATTCTGAATAGGCAGTCATTTTTTCGTTGAGGGTTTGTTGGACCTATTTCTTTTATTATTTATTATCCCTATATTCTTTTGCCTGAACTGTTTCTTTTGTGATTACAGTCAGCGGGATGCCCCAGTCTTGTAAGTCTCCTTCGTAGGTTTTGACTTATTGGGTTTTTATCTTTTCTTTGAGATAATGACTGCCCGTCTTTATGATTGTTCAGAACCATCACGGGTTTTTTTTGTTTTGTAAAGACTTCTTTGGTGCCATTCGTTATGCACCTGGATCAAATGAGAGACTACCCTGCCCCAGGTTATGATTAAGGGTTTTAAATTTCGAAAAGAAAAACTCCTACTTCTTTGGCTCAGAGGGGTTGACGAGGGATTATCTTCCTTATAACTCCAGTGTTTAGGGATTGAAACAATTCCTGTACCTCATCAGCGGGGTCTGTTCAAAAGCATACTGTAGATTATGGTATCGTTTTCGTCATCCTCCCTCAAGAGGCTTAGAATTATTAATCGAGCGTTGATCATCAGAAAAAAAATATGAAAATAATTTGCATATAGTGAATACGAATATATTGCTTCACAATAGACATATGCGATGCATTAATGAAATAACAACGTTTAACATGAGTAAATGTTTGAACAAAAGAAAATTACAACTTGAAAATCCTAATGAACAAAAGTCTTTTCATCTCAGGGCTTGTTACTTCAAAAGGTGAGCCTTGGAGGGATGATAGAAAAACTCAGCCTGACCATCTTGTGTGAACTCCAATGCTCCTTCATCAATCAGGTCCTGGATCTTATTCTTCAGAGCCCAACACTCATTTGTATCATGTCCTGGACTGGTAGAGTGGTAGGCACACCTTTTATTGGGATGATAGGTAGGAGATGCCGTGTTGGGGTTCCAGGGATGAGCCCTTAATGTTATCAAATTCAATCTCAACAGGCGTTGTAAAACTTGAAACAGCGACATGTTGAGCTGGGTGAATTGCCTCCTGGGCTTGTCTGGATGAAGCTGGTGAGGTTGATGCTGAATTTGTGACACTGGAGCCATTTGAGGAGCTCTCCCCTTATTTCCTTGTCTCAAAGATGGTTGAATGATGACTGGCTCTTTACCCTTAGACGTTTGCCCCAGTTGGTTACCCTGAAGCAGTTGGTTGATGAGAACTCCGAGCTCTTCTTGTCTTTGAGCTAAACCTTGAATGGCAGTCACCTGCCCCAGCCTCCGGGCTTTCATTGCATCCATCTCAGCTTGTAGGTGTTTCAGTCGTTCATCCTCAGCACTGTTCCTGACCAAAGTCCCCATGAGAAGTGCTCTCAACTCCTCCTGCCCCTTGGATAGATTCAGGAGGATTTCCCCGAACCGAGTCTCTTGAGCATGGAAGTCCTGGTTGTATTGTTGGGAAGCCATTGCTGAAATAAACAGCGGAGGAGGTAAGTGACATGTACAGAGGGTACCTGTAATGCAATGATATGTGTGTATGCAATGTTTTCAAGGATCTCGCGGGGTAAACAAGAAATTTGTTAGAATCTGAATCTTGTAGCTTGATTGGGGGAACTTCATGTTGCTGAGAGTCCTTCTTCAAGAGTCAAAGCTCACCATATCAAGTGGGTCATAGCCCCTGACAACCTTGGCTAGAGGAAAATAAATCCCCTTTGCCCCTTGTTGGACAGTTGGTTCATCATGACCTGCATCACAAGCCCTTGAGATCCTTGAAATGGGTTAGTCCTTATGCAGGATGTATGCAATGGTATGATGGTATTCTATGCATGGGGTAATGTAAGTAACCCTGTTATTAGTCCCAATTAAGGACTATAAACCAAAACCTGCAAGAAATTTAGTAAACTCTGTTATGAGTCCCAATCAAGGACTATAAACAAAACCTGCGAGAAATTTAGTAAACTCTGTTATGAGTCCCAATCAAGGACTATAAACAAAACCTGCAAGAAACTCAGTAAACCCTGTTGTGAGTCCCGATTAAGGACTATAAACAAGACCTGCAAGAAACTAAAGTGTCAGATAACAAGCATGCAAGTAGTCAAGTGGGAAGGCACACAAGTCACGCAAGAGAAACCCTTAGAGTTTAGGCTAGCATGGAGTCTAGGTATTACCCTCTTTCAATTTGTTGGTTAAGACCTGTCCTATCAGAAGTAACCGGGTTCTAGAGGATCCCAATATCATTGACTACCCTCAATCGGTCATAACTCCAGCATCGCAATCTTTTCTTGCGGCCAGAACCATCACGAGAGTTTAGCCTCAATGGGCGTAGCATACTGCTACTGTTCTATTGGCCAAGTTGTGTCATTTAAGGTTCTAAGGTCTGTTGGTGCTTAATGACTCCTCAGAAGACCCATATTCTCCTCGTTGCAACACAAGGGATATCGGTACAGACCAAGGTGCCACACCAACGTAGCCACTGCTTCACCCGTGTCGGTCTACGCCGAACATGTCCCTCACAGCTTATGCTACCTAAACAGGGTATCCCCAGATCCGGGTTAGGATCTATGTAACTCCCATGCAACCCACAATTTTAAAGCAAACAAGTCAATACAATTGAAAACACAGTTATGAACTATCCTAAGGTACACCTCACTTTAAAAGTTTAGTCCCCAGCAGAGTCGCCAGTTCTGTGATCGGTGGATCTGGAACTGACTGTTTAACGCTGGTTCGCGAAATGTCGCGGAAGCAAGAGTCGCCACCGTCTTTTATTTTCTCCAATATGGAAAGGACAAAAGCACAGAAAAATTCCTTATGAGATTGCTCTCGGTTCGGGAGGTAGATTTATAGAAAGGGAAGGTGTTAGCACCCTTTCTATCCATGGTTATCCATGGGCTCTTAGATACTTGCTCATTTGTGTTTTCAAAATTGTTTGTTTGCTTTTCAATTGTGGGTTTAAAAAAGTTCCTTTAAAAATTTCAGTTCGACTCTTGTATCAGTCCTCAAGAGTGTTTGAAAAATTGCTTTTGAAAGCTTTTTGAAAGGTGTCGGTGTGAAAAGAAGTTTTTGATTTGTTTTGAAATTAGAGCAAGTATCTACGAGTTCTCTACCTACCCTAAGGAATTCGTCTATGTAAATGTCCTTAAAGTAGTGCCATCCCACCATTGAGAGGTAGGTAGCACCACCGTTGGAGGTGTTCGGGTCAATTCGAGTATTAGGGACAGTGTAGTCACCGAGCAATGGTAAGATACCTTAGGAGCCACCCTTATGCCATTGATCTTTTATTCTGAGGCAACTATTTCGAGGCAACTTGTTTTGAGGCAACCAGATCAATGGGACATAAGGACTCACTAAGACGTCCTATAGTCGACGACCACGTTTCGAGGGACAAGGCAACAGTGTGGTCACCAGAGTAATAGGAAGATACCTTAGAAGCTACCCTCATGCCATGTTCATGGACATGAGGACTTACTAAAACATCTTCTACTCGACGACCACTTTTCGAGGGGCAAGGCAACAGTGAGGCGTACCCTAGGGGTGGTGTGTGATTTGTGTGTCATTTTCAGTTATATTTGTCTTGTTCGTGCATTGGTGATCTACGCTTTGTTTTTATTTTTGGCATTCATTCTTACATGCAAATTATTAGCAGTTAAAAGATGCGAAAAGGTAAAAGTCCTACGCTATTACAAAGGCGCGGGTCTACATCGCCAAATTAATCCAAGACCCGATTTGAATAAAAAATAATGCGGAAAGATAAATGTCTAATTAATCTATTACAAGGCTTTGGGATAATTACATGAAATTTATAAAAAGGAAATAAAATAAGCGCGCGAAATAGAATTATGATCGAATGCGAGGGCGTTGGACCCTTTTAAAGAAATTGAATTAAAATTAATAAATTAATTAAGTTAAATGAGAAAAGGAAATTATTTTTGAGTTTTTTGTATTTATGGAATTTAGTAAGAAAATTAAATAAAATTAAAACCCTAATTCTAAACTATTTTTATTTATTAAAAAAAGTGTTTAAGTTTGTACCCTAATTTTAACCTAATTATTTAATGGCAAATCTATTTACAAAATAAATAATTAATTATTAATAATGGTAAAAGAAAAGAAGGAATAAAAGTACAAAACCCTAATTCTACACTTTTTAGTTTATTACAAAAATATTAAGATTAAAACCTAGAATTAGAACTAAATTAATTATTATATTTATTTACAAAAGAAAACATTTAAATAAAATATATTTATATATTTTGTCTTTCTGATTTTTTTGTTATTTTTTATGTTATGAAAAATTAATTTATGAATTAAACTAAAAATAAATAAAACAAATAAATAGAAAAAACAAAAAGAATGAAAAATAAAATGCAAACCAATGGGGGGTGCTGACCCCAATTTTGGAGGTATTTTCCAGCAATTTTGGCCCATTTGAAGGAGGCCTGGTTGACTTTTCTAGGATGCGTGTGGCTTCATTGACCAAGGCGTATGGTGTTCTTCAGATCACGGTCATTGGTTTGATCTTCATGTATAGGTGGCAAGCACAGATATGGAGGCCTATGGTACTCCCTTGAGAACATGCTGCATGGAATTATGTTAGCAAGAAAAATATTGAAATAACGTGGGGGACCTGGGGATCGAACCCAGGTCCCAAGGCTTGCCAGCACTACGTTCCACCAACTGAGCTACTTTGTCACTTTGTAATTATAATGGAAAGGAATTAATATGTAAAAATAAACGCACTAATGCTATTAATAAGAAAAACACGCTGAAATTTGAATAGCCCAACCAAGATAGGACACGCAGGCTTCGTCCTCCTTGTACCTGTAACCAGAAAAGAGATAGCGGGGGTTTTAAACCCCCACTAAATATGCCCTGCGAAAAATAGCGATTAGAGCGTCGTTGCTCATAAATTAGGCGCGATAGGATGACTGGATTCGTGTGAAGCTTCTGGTTCTAATGGCATAAGTCTCGTTGGCCAATTTTTCCCCAAGCGTAAAGCCCCAATTCTACAGCTTTGAAAACCTAACAAGCTCCAATGGTGGATTCATGTATAGGACACGAAAACTCAATTGAATGGCATGGTTAGCTTCAGAATGATTAGATTAGTATAAATCAATATAAAAAACACATGAAAAATGCATGGAATTCAGGATGCGATTATGAATATTTTACAAAAAAGAGGGACTCCTATCTACCAATTCTTGATGTGTGGGGACTGGAAAAGAATGCAGAAAGCTTCCTTGATGCCTTGGTAAGCTATTGGAATCCTTATTTCGCTTTGAATTGCACTCTATGTGTGTTTTCAGTTTTCAACTTTTTTCACAAAAATTGCAAAGTGTGTATTGGTCTGAGGCGCAGCTTCAAGGTTGTTAGCATTAGCGTTGTGATCTGCTTATGTATGCCAATGGATTAGGGTAAGAATTCAAGACAAAAGATCAATGTTTTGATGAATCAAATATTTGATTTTTAATGAAATCCTTTCAAATCTTTTCCATGTGCTTTTGATACCAATCATGGCCAAACCTTTCCAAATTGGGTCTGCACGAATCTTGAGGTTTTATTGGAGAGAATATGCTGCAAAAAGGGATAAAAAAACATGGTTTTCTATTTTTGTCATATTTTATTTCATTAAATGAATTAATAGTGATAAAAATTCAAATAAATAATAAAAAATGATGAAATAAATCTCCTTTGGGTCAAATGGTCGTGCATAACCTTTGGGTGATGATTCTTGGAAGAAAATGTGGCCCATTAGCAATTTTGAGGCATTTGAAGCAAAGTTGACTTTTCAAAATTCCCAAAACTTTCCCAACTTCCACAAGGCATATCTTGCTCAATTTTTAAGCTTTGATCATGTTCTTGGACATTTTGGAAAGGTCTTGAGGTCCTCTAACCAATGCCTTTGGTCCCATGTAATTTTGATTTACCAATCTCAATTTATGGCCTTTGACTTAAAGTCCCTTTTTGTTGACTTTTGAAAATGACCTATAATGTTGAAATTGATAACTTTTTGTGAGAGCATTTCTTGGACTTGAAGTGTGAAGAGGAATTGTAGGAAATGTCTTTCTCTTCAAAATGAGCTTTGGATGGAATTTTTCTGATAAACCATGTGGAAGTTATGCCTTGGTCAAGTTACAGTTGACTTTTTCAACTGTCCAAATATGGAAACTTTTGCATCTTGGGACCTTTTGAGCTATGCCTTGAAAATCATGATCAAGAATTGATCAAATGATGTTTGTGGCTTCAAAATAAGATGTTGACCAAAAATTTGAACTTTTGACTGTCAAATGACCATTTTGCCCCTGCAGTTGACTGTAGGGCAATTAGGGTTTTTGACTGTGCAATTTTGTGCTGTAAGTCTTGAAACTTGGCATGAGGATGCTTGACCATATTTGTAGGCATGTGGGACTTGATTGGACCCTTGAAAACTTCAATTTCTTTGACAGAACCAAAACCCTAGTTTTTGACTGTTCGGAGGCCTTTGAACTGTGCAACCCTTTGGGAGATTTTGAAGCATGCTCTTTGCAACTCTTGTAGAATATGGGAGGGCAAATTTTGGGGTACAACAGTTGCCCCTGTTCAATCTTCTTAAACCTGAGGATGTAGATTGGCTGACGTGCCTTTCGTAATCCGAAGGTGGAAGATGATTGGACACTAGAGTGCCCAGAAATTTGCGCTCACATGTTGGCAGTGTGATGGTAGGAATGGGTTTATAGATGCCATTTGGAGATTGATGGATAGGATGATGGGCTTATAGATGCCATGCTAAGAGATGATGGATAGGTGGATGGGCTTATAGATGCCATCTGGGTGTCGATCGCGTAAGAGATTCCTTAGCGAGAACTTGCGTACCTGAAAAGAAAATGATTACCTGGCCTGTTACAGGAGCTGGTCTTCAAACTCTTATGTAGATGTGCCCTGACTGGTTACCGGAATTGAATCTGGAGCTTCAAAAGGTGATGAATGAACCTGGGAGGGTTACTACCTCAACGGGACGGTGAGAGAACCTTGGACGATTACTACCTCAATAGGAACGCTGAGAGAATCTGGGGGCGATTACTACCTCAACAGTAACGATGAGAGAATCATAGGCGACTTCAACCTCAACAGTAACACTGAGAGAATCTTGGGCGACTTCAACCTCAACAGTAATGCTGAGAGAATCTTGGGCGACTTCAACCTCAACAGTAACGCTGAGAGAATCTTGGGCGACTTCAACCTCAACAATAACGCTGAGAGAATCTTGGGCGACTTCAACCTCAACAGTAACGCTGAGAGAATCTTGGGCGACTTCAACCTCAACAGTAACGATGAGAGAATCATATGCGACTTCAACCTCAACAGTAATGATGAGAGAATCATAGGCGACTTCAACCTCAACAGTAACGATGAGAGAATCATAGGCGACTTCAACCTCAACAGTAACGATGAGAGAATCATAGGCGACTTCAACCACAACAGTAACGCTGAGAGAATCTTGGGCGACTTCAACCTCAACAGTAACGCTGAGAGAATTTTGGGCGACTTCAACCTCAACAGTAACGCTGAGAGAATCTTGGGCGACTTCAACCTCAACAGTAACGCTGAGAGAATCTTGGGCGACTTCAACCTCAACAGTAACGCTGAGAGAATCTTGGGCGACTTCAACCTCAACAGTAACGATGATAGAATCATAGGTGACTTCAACCTCAGCAGTAACGATGAGAGAATCATAGGCGACTTCAACCTCAACAGTAACGATGAGAGAATCATAGGAGACTTCAACCTCAACAGTAACGATGAGAGAATCATAGGCGACTTCAACCTCAACAGTAACGATGAGAGAATCATAGGCGACTTCAACCTCAACAGTAACGATGAGAGAATCATAGGCGACTTCAACCTCAACAGTAACGATGAGAGAATCATAGGCGACTTCAACCTCAACAGTAACGATGAGAGAATCTTGGGCGACTTCAACCTCAACAGTAACGATGAGAGAATCTGGGGTGATTACTACCTCAACAGGAACGCTGAGAGAATCTTGGGATAAGAATCAGGGAGATCTTAGGGTCGATCTGACTGAACCGGAGAAGGTCTTTGACTGGATAAGAATCAGGAAAATCTTAGGGTCGATTTAACTGAACCGGACAAGGTCTTGGAATCTTCAACTGGATAAGAATTAGGGAGATCTTAGGGTCGATCTGACTGAACCAGAGAAGGCCTTTGACTGGATAAGAATCAGGAAAATCTTAGGGTCGATTTAACTGAACCGGACAAGGTCTTGGAATCTTCAACTGGATAAGAATCAGGGAGATCTTAGGGTCGATCTGACTGAACCAGAGAAGGCCTTTGACTGGATAAGAATCAGGAAAATCTTAGGGTCGATTTAACTGAACCAGACTAAAGTCTTGAAACATAGCTGAGAACTTAACTGGATCTTTCCTGAAAGGTAAAGGTCAGTCATATGCAATGCATGATATGGATCAAGCAATGATGTTCTCAACATAAATGAGATTTGTAAGATATGATGCATATATGCATGCTATAATGTATGGAAGCGCGATGTTTATGAATGTATGTTTTTCGTCTAGGAAAGCAAATCCTTGACGGGTGCCGGGAAGTCACATCCTGGGATGATGTTGGAGAATAGTGCTTTGTTGTTTCCGCTGCGGATGATAGTTGCAAGAATATCGGTAGGAGAAGATAAATCCGTTAGGGAATAAACTTGGCGAATGGAACACTCTGCGGGGAGAAAATTACTCTAGCGATCTTGCTGGGGAGCAATACTCTGTGGGGAGAGAGATGCTTTACTGGGATGTTGATGGCAACTTCGTTGGGGATACCATTGTCTTGTTGGAAGTGTTAATAGACTCCGCTGGGAATAAGAAAACTTCGTCGGGGACGATCTTTCCGTGGCTTTTGGCTGAGGATAACCCAGTTATATCCTGGTGGGGAAATAACCTTTGAATAAAGCCTGGGGAGACGCGTTCGTGCTGTGCAGGGATAAGCTTCCAGAATCTACTGGGGATAAGCTTCCTGCTTGGGGAGATGGATTCCAACTTTCTTGGGGAAACTGGATTGGACTCTCCTGGGGGAATTCTTGATATATATTGGGGAAGAGATTCCACTGAATGCCCGGTATACCGCCGGGGGGAACAATCTTTAGGTCCAGATTGCCGGGGATGCTTGTTTAAGAATATATGTATATCGTGCTGGGGAATGTTGAGATCTGTGGGGA
This sequence comes from Vicia faba, assembly GCA_948472305.1. Lineage (NCBI taxonomy): Eukaryota > Viridiplantae > Streptophyta > Magnoliopsida > Fabales > Fabaceae > Vicia > Vicia faba. Next base: position 223,645,879 of record OX451740.1, on the reverse strand, counting down.
TACCCAACTTCCTTAAGGCTGATAATAGTTTTGCTTGGGGAGAGTGCACTGACCTGCTGGCTCACTCTCTGAGGAATTAAGGTATATTGGTTATGTTCTTCGACTGAACTTACCTTGGTACCTTGATGGACAGAACCATTAGACCACTTGGACAACTCATCATTGCCCCTGTTTCTGAGGTGAGAGAGGAAGACCTGTGGAGGTGCTTGATGACCGCCAATTGACAACTCTTCTTCTGGTAGGCAAGTGACGAGATGCCAGGACATAGTCGTACGCTTTGGTCCCTAACTTTTTCCTGGACCGCCCTTTCGGGTTTTCAGTCCACCGGGATACCCATTTTTGCCCAAGCCGCCTTTTTAGGTTTTCGACTTGCCGGGTGTACAGATTTTTTTCATTTCATCCCTTATTTTTGCCCGAACCCTTTTGGTTCGCCGGGAAGCCCTTATTTTTGCCTAGGTGTGTCAACCTAGCGGGTCTTTGATTGTGCGCAGTATTTTTCGACTATGTCCACGCTCTCAGAATGTAGGGAGTTGCCCCTGTTAGAAGTGTTTTGTCATGCCACCAGAAGGTGTTTGATTAGGCAAGATTCGTTGTTGGAATGCCCCAAGTGACTCAGGCGGAGATTTGCCCCAGGCTATTTGGCCTTTGAGAGATTCTCCGAATCTTGATTGGACTGCCCCAGATAATAGACCATGATCATATCATGCCCCTTGATTGGAAGTGCTTCTGTTCATTAGGCATTCGTCGTGCGAATTTCTATGTTGTTCAAACAAAAAGTCATATGCAAACAAAGTTATGTTAAAAATGCAAAGCTTATGTCTGTCTTGAAGATTTTGAAAATGCATTCTTTTTCATAAAACAAGCAAGTTTTGTAAACTGTGATGTCAACTCGTTATTTTATTGTGAGCCTTAAGGAGTCAGGATACCTTTCGTAATAGTATGCTTTCGAACTAACCCATGCTTCAGCTAGGACTTTTAAGGGTTATAACGTGGTCTGGTTCACGGTTTAAGAAACAAAGGATAAAGGCTCAAATTATTTGTACCCACCCGTTCTTCGTGATGTTCTTCAAACCTAAGCTCAGTTGATCGTGCGTTAGACCTTGTTTGAGTCTTTGTCCTGATGTTCCAATGATGGTTCAGATATTGATGATTTATTCTGAATAGGCAGTCATTTTTTCGTTGAGGGTTTGTTGGACCTCTTTCTTTTATTATTTATTATCCCTATATTCTTTTGCCTGGACTGTTTATTTTGTGATTACAGTCAGCGGGATGCCCCAGTCTTGTAAGTCTCCTTCGTAGGTTTTGACTTATTGGGTTTTTATCTTTTCTTTGAGATAATGACTGCCCGTCTTTATGATTGTTCAGAACCATCACGGTTTTTTTTTGTTTTGTAAAGACTTCTTTGGTGCCATTCGTTATGCACCTGGATCAACTGAGAGACTACCCTGCCCCAGGTTATGATTAAGGGTTTTAAATTTCGAAAAGAAAAACTCCTACTTCTTTGGCTTAGAGGGGTTGACGAGGGATTATCTTCCTTATAACTCCAGTGTTTAGGGATTGAAACAATGCCTGTACCTCATCAGCGGGGTCTGTTCAAAAGCATACTGTAGATTGTGGTATCGTTTTCGTCATCCTCCCTCAAGAGGCTTAGAATTATTAATCGAGCGTTGATCATCAGAAAAAAAATATGAAAATAATTTGCATATAGTGAATACGAATATATTGCTTCACAACAGACATATGCGATGCATTAATGAAATAACAACGTTTAACATGAGTAAATGTTTGAACAAAAGAAAATTACAACTTGAAAATCCTAATGAACAAAAGTCTTTTCATCTCAAGGCTTGTTACTTCAAATAGTGGGATAGCATTGTCTAAAGGAAATTAGCATAGAACGATTCCTTTTTCGAGTAGGTAGATGGTTTTTAGATACTTGCTCTTTCAAAACAAAAAACTTTTCACACTTACACTTTTCGAACAAAGTTTTCAAAACACTTTATTACACTCTTGAGGACAGAAGCAAGAGTTAAATCGAAGTTTCAAAACAAAAACTTTTTCAAACCTACAAGCATAAAGAAAACAATTTTGAAAACAATTGAGCAAGTACCTAAGAGCCCGTGGATAACCACGGATAGAAAGGGTGCTAACACCTTCCCTTTCTATAATCTACCCACCGAACCCGAGAAATATCTCGAAAAAGGAATTTTTCTGTGCTTTTTTCCTTTCCTTGTTGGATAAAATAAAAGTCGGTGGCGACTCTTGCTTACCGCGACATTTTGCAAAAACAAACGCAAAACGCAAACCAGCATTTCCAAAAATAGTCAGTTCTTCCCACCGTATCACACATGGGAAATGCATTGAATGCTTGGATTAAAGCTTCTAACAATTGTGTAGAATATTAATTATGTAGTGACAAACAAGTTTGAGGCATGCAAAGCAAAGACTATGCATCCTAGCATGGATTTGGTCCATGTTCATCCTAAAAATCTGCCTTGTATAACAAGATTGAAACCCTAACTTCTTGCCTTCGATTCTCCTAGCTCAAATATGATCTCAATGAGTTATTGGATATTTTGGAAATCTTGTATCATCCTCTAAAACCTCTATGTTGGACATTTTTTAAGATTTACTTTGGAACTATGTGAAAAATTTCCATGAAGTTAGGTCAAAATCTTGCCTAAACTAGGGTAAAATTTCACTAAGTTTTTCAAGTTTCATGAACATGTCTTCACAAAATCATAACTTGAAATCCTAGAATTCATAGAAAAATTTATTCTCTATAATGTTTTATATCTCATTGATATATACAACTTTCATGTTGGAAGTTTTCTTTGAATCATCTTGCATCATGGTGGAAATTTGGCTAAAAGTTGTGGAAAAATGTGAATTTCCAACACTTACAAAAAAATCTAAGTTTAGAAATTTTGACTTTTCAAAATGAAATCTTGAATTTTTGATTTCTTGATGAACAAGTTTCATATTTTGAGATTTCTTGATGAATTGTGATATTTCAAACTTGATTTTGACCAAAAAGTCAAAGTTTGACTTTTTAGTGTACAATTGACTTTTCATCAATTGACTGAAATTCAACTATCAATCAATTGAACTTGAGAAATGTTTTGAGCCATGCCATTAGGTCAAAATGATGTATTTGAATCCTTGAGATCATGTCTTAAACCAATAAGTCATTGGTTAGGTCCAAAGTCAAAAGTTGCACCTTCTCAGTCAAAACCCTAATTTTGACCATTTTGCCCTTTTGATGATCTGATCAAATTTCTTGAGGAATTGTGATCCAAACTTGATCAATTGACATATATGAGTTCATTATGTTGATATGTACCAAAAATTATGAAGTTTGACTGTAAATTGACCACAGTTGACTTTTTCCCCAATACAGCTGATTTTAGGTCAATTGATCAATTGACTGAGCAAAAATGTGATCCAAGACTTAAAAATTGACATGAGAAATCTTGAGGGTCCAAAATGATCCATGAAAGTCATATGGGGCATTAAAAGTCCATTTGTCCTTGTGCAAACTCAAACCCTAATTTTGAGTTATTAGTGTTAAGGAGGAGTCTTGAGCTGATCAAACCTTGTGCAGTCTTGAATCAAAGGAGATCTTATGAGAGATTACTTGAGAAATGATAGGGCAAATTTTGGGGTACAACAGCTACCCCTCTTCAATCTTCTTAAACTTGAATGGTTAGATTGGTGAATCTTACATTCGTGACTTGAAGGTGGAAGATGATTGAACACTAGAGTGCCCAGAAATTTGCACTCAAAGATGTATTGGGAATGGGCTTATAGATGACATTTGAAGGGATGATGGTAAACACTGGAAGAAGTATTAGCACATATCTTTGGTCGATTTATACTAAAACTTGATGTTTTACCTGTGGGAAAAGGGTTAGTTAAATGCAGATGTATGCATGATGTTCACAAGATGTGGTATTATGCTAAATGCATTTTGTATGTATATGCTATGATGTATGAATGTAGGATGCATATTTGTCCGGGAAAATTAATCGCTGACTACTACTGAGGAGTTCTGAATCCCAGATTGCTGTTGGGGATTAAGAATATACATATCTTCAAACTTAGTTGGCAGGATGCTTCCGCCGGGGAATATCTCTTGAATGCTAGCTGTTATCTGGTCGGATCCAGGCTTCACAACTTGCTGAGGATGAGGAAGTCAACTGCTATCTGGTCGGGTCCAGGCTTCACGGTAACTTATTGGGGAAGGATAAATTAACTGTTATCTGGTCGGATTCCAGACTTCGTAGAAAATTTTCTTGACATTGAACTGTTATCTGGTCGGATCCAGGCTTCGCAATAACTTGAAGTGGTAACTACTATCCGGTCGGGTCCAGGCTTCATAGTTTCTCTTTGAAAAGTTATACTATTATCTGGTCGGGTCCAGGCTTTATAGTGTCTTGTTGGGGATTGTAGATAGTTATTATCTAGTTGGGTCCAGGCTTCATAATAACTTGCTTGAATAGACGAAGTTAAACCGATATTTGGTCGGATCCAGGCTTCATAGTAACTTAATAACTTTAAACCGCTATCTAGTCGGATTCCAGGCTTTGCAGATTTCTGAGGTGGATGAAGTTAGTTGCTATCTGGTCGAGTCCAGGTTTCACAATAAACTAGTCTGAGGAGATAGGGTTGAGCTGGTATCTGGTCGGGTCCAGGCTTTACAGTAACTTGTTTGGAAATTAATTGTTATCTGGTCAGATTCCAGGTTTCACAACAAAGTTCTGAGGGTAATTGTTATCTGGTCGGATCCAAGCTTCACAATAACTTACTTGAAAAGTTGAAGTTGAAAATTGATATCTGGTCGGATCCAGGATTCACAGTAACTCGCTGGCATAGAGGAAAACTCTACTAGGGAAAAGAAGTTAATCCCTGGTCTGGTTTAGTTCAGGTTCTTCTATATTTTGAAGAGTTAAACTATTATCTGGTCGGGCCCAAGTTTCATAGTATCTTGAGGAGTTAACTATTATCTGGTTGGGGCTAGGATTCATAATATCTAAAAGGCTTTCACTATTATCTGGTCGGGTCCAAGCTCTATGGTGACTTGAGAAGTTGACTAATATCTGGTCGGGTCCAAGCTTAATAGTAACTTTGAAAATTTGTACTATCATCTAGTCGGGTCCAGGCTTCATAGTATTTTTTGGAGATAGTAAAGGTTTTGTTGGCGACTTCACCGGGTATTAGGGGTTGTGGCCCTCTGATTTGTAATAGCCTGAGAGGTAAACTTATGCTGGAAAGGATAGACTCAGCCAGGGAAGACAGACTCAGCTGGGGAAGATATACTATGTCAGGGGAATTTTGTTGTTCCCTGATTGTTGTAAGTTGGGGAAATAAACCCTGTTGGGGAAATAAACCTTGTTGATGAATACTTGATGAACCGCTGACGAGAAGAGTTCTTTTTAGTAAGAGACCCACAAGTCTTCTTCTTGTAAGATCAACTTAGCTGGGGAGAGAGCTATCAAGAGCTTGAGACTCTGGTTGGAGATCAACCTGTACAAAGAGACTTTGTGGGTAACTCTGTGGGGAAAGGTTTATTGTAGCCGGTCCTTGTGGGGATAATGCTAATGAAATAACTCTGTGGGGATATTCCATATACATTAAAGTTATGCTTGCTGCTGCTTAGCAGGACACATGTGCCAAATAGTTTTAATTATGTTCATATGCATATGTTCGTTCAATTTTAGTCATTGGACAACTTTGTATTTAAAACAAAAACAGAAAGTTTGCACTTCAAAGTATATTTGTATTGATATTTTGCCCATGAATAGACATTTTTGTACAAAGAGACAGAGATCCTAGTAAGAGGAATCATCGAAAGGAAAACAAAGATTGAAAACAAAAAACAAAATATCCATGTGGAAATGATCTCATTACATTCTAACTCTACTATTGCCCCAATGTCTTCGAATGCCCCTTGCCGTTGATAGAAATTGATTGGATCGATCTTGGACCATTTGAACTTGGACATTGGTAATAAAGTTGATTGTGGTGATTCCACGGGACATAGTCATACGCTTTCAATCCTTATCTTTTGCCTGGGCCACCCTTTCAGGTTTTTAGCCTACTAGGATACCCATTTTAGCCCAAGTCGACCTTTCAGGTTTTTAACTTTCCGGGTGTACAATCTTTTGAATATATCCCTAATTTTTGCCCAAATATTTTGGTTTGCCGGGATGCCCTTATTTTGCCTAGGTGTGTCAACCTAGCGGGTCTCTTATGCATAGTATTTTTTAACTATGTCCGCATTCACAGGATGTGGGAAGTCTTCACCATCCATGGTAGTCAGCATCATGGCACTGCCAGAGAACACTATCTTGACAAAAAATGGCCCTTTGTAGGTGGGAGTCCATTTCCCTAGGGTCGCCTTGTGGCAGAATGATGCGCTTTATCACCAAGTCTCCAGCTTGATATACTCGAGGCTTGATCTTTTTGTTGAAAGCCTTAATCATAGATTTTTGGTACGTCTGACCATGACAAACAGCAGTCAGTCATTTTTCATCGATCAAGTTCAACTGATCAAATCTTGTCTGAATCTACTCGTCTTCGCCTAGACCTGCTTCATTCATAATCCTTAAAGAGGGAATCTGAACTTCCACCGACAGAACAACTTCCATGCCATAGACTAAAGAAAATGGAGTTACCCCAGTTGATGTCCTAGCTAACATACGGTAGCCATGAAGAGAAAAGGGAGCATCTTATGCTAGTCCTTATAGGTTACCCCTATCTTCTACACAATCTTCTTAATGTTTTTGTTGGCTGCTTCGATTGCGCCATTCATTTTAGATCTATAAGGAGAAGAATTGTGATGCTTGATCTTGAACTGAGTACAAAGTTTGGTAATCATAGCATTATTGAGGTTAGTCCCATTGCCGGTGATGATTATTTCGGGGACACCATATCGACATATGAGGTTATGTTTGATGAATCTGGCTACCACATTCTTGGTGACTGAGGCAAACGAGGCAGCTTCGACCCATTTAGTGAAATAATCAATAGCGACCAGAATGAAGCGATGTCCATTGAAAGAAGTGGATTTGATCTCTCCAATCATGTCAATGCCCCACATCGCAAATGACCACAGAGTGGTCGTGACGTTCAGAGGGATATGAGGCACATGGACCTTGTCAGCATAGATTTGGCATTTGTGGCAAGTCTTCGAATGTTGATGGTAATCAGTCTCCATTGTTGAACAATAGTAACCAGCTCTCAGGATTTTCTTGGCCATCGTGTGTCCGCTTGAGTGAGTGCCAAAGAGACCATCGTGCATGTCTTCCATAATTTCCTCCGCCTCTTTCTTGTCCACACATCGGAGTAGAGTAGAGTCATGGTTGTGCTTGTACAATATTCTGTTGCTTAGGAAGAATTTGGCTGAAAATCTTCATAAGAACTTTTTGTCATTGATGGATGCTCCCTCGGGATACTCTTGTGCTTTAAGGTATCTCCTCACCTCATGGTACCATGGCTTTTCCGTGTCAGTCTCGAGCTGACATCAGTGTGCAGGTTCGTAGAATTTCTCAATGGTAATCATAGGAGCTTCATTGTCCCATCTGACCTTGAACATAGAAGACATGGTTGCCAAAGCATCAGCCAACCGATTTTCTTCCCTAGCGAAGTGTTCAAAGGTGACCTCTTCGAAGTGAGGAATCAATGATAGCACAAGCTCTTTGTAAGGGATGATATTAGGGTGTTTAGTGTCCCAATCTCCTTTTACTTGGCTAATCACTAGAGCGGTATCTCAAAACACATCCAAATGCTTGATCCTCAAATCAATGGCAACTTTTAGACCCAAAATGTACGCTTCATACTCAGCCATATTTTTCGTGCAATTGAAGCATAATCTGGCAGTGAAAAGAGTGTGGCAGCCTTCAGGGCAGATGATCACAACACCAATTTTGTTACCCAAGTCGTTGGAAGCCCCGTCGAAGACCATAGTCCATCGGGATCCTTGTTCAAGTTCGTCACACAGTCCAGGTTTCGCACAGTCAGTCACTAGCATGATATTCTCATTTGGGAAGTCAAAGTTCATAGACTGATAATCATCAACAACTTGATGGGCCAAATGATCTTCTAGTATGCTTCCTTTGATGGTCTTTTGTATCGTATATTGAATGTCGTACTCAGTCAAAATCATTTTCCATCTGGCTATCCGTCCGGAAAGTGCAGGTTTCTTGAAGATGTACTTGATTGGGTCCATCTTAGAAATAAACAAAGTGGTATGAGTCAACATAAACTATCTTAGCCGGCGAGCATCCCATGCCAAAGCGCAACAAGTTTTCTCGAGCAGTGAATATCTGGTTTCACAGTCAGTAAACTTTTTGCTCAAGTAATAAATAGCATGCTCTTTTCGGCCAGACTCGTCATGTTGGCCCAAAACATACCCTATAGAGTTCTATAGTATTGTCATGTACATTATCAAGGGTCTTCCTTCAACTGGAGGTATGAGAATAGAAGGTTCTGGCAGATATTCTTTGATTTTGTTGAAGGCAGCTTGGCATTCATCATTCCATCTGACTACCTGATCTTTCTTCAAGAGTTTGAAGATTGGTTCACAAGTAGCAGTCAAGTGAGATATGAAGCGGGTGATGTAATTAAGACGACCCGAGAATCCTCTAACTTCTTTTTCAAAATGAGGGACTGACATTTCTTGGATGGCCTTTACCTTGGCAGGATCGACTTCAATGCCTTTACCGCTGACAATAAAACCTAGAAGCTTTCCAGATCGTACTCCAAATGTGCACTTGTTAGGGTTTAACCTCAACTTGTACTTTTTCAACCTTTCAAATAGCTTGTACAAGTGATTGAGATGTTCCTCTCTGGTTTGTGATATGGCAATCATATCATCCATATATACCTCTATTTCATGATGAATCATATCATGAAACAAAGATACCATAGCCCTTTGATATGTTACCCCTGCATTCTTCAACCCAAACGACATGAACTTGTAGCAAAAGGTGCCCCATTGCGTAATGAAAGTAGTCTTCTCCATGTCTTCGAGAGCCATCCTGATTTTATTATAGCAGGAGAAGCCATCCATGAAAGAGAAGAATTTATATTGAGCAGTATTATCGACCAAGACATCAATGTGAGGTAGAGGGAAGTCATCCTTGGGGATTGCCCTATTCAGACCCCTATAGTCTACGTGTGATACGGTGGGAGAATTGACTTGGGTGTTTTACGTTTGATCGTAAATGTTGCGGTTAGCAAGAGTTTCCACCGACTTTTCTTTTATCCAAAAGGAAAGGCTGAAAAGAACAGGAAAGACCTTTGAGATTATTTCTTGAGTTCGGGGGGTAGATTATGAAAAGGGAAGGTGTTAGCACCCTTTTCATCCATAGTTATCTATGGGCTCTTAGTTGCTTGTTAGATCGCTTACTTTTGTTTGAAAATGTGTTTTGTGTGGTTTTTGAAAGTATTTTGAAAAGGCGCCATCGTTTAGGCAAACTTTGTAATAGTTCTCATTCGTAAGAACGTATACAAAGTGTTGAGCTTTTGAAAATGTTTCAAGTTAGGAAAAATGTTTTGAAAGTGTTGGTGTTTGTTTTGAAAATAAGCAAGAGTGTTTGATTTGAAATTGAGCAAGCAACTAGGAACAATCCACCTACTCAAAAGTCTTTGTTCATTTCTTATTTCCTTTGATATTGCCATCTTACCATTGATTTGGTAAGAAGCCTTATCTTTGAATGTAAAGGGACGGGTGTGGGTCATCTTATAGCCATGATAGCAATGTCGTGAGATATCTTAGCATTTTTTCTTTGAGGGACTAAGATCATTTTTGAAAGGCAACATTGATAACATCATCGAGGGACTATGATCTTGTATTTTTGATTGCTTTTGCTAAGATACCCCACATGCGTAACATGGTCATTTTTGTAAGGCAACAAAATAGAATTACCCTAAGGGTGTAAGTGTGCAAGTGTGTTTGATTTACATGCTTGTTTATCTTGAATTAGGGTTTGCTAACTTGTTGACTTTAGTCTTTCCATACAAACCCTAATTTACTAGCATTTATATATAAAGTGATAAATTGCGGAAAGTAAAAATACTAAGCTATTACATCATTAGGGGAGGGGGTATAAAAATTTACAAGTAGGGATTTTGCAAGAAAATTAAACTTAATTAACTATTACAACCATATTGAATAAATGTACAAGAATTGAATAAATAATAATGTACAAGTGCAAATGAAAAATAAATGATTTTGTTTGGATTTTTATAAAATGGGTTTTAACCTAATTAAGAGAGTTGATTAATTAAAAATTAAACAAAACTTAAACCTAAATTAATTAAGAAGGAAATTAAGTTTAAAAAAAATATTTTTTAGGCTTTTTTGTGAAAAGGTTTTATCTTAATAAAATTAATTAATTAAATGAAACCTACATTCTAAGTTAATTTTAATTTACAATAGAGTAATATAATAATTAAACCTAATTATCTAAATATTAATTATTTAAGAAAAGAAATTAATTTGTTTTAAGAAAAATGCCTTTTAGTCTTTTTGTTTTTTATAAATGAAATAAATAAGTGTGAAAATAATAATAATAATAATATTTTTGGATTTTTTATTAGAATAGATAAAAATAATATTAATAATAATAATAATAATAAAGAAAATAAAAATATAATGAAATAATAAAAAAAAGAAAAAAGAAATAATAAAGAAAAATGAGTCAGGGGTGCAAAAGTGAAACAGGGGTTAGAAGAAGCAGAAAATAACCAGGCCAAATGTTGGAGGCCCAGCGCTGACTGCAAACAAAAAAAAGAAGTGAAAAATGTGAAAAATGAGCAAAAGGGTACCAATGAGGCTCAAACCCAGGTCCCAAAGGTTAACAGGCGCGCGCTTTACCACTAGGGTGGCTATATATCCGTTGATATAAACAAAACAATAAATATGTAACATAAATCAAGTCCTAGATGAACTTCATCGTCAACCTCTAGCCAGAGAACCTGTACCTCATTCATTTCTCATCCATTCACAAAACTTCCAACATCAAACTTGTTAGAAATTTCCTCACAATTCTGAATATGTAAATAACTTAAGCTAATTCTCAAAGATGAGCATGAATTTCTAATAGTACCAAATTCTGACCTAAATATTTTCAGAGGTTCAAACTCAAAATTCTCCCTACTCAAGCAACATAAATGAAATCTAAGGACATGTATAGTTTCAGGGCAATGATGTCTACATTTTATCTTCACAAATACAAGCCTAACAATGCCTAAATGAGAATATAGAAGTTCAAGAAATATACCTCAAAACTGGAAATCATAAAATGAGTTTGAGCTTGATTCAAGGTGCTACAATGATCAGGTTAGCTTTCTTGAGTCTCTAGGAAGCTAATGCAATGCTTAGCTTGAGTTGAGAGTGGCTGAAATGGCCTGGAGAAGTCAATGTGCAGTGCTCTGTTTTTGGTTATGGAGGATGATGGAAATGGAGTTACAGTCGTGTAACAGGGACAGTGATGGTTTATATTTGATGTAAGGAAGCTTTAGGAACTAAAAGGCCAAATAACACACGATAGAAATGGAAGTTTGAAGTTCAAATTCAGAAACTGTACAACAATGGAGTTTTTGGGTAATTTCTGATTTGAGGGAGTTTGGAAGCTTGTTGTTGATCAGAATTCAAAATCACAAGTTTAAGCATAACATGTGATTTTTGAGAAATCCAAGTTTCAAAGTCTTGTGTACTTGCTAAGATAGAGTGGTTATGCTTTAACCACACTTGCTTCTGACTTTGTAGATGGAGTGTGATCAGAGGGAACAAGTTAGAGGCTCAAGAATTGACTTTGTGCATAAAGCTTGCTTTTCAAGAATGACATTCTTCACTTTCTTTCTAAAATGGCAATGTGAATTGGATAAAGCTTAAACCACTTGGATTATAGCTCAAAAGTTTGTGTAATCCATTAATTATGGATAGATACACAAGTTAGAAGGGCTGCAAAGAAAGATTATGCAGCCTAACATTGAAATTCAATTATGTGTTCATCAAGAAATGACTTGTAATTCAAGAATGAAACCCTAACTTCTTGCCTTCGATTCTCCTTGCTCAAACATTATCTCAATGAGTTCTTGGACATTTTGGAAAGCTTGTAACATCCTATAAAACCTCTATGTTTGACATTTTTGAATATTCATCTTGGAACTATGTGAAAAATTTCCATGAAGTTAGGTTAAAATCCTGCCTAAACTAGGGCAAAATTTCACTAAGTTTCCAAGTTTCATGAACATGTATTCACAAAATCATAACTTGAAATCCATGCATTTATATAATAAGTTGTGTTATACAATGTTTTAGATCTCATTGATATATACAACTTTCATGTTGGAAGTTTCCTTTGAATCATCTTGCATCATGGTGAAAATTTTGCTCAAAGTTATGAAAAAATATGAATTTTCCAACACTTAGAAAAATTTCTAAGTTTAGAAATTTTGACTTTTCAAAATGAAATCTTGAATTTTTTATTTCTTGATGAACAAGTTTCATATTTTGACATGTTTTGATGAATTGTGATCTTTGATACTTGATTTTGACCAAAAAGTCAAAATTTGACTTTTTAGTGTACAATTGACTTTTCATCAGTTGACTGAAATTCATATGTCAATCAATTGATCTTAAGAAATTTTTGAGCCATGTAATTAGGTTAAAATTAAGTATTTGAATCCTTTAGAACATATCTTAAACCAATAATTCATTTTCTAGGTCAAAAGTCAGAAATTGCCTCTTCTCAGTCAAAACCCTAATTTTGACCATTTTGCCCTTTTGATGATCTGATCAAATTTCTTGTGGAATTGTGGTCCAAACTTGATCAAATGACATATATGAGTTAATGATGTTGATATGGACCAAAAATCATGAATTTTGACTGAAAATTGACCATAGTTGACTTTTCCCCCAATACAACTGATTTTAGGTCAACTGATCAATTGACTGAGCAAAAATGTGCCAAGACTTGAAACTTGACACGAGCAATCTTGAGGGTCCAAAATGATACATGAAAGTAATATGGAACATTAAAAGTCCATTTGTCCTTGTGCAATCTCAAACCCTAATTTTCAGTCATCAGTGCTTGAGGAGGTGACTTGAGCTGATCAACCCTTGTGCAGTCTTGAACCAAAGGAGATCTTGTGAGAGATTATTTGATAAATGAGAGGAAAAATTTTGGTGTACAACACTACACACATGCAAAAAATTTCATCTTTCTTCGGCACTGGCACCACATTTGCAACCCATTGGGGGTAAGATGTCACAATTAGGAACCCTGCGTCAAATTGTTTCATCACTTCAGCTTTTATCTTTTCAGACATGTCAGACCTCATGCGACAAACTTTTCATTTGACAGGAGGACAATCTTCCTTTGTCGGCAGACGATGAACTACAATATCGGTATCCAACCCTGGCATATCTTCATACTACCAAGCAAACACTTCCACATAGTCATACAAGATTTGAACCAACCTGCTCTTGACATTGCTTTCCAAGTTAGCGCCAATCTTGACTTCTTTCTTGTCTGTCTCGGTACCTAGATTGATGACTTCAACTGACTCTTTGTGCGGATGAATAGCTTTTTCCTATTGTAATAGAAGTCTGGCTAGTTCTCCCGGTATTTCACAATCTTTCTCGCCTTCATCTTCAGCTTGGTTAATTGGACATTCAAAGTCATAGTCGGAAATAGTAGAGTCATTGGCAATAAGATCCATAGTGGATAAGGACCTGCAAGAGTGTGTGTGTGTGTGTGCATGCATGTAAGATACATGGCTATTTTGAAAATGTATTTGAAGAAAAGAAAGACAATGAGCACAAAGATTTGAATGCAAAAGAGTCCAATGGTTTGTATTGAATGATCATATGATAAGATGAACATAAATAAAACCCTTGACAAATGGACCAAAATGCCCCAGGCTAGGCACATGGCTTAAAAGTCATTGTTTAATATTACAGACAAAATGTTCTTGAATTAATAAAAATAAATAAACAAGTGATTACTCTTCAATGAAGGAGATGGGCATGAAGTCCTTTGCTTTCCAATTGTTGAGTTTAGTTGTAGTAGGATACACCCAATCTTCAAATGCAGCTTCATCATCAGAATCACCCAAAGTGTTAACTCCATGGCTTCCAATACAGAGAGGTGGCTTTCCTGCACGAGCGCGCCTCACTTCCTTCTGAGCCTTGACGGTGAAACCCAAACCAAATTTGTCTGCTTTGAATGGGATCTCGAGGAGTTGCCCCTAAGTATCATAGCTTCCTTCTTCAACTGCAGCACGAGCATCTTTGAATGAAACCATCTTCGCACGACCTTACCAGCTTTGGACACATCAGAGGAACATTTGGTAGTAGCAACCATTTGTGGCACAACTTCAAAGGCTTGACACGGGGTCTCTATGAATTCTCCATCCATCTCCACGTATTTGAAAGAGTTAAGGTGGCTTACCATGAACTCCTCCTCACCACAGACAGTGACAATTCTTCCTTTGACCGGATACTTGAGCTTTTGATGAAGAGTTGAGGTTACTGCCGCAGCTCCATGGATCCAAGGTCAACCCATCAAACAAGAATAGGCATGACAAATATTCATGATGTAAAAGGTAGAGTTAAAAACTTGTGATCCCACCTTGATCGGGAGGTTCACTTCTCCATGAATTGTCCTTTTTGATCCGTCGAAAGCCCTCACAATGATATCACTTAGTTTCAAGACTAAACCTTCACAGTCTAAACGGTTTAACGCCCCCTTGGGTAGCATGTTTAAAGAAGAGCGAGTGTTGACCAGAACATGTGCTAAGGTAGTTCCTTTGCACTCGACAGAAACATGTAGAGCTTTGTTATGGTTCTTCCCAAGCGGTGTTAGATCGGCATCTGAGAACCCCAAACCATTATCGGCCATCAAGCTTGCCACGTAATTCTCACACTGGTCAGTTGTGGTCTCATGAGGGACATGAGCCTTCTTCAAGAATTTGATTAATGCCCGAGCATGGGCATCGGAACAGAGTAGCAAAGACAACATAGAAATCTTGGAAGGGGTTTGCCTCAACTGCTCCACAATCTTGAAATCGCTCCTTTTTATGATTTTTAAGATCTCGTCCATCTCACAAGTGGAAGGTTCTTCACTAGCAACGTCCTTTGCGGGTATTCCTGTCACGACAGGATCAACAACTTTCTATTTCCCTCTTGCATCAGTACTTGGCCTAGCAGCAGTGATGCAGACGGGTGCCTTCGTAACAACTGGTGGTGAGATGTTGGGTGAAAAGATTCTCCCAGTTTGGGTTACTTTACTCGAACCAATTATGTTACCAACATCATCAGCTTTGTCTTCGTCAATCCAAGCTTCTTGTTTTATCCCGTGGTAAAACACCTCATCACCATAGTTCCATGGCACTGCTTTGTTTGAAGAGTAGGGAACTGGTCCGGGAGCGGTAATTATTAGGGGAGAAATAATTGGTTCATTTGAAATCCTAATAGGACCTTTGGAGGAGATCCTAAGAGGCTTGTTTGAGATGGTTATAATGGAGAGATCTTCACATTTATTAGTCAAACTTTTGGCAAGCGGAGTCTTCTCAAATAGGATCTTGTGGCTATCCATCAGGCGTTGAATGCCTTCCTTCAGTCCTTCGCATCCATTGAGTTATTTGGCACATCAAACATAATCCTTCACACAGCCAGGGAAATCCCGGCTTTCAACAGGTTCTTTTTGATGATATTCAGCGGAGTAGTCAAGTCTTTGACAAAGACAACTAAAATGGTATCTTAAACAACATTGACACCCTTGCCATGATTTGGCATAGGCGCGATGATTACATTCGGAGTTGGAGGAGGATCAAATTCAATAGTCTTGTTATCGATCAAGTCCTGAATTTTATTCTTCAGGGCCCAACATTGGTCAGTCTCATGCCCGGGACTACTTAAGTAGTATGCACATTTAGCGTTCGGATTATACTTTGGTGAAGAGGTATCTGGATTGGCAGGAGGATCATGCAATGTCACCAAATTAGCCTTTATAAAGTGTTGTAAGGCTTGGGATAGTGACATGCCTATCCTTGTGAATTGTCTTCTCGAAGTTTCAAATTGTTGATGATTTGTATATGGTCTTTGAGCAGAAATTGGATTGGAAATTCAGACATCATTAACATACTGGCGGTCATCTTTCTTGGTACGGGCCCTTGCCCCATACACAGAATTGATTTCTTCCTTTGCAGCAAAAGGTTTTTGTACGGGATTGGAAGTGGAGGCAGATTCCATGGGAATCTTCCCGCTTTTGATGTCTCTTTTAACCCTTTCGTCGGTTAAGATTAGCTCGGTGAAACCGGAAGAAGAACAACCAACTAACAATATAAAGAATGGACCAGATAAAGTGCCCATAAACATGTTAATGTTCTCCCTATCAGTCAAACGTGGTTGAACCCTACTGGCAAGGTCTCTCCACTTTTGTGCATATTCTTTAAATCCTTCATTCTTCCCCGTTGTCATATCTTGCAACTGAACTCTTGTTGGTGCCAAGTCGGCATTATACTGGTATTGGTGGTAGAAGGTGGTGGCTAAGTCCTCCCATGTGTTGATACGGGAACTATCCAACTGGTAGAACCACTCTATTTGTGTTCTGGCCAAGCTTTCTTGAAAAAGTGAACCCAGAGTTTCTTATCAGCGGTGTGCGGTTGTATCTTGCGCACATAAGATTTCAGGTGAAGTTTTGGACAGGAAACCCCATTGTACTTAGCGAACACTGGTATCTTGAATTTGTGGGGAACGACAACCCCGAATATCAAACCCAAATCACCAAAATCCAAACCGGGGACGACTTGAATCTCGACGGCCTTCAATCTGTCTTCTAACTGCTTGTACTTGACATTGGCAGGAGGATACTACTCGTCAAATTAATCATCATCAGACGCTTGATAGTTGATGCACCCGGCATGGGTACTCCTACCTTCTCCAATCTGATTCTCATCTTCCTCAGATGAGTCTTCCACTACCGGGATCTGACGGACCGACTCTTTGAACCTTCTACCCATGTTGACCAAAGCTTTCCTCTTGGGTTTCTTCTTGGCTGCCAGCAATGCCATCATATATTGTTTCCCCTTAGCTAAGGCCAGTAGAGTCTCTTGGAATTGAGAGTTTTGTACTTGTAAGTCCTTCATAGTTTTCTCTAGATCCATCTTGCTGAAATAAACAGCTGAAAGATAAGGAAACCTGTTGTGTGAAAACCTGTCATGTTATGATGCATGGAAGATGTATATGCAAATGATTTCAAGGATTTATGAAATTTAAATTTGCATAGACAAAGAATGAAAAAACGTCAATTTTCATTAATTAGTTCAAAATGATTACGTAATGCCTCTTGGGCTTACAAAATAAATCACTAGGATAAAAAGACCGAACGCATCCTCTTTGGTGCAATGTAGGTGTTTACGCTTTGCTCTTCATGTAGCTGCTTTGTAAGCTTCAAGACCATTTTCTCACTAGTATATGATTGAGCTTTGAAGGTATCTCGTTCTTATTTTAACTGAATCTAACCCTTTTGCAAGTCTTCAAGAGAAGTAGGCATGTCGGGATGGAGGATAGTGTACGGGACATCTCCTTCAACCACAGGTTCCATGATAACTAGTAAGATGGAGGGATAAGGCATCACAAGTTTCTGAGCACGAGCTCGTACCCACCTAAGGTAAGGCTCAAGGGGAATGGAATTCTTGTGTCCCAGAGTCTTACTATCCACTTTGTTTACCATCCTCCAAGCTCATATAAACCTCTGACGAGAACCTTAATCGTCGCTCTCATAGTCGAATACCACTCCTTGGATGAGCATGTCATGAAGACCATCCTTTCGGGCATAACCAAACTATCGTAGGGCTAAGCAAGGGTTATAAGTGATACCTCATCTAATTCCAAGCAAATGGACATTAGGGAATTCCCCACAATGGTCGATGATAGTAACATTCTCCAAGGATCAAGAACACCAATGAATATTCGAATGTCTAAGCTTCATCAACCTATGGGACCACCTCAAACCTTGCTCGTTCTTCAACATAAACCGGGGAAGATGAGAAATAAACCATCTTGCCAAGAGAGGAGTGCAACACATGAGGATCCCTCTCTTACTCATAGTGCGAGAGTGAAAAGAATGTAGGATATCTCCCAACAAAGTAGGCACCGGATTGCGGGATATGAAAATTCTGACAGCATTTACATCTATAAGTTGGTCAGGGTTTGGAAACAAAATCATCCCATAGATGAGAAGGGCCAAGATTTATTTAAAAGCTTGTATATCCAAAGAGTTCCAACAATCTTGAGCTTTCTCAAACAAGAACTTGGCTAAGAAACCTTTGACACCACTCCTTGTTTCCCAATTAGTCGTGACATCAGATTGTTGCAAGTGTAGTGCTTGGGAAATCTCTTCAGGTTTTGGATCTCCTTCCATATCGTTGAAGGGTAGTTAATTGAGAATGGGAATCCTCAAGAGTTGTGAAAATTCTTCCAGAATAGGTACAAGCTGTTAATCGGGAAAAGTGAAACAATGGTGTAGAGGATCAAAGAACTGGAAAAGCACCTTCATCATATCTTCATCAGTGTTGGAGGTAACCAAGTTTAGGAGGCGACCATGTCTTTCGGTGAATGAAGAATTCTCATGGACCCTTGATGCTAACTCTTTGAGTTGAGAAGGAATTCTTACGAGATTGACTTGAATGGTTTTCCTGCGGATGAAAGTCATGTCCTACAAAATAGAACAAAGATAAATCCCAAAAATCCTTGAAATGGTTAGTGAGAATGATTATGATATTATGATGTTTATGATGTTATATACAAGTAAGCATATACAAACAAGGCAAACAAGTCCTTAGGTTTAGGCTTGCATGGTGTCTTATAGGTAAGTATCCTCTTGAAGTTTAGTTGGCTTAAACCTGTCCTAGATATAGTAACCGGGTTCTAAGGGATCTCAATATCACTAGTATTTCTTATTGGGCATTGTTTCAGTGCAATCCTCTTTCACGACAACTGAAATATTCCGAGAAGTCAGATCTCAATGAGTGTAGTATCGAGTATCAACCAACTTCGGACTGCACCAAAGGCGGCTATCTCACTACTTCCTAATGGCCAAGTTGGTCAAGTAAAGGTTCTAAGGCCAGTTAGTGCTTCATGACACCACACATCGGCCCTGTATTCTCCTTGACTACTCAAGGGCTACAAGTACCCACAAATATGTCACACTAACGTAGCTATTTCTTAGACCATGTCGGTATACCCCGCACAGTTTCCACAGTGTATTGTTACTTACCTATAAGGTATCCCAAATCCGGGTAGAGGATTTAAACAAGCCCAAACAAGGAACTAAAATGTAAAGAAAGCAAGTCAAATAAAGAAAGCAAATAAAGGTGATCTAGCCCTAAGGTAACCCCACTTTTAAGTTTATCTCCAACAGAGTCGCCATTTCTGTAATATGGTGGGGGAACTGACTTGGGATGTTTTGCGTTAGGTCGCAAATGTTGCGATTAGCAAGAGTCACCACCGACTTTTCTTTTATCTAAAAGGAAAGGTGGAAAAGAACAGGAAAGACCTTTGAGATTATTTCTTGAGTTCGGGGGGTAGATTATGAAAATGGAAGGTGTTAGCACCCTCTTCATCCATAGTTATCTATGGGCTCTTAGTTGCTTGCTAGATCACTTGCTTTTGTTTGAAAATGTGCTTTGTGTGGTTTTTGAAAGTATTTTGAAAAGGCGCCTTCGTTTAGGCAAACTTTATAATGGTTCTCGTTCGTAAGAACGTATACAAAGTGTTGTACTTTTGAAAATATTTTATGTTTGGAAAGTGTTTGGTGTTTATTTTGAAAATAAGCAAGGATGTTTGTTTGGAAAGTGAGCAAGCAACTAGGAACAATCTACCTACTCAAAAGTCTTTGTTCGTTTCTTCCTTTCCTTTGATATTGCTATCTTACCATTATTTGGTAAGAAGCCTTATCTTTTGATGTAAAGGGACGGACGTGGGTCATCGTATAGTCATGATAACAATGTTGTGAGATATCTTAGCATTTCTCTTTGAGGGACTAAGATCATTTTGAAAGGAAACATTTGTAGCGTCATCGAGGGACTATGATCTTGTATTTTTGATTTGTTTTTGCTTAGATATCCCACATGCATAACATGACCATTTTTGTAAGGCAACAAGTGGAATCACCCTAAGGGTGTAAGTGTGCAAGTGTGTTTGATTTGCATGCATTGTTTATCTTGAATTAGGGTTTGCTACTTGTTGATTTTAGTCTTGCCATACAAACCCTAATTACTAACACTTATATGAAAGCGATAAATTACGGAAAGTAAAATTACTACGCTATTACATCATTAGGGGGGGGGAGATATACAAATTTACAAATGGGGATTGTAAGAAAATTAAACATAATTATCTATTACAACCATATTGAATATTGTAAAAGAATTGAATAAATGATATACAAGAAGATAAATGGAAAGAAAAATGATTTCTTTGTTTGGTTTTTGAAAGGGATTTAACCTAATTACTAAAAAAGGAAAAAAATAATTAATTAAAGATAAACAAAATTAAACCTAAATTAATTAAGAATAGAAAATAAGTTTGGAGCATTTTTAGGGTTTTTTATGAAAGGGTTTAAGTTAATAAAAATAATATGAAAATTAATTAATTAAAATAAACTTAAGTTCTAAATTAAATCAAAATAAAAAAAGGAAAAATTATTAAACCTAAATCTAATTATTAATTTATTAAGAAAAAAGAAATTAAATTTGTTAAGAAAATGTTTTTGTTCTTTTTTTTTATAAAGAAAATAAACATATAAATATGAGAATAATAAAAAAAAATTGGATTTTTTATTAATAAAAATAATAATAGTAAGAATAATAATAGTAATAAAAAATTAATAAAGAAAAATGAAATAAAATAAAAAAAGAAAAAGAAAATAAAATGAATTTAAAAAATGTTTGGGCCAGGTGTGTGAAAGTGAATGCAGGGTGAGAAGTTAGCAAAAAAATGACAAGGCCCAGCAGGAGGCCCAATGCGCCTATTTGTGACAAAAAAAAGAGAAAAATATGAAAAGTGGCAGCGTTGGGGCTTGAACCCACGCCCTGAGCATGAAACGCGCGCTGCCTTACCACTGGGGTGGCTATACATCTGTTAACATAAGTGAAGCAATAAATACATAACATAAGTCAAGTCCTGAAAATGACTTCATCTTCAACATCCATCCATGGTTCCTGTAACTTGCTCATTTGTCAACAAAAATGAAAGATGCAAACATGAAAGTTGCTCTATTTTTCCATACGAATCCAACCATATAAATATCGTAAGCTATAAACCAAAGATGAATGAGAATTTCCAAAAGTACCAATTCTGACCTAACTTTTTTTAGAGATTCAAACCTAAAACTCTCTAAGCTCAATCAATATAAATGAAATCTATGGACATGTACAGTTTCAGGGTAATGATATCGACATTTTATCTTCACAAATCAAGATCAAATGATGCTTGTATGAAGAGATAGAAGTTTGAAAATTTACCTCTTGCAGCTGGAGTCATGTATGGAGTTTGAGCAACCTTTGAGATGGCCTGGTGATTTCTGTAGCTTGCCTGGACCTCCTTGAATGTATTCCAACTCCTACTTTTCTTTGAGGATGGCTGAAACTCCCAACTCAAGTCAAGTTGCAAGCTTCAGTTTTGAAAATGATGGATAGTGATGGAAGGTTTTAGTCTTGAAACAGGGACTTGGATCACTTGTGTATGATGTATGTAAGGTGTTTGGATGATTAAGAGTCAAAACACATGAGTGGAAATGGAGATGGGGAGTTTTGGCTCAAAATTGTCAAGTTTGGGAAGTTCTGTGCAGCAAGGGTGTTTGGGAGAGTTTGAGGATGCTTGAAATCGTGTCTTGGCTTGCAATAGACTTGTATAGTTATATGAAAAAGGTTAGAGGACTTTTGCACAACAGATTTTTGAGTTATAGGGTTATGGCTAGATTGCTTGATTTTGAAGAAAAGTGAGAAAATCAAGTTTCAAAGTTTGTACCAACAATGTAGAGTGGTTGAATCACTTTTATCACATTTCTTATGACTTTGTAGATGAAGTATGATCAGAGGGAACAAGTGAGAGGCTCAAGAATTGACTTTGTGCATAAAAGCCACTTTTCCAAAATGGCAATGTTGCATTTCTTCCTAAAATGGTATTAAGCATGGTAAATGCATTGAATGCTTTGATTAAAACTTCTAACAACTGTGTAAAACATTAATTATAGAGTGAAAAACAAGTTTGATGCCTGCAAAGCAAATATTATGCAGCCTTACATGGATTTGGTTCATGTTCATCCTAAAAATCTGCCTTGTAAAACAAGAATGAAACCCTAACTTCTTGCCTTCGATTCTCCTAGCTCAAATATGATATAAATGAGTTCTTGGACATTTTGGAAATATTGTAACATCCTCTACAAACTCTATGTTGGACATTTTTTAATATTCATCTTGGAACTATGTGAAAAATTGCCATGAAGTTAGGTCAAAATCCTGCCTAAACTAGGGCAAAATTTCACTAAGTTTTTCAAGTTTCATGAACATGTCTTCACAAAATCATAACTTGAAATCCAAGAATTTCTAGAAAAATTCTTCTCTACAACGTTTTAGATCTCATTGATATCTACAACTTTCATGTTGGAAGTTTCCTTTGAATCATCTTGCATCATTGTGGAAATTTGGCTCAAAGTTGTGAAAAAAATGTGAATTTCCAACACTTGGAAAAAATTCTAAGTTTAGAAATTTTGACTTTTCAAAATGAAATCTTGACTTTTTGATTTCTTGATGAACAAGTTTCATATTTTGACATGTCTTGATGAATTGTGATATTTGAAACTTGATTTTTACCAAAAATTCAAAGTTTGACTTTTCAGTGTACAATTGACTTTTCATCAGTTGATTGAAATTCAACTATCAATCAATTGAACTTGAGAAATATTTTGAGCCATGCCATTAGGTCAAAATTATTTATTTTAATCCTTGAGATCTTATCTTAATACAATAAGTCATTGGTTAGGTCCAAAGTAAAAAATTGCACCTTCTTAGTCAAAACCCTAATTTTGACCATTTTGCCCTTTTGATGATCTGATCAAATTTATTGAGGAATTGTGATCCAAACTTGATCAATTGACATATATGAGTTCATTATGTTGATATGTACAAAAAATTATGATGTTTGACTGTAAATTGACCATAATTGACTTTTTCCCCAATACAGTTGATTTTAAGTCAACTGATCAATTGATTGAGCAAAAATGTGATCCAAGACTTGAAACTTGACATGAGAAATATTGAGGGTTCAAAATTATCCATGAAAGTAATATGGGGCATTAAAAGTCCATTTGTCCTTGTGCAAACTCAAACCCTAATTTTGAGTTATCAGTGTTGAGGAGGTGTCTTGAGCTGATCAAACCTTGTGCAGTCTTAAATCAAATGAGATCTTATGAGAGATTACTTGAGAAATGAGAGGGAAAATTTTAGGGTACAACACATCTCCCTTCAGAAGTTTATTCAGAAAAGCATCTCCTTCAGTGCTTCATTCTGAAAATCATGTCCCCTTCAGAGATAGAACCCTGAAAAGCATTCCACCAGAGACCGAGTTCTGGCGAGAATTTCCTTCAGAGGAGTTCTAAAATGCATTTCCCTTTCAGCACTTTATTCTGAAAAGCATCTCCCTTCATAAGTTTATTCTGAAAAGCATCTCCTTAAGCGCTTCATTCTGAAAAACATCTCCCTTCAAATTTTTATTCTGAAAAGCATCTCCTTCAACGCTTCATTCTGAAAACATTTCCCCTTCAGAGACAGAATCCTGAAAAGCATTCTTCAAAATACAGTTAAACATAGACTTGTTCTAATACTCCTATCAACGGTTAATTTGTATGGAATTTGTAAGCCTATCTCCGACAACACTCAATCACTTCTCTGAATGGCATCTTTAAGCATATTCAAGCAATACAATCAACCAACAAGCATTACTTCATGCACATGCGAGTGCAAATTTCTGGGCACTTAGGTGTTCAATCCTTTTCCACCTTCAGATCCTGAATGGCAAGCATGCCAATCTAACTCTTCATGTTTAAGAAGATTTAATAGGGACAACTCTTGTACCCCGAAATTTTCCCTCTCATTTTCAAAAACTTTCTCGTGCCCCTAAGATTATCAAGTATTCAAGACTACTCAAGAACGATCAGATGAGTCCTCCTCCTCAGCAATTTCCTATAACTAGGGTTTTAGTTTTCTCATAGGAAATTGGACTTCTAATATCTCAAGTTGATTTCATTGTTTCTCATATGTATCAAGGTATCCTCATGTCAAATTTCAAGTCTTGAAGTATAAATTTGCTCAGTCAATTGCTCAGATATTTGAAAATCAACTGTTTTGAGTAAAATGTCAGCTATGGTCAACATACAGTCAAAATACATGATTTTTGGTCAACATCAACATTTTGAAGTTACATTCACAATTTGATCAAGGGTTGATCATAACTTATCAAGAAAACTCAAGATTCATCAAAAGTCAAAAGTTGCTAAATTAGGGTTTTCTTTAGGAGAAGTCAACTAAACTTTGACCAAGCATAACTTTCACATGCTTCATCAAAAAATTCTAAACCAAAGCTCATTTTGATGGAAATTCAATTCTCTACAACTTTGTATCTCTAATCTCAAGGCCCAAAAATGCTTCATTTGAGAGATATGAGCCAAAACATTATAGGTCATTTCAAAAGTCAACAAAAAGACACTTTTGTTAGAGAAATTTACATCAAGATAAAGTCTTCAAATGGAAAAATTACAAACATAGAGATTATATAGGACATCTTGGGCTTTCCAAAATGTTCAATATCACCTCCATATGATGAAATTGAGCAAGTTATGGATTGCACAAGTTGGGCAATTTTGAGAAAATGCATGAAATCCAATTTGAGCAAACTTGAATTTTTGGACAAATGGGCTTATCTTTTAGAGTCCAAATGTGGTCTTGACCTTGTTATGGACCTATAAATCCATTTATTAACCATGATAATATATTTATTTATTTTGATTTCTATTCATTTAAATTCAAATTAAATCAAAAAATATCAAATGGAGGTGCACAACTTAAAGGGCTTAAGATTTGATTTATTTTGGGGCCCCAAGATCATACAAAAACCGTGTGAGCTTATTCTTGCATCAAATATTCTTATTTTGTCTTATTCAAGTTCTATTTTCAAACAAAATCAAAAGTTCTCATATAAAGTACAAGCCTATATTTTAACCTAATTCATGGCCTATAAATATACATTATATTCAGACATGACAACCACAAAAAAACCTTGCAGGAGAACCCTCTCAAAAATATCAAAATTTGTCCAAATTAGGGCAAACTTGAAATCATTGTTCCAACCCTTCTCAAAGCAAATCATCCGTTCCAAACAATCCCCGACATGTTATAGGGTAAGACTTGATCGTCCTTGATGATCAAAAGTGCATAAAATGAGCATTTCAAGCATGGTCCATTGACATATTTTCATGAATTTCAATTTTTTATTGTTACCATGCTTTGATCCATACTAATGCTTTCATTGTGTTTCTGAGATGTAACTATATAGGTTTAACCCATTGTATGCCCCCTATGATGACAGAATCATGGACCACCATTCTTGAACTGATCCACATTGTTTTCTTTGTATCTCATTATGCAGGGAGAATTATCCAAAACCAAGGGCATCGTTGAATTCGCGGCCCTAAAATTAGGGGGGTATGGTCCTATTGGATCACTAACATATGTTGTTTTGCAGGTTGATGAAATATGCTCGTAGGAGAAGACGATCGGAGCTAGGGCTCCGGCGCTTCTCCGGTCACTCTGATCAGATTTATATTATATATATTTTGGTTTGATTAAGTTAATGGATGTATAGCCACCCCAGAGGCAGAAGCGCGCGCGTTAAGACATTACTATACCAGGGCGTAGGTTCGATCCCTGCCTTTTGCTATTTTTTTTCATATTTTTACCAATTCATGCAGGTTTCTCATATTATGTAATGCACTTGTTTTCCTAACACAAACGCAACGCTGACACAGTGGATGGAAGGCGTGCCTGTGACTTTCAGGGCGTGGGTTCAACACCAATCCCATGCATTATTTTTCTGCCCTTTTTTATTAACCCTATTTTTCTCCTTTTTAAATTATTTTCCTTTTAATTAATTAACCCTAATAATTAACTAACCCTAATTATTCTTAATTAACCTAATAATTTTCTAATAACTAATTAAGTTAGGGTTTAAGTTTTTTTGTAACAATTAAATTTTTATTTTTATTAATTAAATTAATTAAACCTATTTTTAAAAAAATATTAAAATCAATTAGAATTTTAGGTTTTTATTAATTATTATCATAAACTATTTTCTTCATAAAAAATCACCAAAAATATTTTCTTTTCTATTTTCCTAGTTTCTATTTTCTAGATCAATTGTATAGGCCGCACATTCCTTATGTAATAGCTCAGATTTTTTTTCTCGCACTTTTTTTCTTATTATGTAATTGCTCCAAGTATGTAATAGTTTTAGGATTTATTTTCCGCATCTTTATTATGTAACTGCCCCGAAGCCATGTAATAGCGTAGACTTTTATTTTCCGCACTTTATATTTCTGCCTTATTTGTATGCTGTTACTAATTAGGCGTGTATGGCAAGATAAAAACGATCGATACCATAATCCTAAATGCAAGATAAAATAATTGAATTGAATCACTATTCACACACGCACCTTTAGGGTAATCTCTCTTAGTTGCCTTTTAGAACATGGTCATGTCCCTCGAAAATAGGGATACTTTAGCAAAGTCTCTTCGAATAAAAGATCATAGTTCCTCGATGACCCTTCGATGTTGCCTACAAACAAATAATCTAGTCCCATCGATAATTGCTAAAGTATCCTTATTTGTTGCTTTCTATGACCATATGATGACCCTCAATTATCCATTCACATCCAATAGATGAGGCCAACTACCAACTAATGGTATGGATAATACTATTTCTAAAAGAGAAGGAAAATAACAAGAACGACCTTGAGTGGGTAAGACTATTAATCGCTCGCTCACAAGTTTTCTATTTCACACATCACTTTCAAAAATATTTCCTAAAACACTTTGTACACGTTCTTGAGGACTGATACAAGAACCATTACAAAGATAGCCATACTTTGGCTTTTTCAAAATATTTTCAAACACTTACACAAAAAAAAGCAATTTTCAAAAAGTGAGCTAAAGATTAAGAGCCCGTAGATAGCTACAGATGAAAAGGGTGCTAACACCTTCCCTTTTCATATGTTACCCCCCGAACTCAAAATCTATCAAGGTCTTTCCTGTTCTTTTCACTTTTCCTTATTGGATAAAAGAAAAGTCGGTGGTGACTCTAGCTATCTGCATATTTACGATAATACGCAAAAGTTAGTTCTCCCACCGTATTACACACTAGAACATTTTCTGTTCGTTTTTCACATTTTTAGCCTCCCAAATTGGACCTAAAACAATGTTTTTACACATAATAACTTATAGGTTTCGTCTAATTTCATTGATCTATCACCCTATAACAGTTTTCTACTTCCAAATCCTCGTTGTTCATCATCTTCCTAAACCTATATTTTCTAGATCTGGGATTTTTATGGAACAATATCACAACAACAACAACAATCATAACATTGGCATCATTCAATCCATAATTCCACATAGAATCGCATAGAAACAATATCAATCAAACAAAAGAAGAATTATACATCCATTATACATAAAACATAAAGAGGAAAAGGAACTCTCACTACCCTCTCGTGTTATAATTACCATTTAGAGATCCATTCAAAGATGGTGGAATCTTTCTTGCCCTAGTTCTTCCTTCTCTTCTCTTCTCTTCTCTGTTTCTACGTGACAATAGTTTTTCTCCCAAATAGTTCCTACTATTTTTCTAATAATCATTTTATTCTAATTAACAAATAATAATAATAATAGAATAATAATAATAATAATAATAATAATAATAATAATAACTATATAATAATATTATTAGTGGTAACTATACCATATAGTATATTCCATCTGTTGTACCCCAAAATTTGCCCTCTCATTTTTATCAAACATTTCTCATCACAAGACTCTTGGAACTCAAGACCAAGCTAGGGTTTGCTCTGCTCAAGACACCTCCTTACACTGTTGACCTAAATTAGGGTTTGAGTTTGCACAGGGATTTTTGAGCCTTCAATGCCCAAGATGACTTTCATACTTCATGTTAGGCTCATAAGTTTGCCCATACCAAGTTCCAAGCCTTGAAGCAAATTTTTGCCCAATCAAATTGGACAGTTGACCTAGAAATCAGTTGTATTGGGAAAAGTCAATTGTGGCCAATTTACAGTCAAACCTCATGAATTTTGACCCACATCAACATTATGAACTCATATGAACCATTTGATCAAGTTTGGACCACAACTCCACAAGAAATTTGATCAGATCACCAAAAGGGCAAAATGGTCATTTTTAGGGTTTTGACTGTACAAAGGCAATTTTTGACTGTTTGACCTAGCCAATGGCAAATCAAGCTCAACCATGGACTCAAGGACTCAATGACATTATCTTGACCTATTCAACAAGTTCAAAAGATCCCAAGTGCATAGGATTGACAAATGAATTTTTTAGTCAACTGATCAAAATTTGACTGTATACTGAAAAGTCAAACTTTGACTTTTTGGTCAAAATCAAGTGCCAAGGATCATTTTTCATCAAGATGTGTCAAATTATGAAGCTTGTTCATCAAGAAACCCAAAATTGCAAATTAGGGTTTGAAATTGAAAAAATTTCATAACTTAGAATTTTTCTTAAGTTATAAAATTTTCTTAATTTTTCCTAACTTTGTCCCACATTTTCACCAAGATTCAAATGGATTCAAACAAAACTTACAACATGAAAGTTGTAGTCCATCACAAATTATACAACTTTGATTCACAAAGTTTTCTCAAAAGAAGATTGGATCTCAAGTTATGATTTTTGGAACAAGGGTCCCTAAAACTTTTAACTTAGAGAAATTTTGCCCTAATTTAGGCAGGATTTTGACCCATCTTCTTGGCCATTTTTCACATAGTTCCACTTAGAGTCTCAAGTTGCATTTCAAATATGGATTATTGTAAATTTTTCAAGCTTTCCAAATTATCCAAGAACTCCTCAAACACATTTGTGGTTAGGGAGAATCGAATGCTTGAAGTTGGCAAAAACTCACTTTGTAACCATGGCCAATACATGTTCATACCACTTGCAAAATCTGACCAAACTAGCTTAGTACATAATTACAGGTCTCTAAACCCTTCAACACTCAAAAATTTAATGCAAATACATTGGAAATTTGTGTTATTCTGACCATTAGAGCTTGGCACAATGGATTAATCCATTTTTGGCATAAAGATCACACTTCCATTTTCATAAAGCATAACTTTTGCAAAGTTGTTTTTCTTGAGCCTTGGACTTCTTACTTTGCAGCAAACAAGTTCCAAAAACTTAGGCAAAGGTACAAGAAGCTGGTGCATGCTTGGAGATAGCCTGTACAGGCCTATCTCATTTCACTTCACACTTTTCTTTCAAAACAAGTCAACTTGCCAAAAGTCCATAACTCACATATCTGATATATTCAACTTAAGCAAAGTTTTCAACTAAGTTTTTGACATCCTTGTAAGTCAGAAACACGAGCTTTTCACCTCTAAAGCACCCTTATACTCAAAAACCACATTTTCTTGCAAAACAGGGCAGGATCTGCAAATCACAAGCAAAATCACATTCCACTTGTGCATTTTGCTTGCAATCAGTTCCAATACCTTCCACTCAACTCACTCAAGCTATCCCAAACCTCCATTCCCAACTGTAACTCCATTTATAGTGTTCACCATTTTTGATTGGAAGCTTTGAAGGTTGATTTCTGTAGAACGATTCAGGCCACTTCAAAACAAACTAAGCATTGGGAAAGGTTCAGGGAACATCAAGCAAGCTCAAAAGAACCTCAGGCCTCACCGGAAGTTGCTGCATTGTCCAACTCGTGTCCAACTGAAACAGGTTTTTCATGAACTTCTATCTCTCTATTTAGGAACATTTAGCCTTAGGTTTGTGAATGAAAGATGTTGTATTCATTGCCCTGAAACCATACATATGCTCAGTTTTCATTTATATTAATCGTGATGGGAGAATTTCATCCATGAACATGCTGAAAAAACTAGGTTAGAAATTAGGGCCAGAGAAATTCTCTCTGGTCTTTGAGAGTTAGATTAAGTTTTTTATATGGTTAGATTCGTGGTTTGATGCTCTACAAGTTTCATGTTTTGAGTTTTGTCAAAAGATCACAAATACATGAGATACGAGTTTGTGTAACAGGCGCGCGTTTTCTGTTGTCCCAAGGAAGAAGATGAAGCTGATGGGCTGGGCTTGGCTCCTTGCTTCTAACACCCTCCTTTTGCTAAATGCACCTCCTGGCCTATTTCCTTTATATTTTGTCATTTTTATATTTTAATTTCATTTCTGACTTTGATTATTTATTTCCAACCATAAAAAATGCTTAAAAATATTTTTCATAATTTTTACATTTATTTTGATATTTATTTTAATTATTACTAGTATTAAAACATTTTCTATACTTGTATATTATTTTGTTTAAACTTGAAAATAATGCAAATAATACTCTTACTTTCATTTTTATATTTTTTATTCACACCAAAAATATTTTCTTGAATATATTGTACTTTTTGTAAGTATTTTATTTTATTTTATACACACTTAGTATATTTTATATATATATATATATATATATATATATATATATATATATATATATATATATATATATATATATATATATATATATATATATATATATATATATATATATATATATATATATATATATATATATATATATATATATATATATATATATATATATATATATATATATATATATATATATATATATATATATATATATATATATATATATATATATATATATATATATATATATATATATATATATATATATATATATATATATATATATATATATATATATATATATATATATATATATACTTTATTTTATTAAAAACATAGAATAAAAATATAAAAATAGTACATTTTTATTTTTATTGTTATTTTATACTAAAAAACACTTTTTCTCAATATATTTTATTTTTTGTACATATTAATATATTTTTGTATATAATTAATAAATAATATTATTTTCTTAAGAAAAATTAGGGTTTACCCCTTAAATTAAATAAAATCAATCCTTTATTTTATTCTTATTATTTACACTTTTTTCTCTACATTTAAAAATACTTTGCATACATAAAAACTTATTTGCATAATACATTTTTATTTAATATTTGTTTATTCTTGTTTATTTAAATATTGTACATTTAAATATTATGCATTGTAAATTCAATTTGGTTGTAATAATTTAGGGTTTAAATTTCTTGCAAAATAATCTCCCATTCAAAATTGTATCCCCCTCCCTATATCAAGTTGTAATAGCTTAGATTTATTTTTACGCACTTAAATGCTTTCAATTATACCATGATTAGAGAATTAGGGTTTGTATGCAAAATCAAATCAACAATTAGCTTGACCTAATCAAAAGACACAAATGCATGAAAAACAAACACAATGCACACTTGCACTCCTAGGGTTACAATCCACTTGTTTCCTTCAAAAATGAGCCATGGTATGCATGTTAAGTACTTTGGCAAAACAAAAACAAAACAAAAGATCATAGTCCCTCGATGACGCTATTTGAGTTGCCCAAACAAAATGATCAAGTCCCTTAAGAAAATTGCCAAAAATACTTAACACAATTGCTATCATGGTCTATACGATGACCCGCGCCTGTCCCGTTAAAACATCCTAACACAAGGTTGTTCACCAAATACAATGGTGAAGCAACAATGTTAAAAGGGTTAAAAACATAATAAAGATCTTTGAGTAAAATAGGGTAGATGGCTCTTAGTTACTTAATCAAAAACTTGCAAAACATCCTTGCTATTTTCAAAACACACTTCACAACACAATTTCAAAACCCTACTTTCAAACATTGAAAACTTTTCAAAAGACAAAAAAACCTTTGTATACATTCATACAAGAATCATTACAAAGGTTGCCACAATGATGGCCTCTTTTCAAAACATCTTTCCAAATCACACACAAAGCACCATTTCAAACAATTGAAGAGCACCATTTCAAACAATTAAAAAGCAAAGAAAGTGATCTAAGCAAGTAACTAAGAGCCCATGGATAACCATGGATAGAAAGGGTTCTAATACCTTCCCTTTCTATAATCTACTCCCCGAACCCTGGAAAACATCTCAAAGGTCTTTCCTGTACTTTTTTACCTTTCCTTAGGATAAAATAAAAAGTCGGTGGCAACTCTTGCTAAACCGAAACATTTGCGAACACAAACGCAAAACCTCAAGTCAGTTCTCCCACCGTATCACACCATCATTTACCAATATTATTATTATTATTATTTTTTTTTTATTTTTTATTATTACACCATAGACTAAGATTTATTCTAGTTATCTAATTAAAACTAAGTTCTCACATACCCTTAGCCATGCCTACCTAACCTTAATTATGCCAAAATAAATCAAAGTAAAAAATAACGACTAAATATTCAAATGGGGTGTTACAACTTTCTCCCACTTAGAACATTCTCGTCCCCCCAAATTACCTTATGCGAACAATTCTAGGTAAGACTCCCACATATTACTCTCTAACTCCCACGTCATACTTTCTCCGATCGCTCCTCCCCAAAATACTTTCACAAGAGGAATTTCCTTGCCCCTCAACTTATTTATCACATGACTTTCGTTTCTCACCGGTAAGGTCTCAACCTTAAGGTTATCCCTCACTTGTACATCATTCATCGGTATCACATGAGATGGATCTGAAATATACTTCTAAAATTGTGACACATGGAACACATCATGCAAGATCAAAATATTAGGTGGCAAGGCCAAACTATATGCAACAACTTCCACTTTATCTAAAATATGATATAGACCAATAAATTGAGGAGTAAGTTTCTTCAATTTCAATGCTCGTCCAACATAGGTCACCGGGGTGACTCTCAAAAGTAGATGATCTCCCTCCTAAAATTCAAGGTCTTTCTACCGTTTGTCATGGTAACTCTTCTGCCTACTCTCCAAAGTCTTCATCTTTCCAGAATTAACTTCACTTTCTCTGTAGTCAGTTGGACAATTTCCAGTCCAAGTATTACGCTTTCTCCGGATTCATACCAACACAATAGAGTCCTGCACCTCCGACCATACAATGCTTCAAATGGTTCCATTCCAATGCTAGAATGGTAGCTATTGTTATAAGTAAACTCTATCAGTGGAAGATAACTATCCCACATTCCTCCTTTCTCAAGTACGCAAGCTCTCAGTAAATCTTCCAATGACTGAATAGTTCTCTCCGATCGTCCATATGTGTATGGATGATATGTTAAACTCAATCTCAGCTTAGAGCCCAATGCATCCTGTAAACTCTTCCAAAAATCATAAGTAAACCTTAGATCTCTACCAGACACAATGCTAGATGTAACACCATGAATCTTCACAATCACACTAATACAAATCTCTGCTAATTGTGGTATCGGAAAACTGATATCGATCAGAATAAAATGAGCTGGCTTCATTAGCCTATCAACAATCACCCAAATTTCATCATGTCCTCTTGGAGTGCCCGACAACCTCGTCACAAAGTCTATGGATATACTATCTCATTTCCATTTTGGAACATCTAACGGTCCCAATAACCCTGCAGGTTTTTGATGTTCCACTTTCGACTTCTGACAAGGCAAACATGCATATACAAACCGCGCCACATCTCGTTTCAGTATGAGCCACCAAAATAACTTCTTCAAGTCTTGATACATCTTAGTCGCACCTGGGTGAATACTCAATCTACATCTATGGCTTTCTTCTGGGATCATATTTTTCATCTCAGAGTCGTATGGAATACAAATTCTATTAGGGAATCTCAACACACCTTATGCGTCTACTTTGAAGTCACCATCTTCAGAATGATTACCTCCAACCATCAAATCTACCAGTTTGACATCCAATTTATGAGCTTTTTGAAGCAACCAGTAGAAAATCATCGTAATAAAATCAATGAATTTGCCATCAAATATTTATTTATCTCGTATAGGAAAAGGAAAACATCGAAGAAAACCTGAAGAGGGTGAAATCACGGTCTTGCAGCCAAAAGATCGGTTAAGGGAGTCGATTACGCGAGGGGAATATATTAGCACCCTTCACATACGTGGTACTCCACGGGATTCACTCTTGTTATTCTAATCAAAGAGCGTGTTCTAATCTAAAAAGCTTACGAGCTAAAGAAAAATGCAAAGAGGGAATACATGCAAAAGAAAACACGGGGAAAATAAGGAATATTTATAAATTTTGGCTCGCCTAGGCCCCACAACCAAATGCCTATGTATCCCTTTAAGGAATCAGAGTTTCGTAGTTCGGCTTAAAAGTTTCCATTTGTTAGTTGATTTTAAATAAAGAGACAAGTCATCATTTTTAAAGGAGAAGACTCGTCTAAACGCCCATAAGGTATGATAAAGAATAAAGGACTACGCACCAACATGAGGGAGGGTTTGAGAACACTTCTAGTACTCAAGTGGAGAAGTCGACAACCATGGGGATAGAGGAAGAACATCTCTATTATAAATGAATCATGTCTAATCTTGAAAAAAATGTTTTAAAGGGTAAAAGGTGCTCAAGCGCTCAAAAAAGTTTGAATGAGGTTGGGTGTTTTTTATTCTTGAAAAATGGTTTAAGAAATGTTAGAGTGTTTTATGAATTTGCCAAGAAAAAGAGTTTTAGTTTTAACCATGCAAAATGGGAAGAAAAACATCTAAGGGAAACTATCTAATTTATATCCCTAATGTTATCATATAATGATTGATCCTATAGTTGAGTTTGAAAGGGAAATCTCTACCTATGTTAGCATGCATGGATTATGATTCTAATGTCTAACTTGCATCGGAAACGAAACAAGTGAATCCTAAGAGAGCATACAATGTTTACTGCCTAATGAGAAACATAAGCATAAGTGCAATCAAACAAAAACGAGTCGAAGCCAAAACAAACATCGGGTGCGAGCTAAAAGCAAACAATAGAGTTTAATGGATCTCAAAGTGGGAGTAAGGAACTATTTCCACTTGATTTGTTCGAGCATCAGCATCGAGTAATAACTCAAAGCATCAATGTCGAGCGATGCGAGCTAACATCGTCGAAATGAATGACAAAATGTGGGGGTAGATTACGAACCCTCCTCCATTTTATTCGACTCAATGGACTATAATAGGCACGGTTCAAAGCTTCAACACATGGCGCGAGCTAGGAACGACAAGGACTAGAATGTGTGGGGGCCGATTGCGAGCCCTCCTCCACTTTATTGAATCGATAACAAGCACAATGTAAAAGGGAAGGGGAATTGCCTACTTTTGATGACTTTAGCAAAAATGCCTCCTTTTGAGGTCTTTAAATAAACAACAAGAAATCGCCCCTTTTGGAGCCTTTTGCAAGCAAAAACATCGCCTCATTTCAAGGTCTTTAACAAAACAAACATGATCTCACTTGGGGACTTTAAACAGATTGTCCACCTAAAGAGAAACAAGAAAAATAAAGTGCATTGGAATCAAGATAAGTGTTAATCCAGGAGAGAGGGAGTTTAAATCCTAAAAATAGTCTCGTGGCATGAATCAATTGACTATAAAAAAAAAATAGATTTTAATATTATGAGTTTACAAAAGTGCTTTTTTTAGTGTAATTTTGTGAAACTTGAAAGAGTATTTATGAATGAATGAATTAATTAAATTTTAATGAATTGATAGTTGCATAGACTAATCAAGTAATGAATCTAATTGAAAACCTGAACACCAAAATACCTGCCCCAACTAATTTTACTCAAATAGAATTTATTTTTAGTCATAGACATAAAAATAAATGGGTGATTTCAAATGTGTATGAGGTGTTTGACACAATTAAATTCAAATAATTAATATGGTAATAAAAATTAATATGAAAAAATTAAAGATTGATTTATTTTAGTACTGAATATTTCTATAAATGGTGGGAGTATAATTTTTTCACATTAAAATTACTTGTTCCACAATAAAATAACCTCATATATGATATATGGTTCAACAGAATAAATTAACCTTTAATAAGCGTAACGGGTTCAAATCAATTCAAAGCAACCATGGCGTCGAAGGATTCAACACCACCGTATCAAAGTGCTGCGAGAATCTCCGATTCCCAATGTTTTCCTCAATACACCGCCTCTCTCAAATGTAAGAAACCCTTATTACTCTTCCTCCTCTGACGTTTTTGTTGAACTTGAATTGGTCCTAGCAAGTCTGAATATTTGAATACTTTTTAGGTATAAGTAATTTAGTTAGTGTTGTTACCCATTTGCTGATGTGTAGAAATTAGGTGATTTTGAATGTGTATAAGGTGTTTGAGTTAATTGGAAGTGAAATTAGTTTAATTTTGTTCTCCAAATAAATTTGTAGGACAAAGTTTAGTAATTTATCTTTTCAGCATGATTATGGGTAGCTTACCGTACATTCGAGCGATATCTTGATTTGAAATAAAACTGATTCCAGTCTATACAAATTTCTAGTGTGTATATATTTTGTAGAAAAGATGGTGGATACTTAGTTGGTTGATCATGTAGAGAGAAGACCGGGATATTATGTGGCAAGGAGAGTAGATCAGATGAAGAAAAGTCAAATAGTTACAAGTAGAGGAAAACCTAGAAAAACTATAAGAGAATTTATTAATAAAGATCTCGAGAATAACGATTTGGTTGGAGACATGGTCTTTAGATAGAACATTATGACTGGAGCTTTTGATCCATATAGCCGACCCACTTAGTGGGATAAGAATTGGTTGTTGTTGTATCTATTTAACATGATTCCCATTTTGAATCCTAATTCTCTATGATGAATAACTACCTTAACTTAATGTAGCTAGCCATTTTTTTGCAATTTGGAAAATAGATCTTCAGATTCACGATTTGAATATTATGATGAGCGTGTTTTTGAGAACAGAAAAAGTAAAGAAAAACAATGGAAAAAAACCGGAAGAATAAGGACTTAAAAGTTTCAAATTCCATGCTACTATTCAGGCAATTATCAGTGTATCTTAATTTTTTTTTCTTTAACATTTGCAGGTTTAGAAGAATTTAATACAGATAAGAGTAAATGTCAAGAACATTTTGATGTTTACAAGGAGTGTAAGAAAAAGGAGGTACTTGAATTTTGATGTTTAGATTGCATATTTCGAAAGGCTGCGGTGCTGTTAGATGATTTTGGATTTAGATATCTAACTTTTAAGCTTAGCTGATATTTGCTCCCTCCTTTATCCATATTCACCCCTTCCTCTTTGTTATTTAGTTTGGTCTCGTCATTTTTTTATGCGACTGTTCGAGTCATAATGCGGTTTGGTTCGGTTCGGTTTGCAAAATACAAATGCAAGCTGAACCGAACCGCACGGTTTTGTTATAAAATGGTCCAAACACATCCGAACCAAATGCGTTTTTTGCAGTTTCGGTTTGGTTTTGCGGTTTTATATTGGGTCGGTTCGGTTTTGAACACCCCTAAGAGCATTTATTTGTGGTAATTGCCAATTGGTTATTTATATTAAACATGGTTCAAATTAGAATTAGCGAGTAATTTATTAAGTCATTGATCAATTGTCATTGGATTATTGGACTCAAAATATTGAATGTTACAAGAGGGGGGTCAACTCAAGAGCAGGTGATGTGAGTCCCTAATGTCATACATGTTGGGTATGAAGAATGATGACCAGGAAGGAGTTTTTGGAGTGGATAGTTTGTTATATAGGTGGGTTCGAAGGAGTGTGAGGGGTGAAAAGGGTGAGTAAGTTATTGTATACAGGTATCACGGAGGAGAGGGTGTCTGGTGTATATGAGGCATCAAAGACAGGCCATTGTTGAGGGAGAGTTCTTCTCTTGAACTTTCTTTCCGAGTAATCCAAAGCGGCGCTATCCCACTATAGCGGAGCGGGGTGGAGGCCGGCCACTATGGGAAAAGCCTTAGCGGTGCAAAACACTATGGCGTCTGCTATAGGGTAAATAGCAGGTAGCAGGGGCGGAGCGGTTCCTGGCCCAGAGTGATTTTTGTCCCTCTATCCCTTTCTTCTCTGAAAAATCAAAATTACCCCTTAAATTTAAAACGTTTTAAGGATAATTTCGAGTTTTTCAATCAAATTTGAGTTGAGACTCGATCCTAACCTTCCTTCATTGATGTTCTTGCACTTCTTCCGTTCCAAAGAAAAAATCACAAGTTCCTTCCAAGCCTCTCTCTGCACTTTGTTCTTCCCAATGCACTTCATATGTTTTTTTTAAGGGATGCACTTCATATGTTTATAATTACTATTCATGTAATTTGTCCAAAAGATGATCAAATAGAGGCCATCCCACTATACGCTGCTATCCCATTTTTGGGGTCGGCTGCCCTGCAACTAAAGAAATTTTGTCTACAATATCATTTCTAATAAGTTATTTTCAGTTGCTATCGGAATGTATGTCAACCTTTGTTTCATTTTTGACATGTGTAACCCCTCACCTACCCTAGATTAGACTCCTCAAAGTTTGTGTCATCAAAACCATCTACATTATACACTACTTATTCACGCTCTTAATTTACACTTATCTGAGACTTAAAATCATCTCATCATAGACCCTTGGGTAGTGTAACTGTGCTGTCGTAACTGTCTAATCAAGCTCACTAACAAACAACTAATTGAGAATAGCTGTTTGATCAACGGCATGATAGTCTAATGTTGATGTAAACTGGATTACTTTTTAGAATTGTTCTTATTGTAATATCATTGCTCAATAACGCAGCATGAAATATTTTGACTCAATTCTATTTCCTTGTTTTGACAGAGGGAGGCAAGATTGGAACGTAATAAAAGTCGGTCCTTATTCTCATGAAATATTGGCAGAATTTCACTAATTGTATCATAGGTAACAAAGTGAAGAGTTCACATGTATTACTGGTTCATGATCATCTATGGTAGCGATGGCCATTAGGGTTATGAAATTATCTGAAGCTATGACATTCGAGTACTTCTACGCCGTCGTTGTTTTTGCATCTGTACTTAATTTAGGTTCCAATAAATTAATTGTTACACTTTACTACAATATGATTGTGTTCCACTGAAACCTTGTGGACCTTTGGATACTAAAGTGATTGTGTTGCTGGTAATTTTTTTGGCATGTCTGTCAAATTGTCATCGCTGCCCGCAAAATGCATTCCAGATACAGCAATCATGGCTGGAGAATGTGAATTGTTGTTTTTGAAATTAGTTTGATTGAATTGGTTGAGTCGGTTCAGATTCTTTGTCTCTGCAGCCTCTCACTGCATCTCAATAGTTAAGATTAATCTAACAACTGAAATATAATACTTTCAATTCTTAGCTTAATCTGATAGTTCCTAAAGCTCAGTGAGTGAATGTAAGAGTACATTTTATATGTGAGATTCTTTTTCCACCCAACATCAGTTAAGATTTGCCCATTGAGAAGGAAAGATAGTTTCTCAATCTGTCCTTAGCAGGTTACAGGAAGATTTAAAACTTATTGGAAAATTATTTTAAAAAATCACCTTACTTGTACCATTCTTATGTGCACTTCCTAACAAATATGTGAGGTCCATATGGGCACTAATGAAATATGGAGATTTTTTTTCAAAGCATTCAAAATTGATTATGGATATAAATTTTGATATGAGTGGTTGTTTTCAAGTAAAATTGATTGTGTTTTTTAAATGATAATATTTGAAGTTAGAATTTGTAATTTTTGGGTTAAATATGATTTTTATGTTAAAAATTTATCGTGTAATTCATTTTTATAAAATTTATTCAAATGTAAAGAATTTTTTATTAATTAATTTTTAATCAAAATAAATTTTATAGAATTAATTCATATAAACTCAATTTTTTTCATTGGAGAACTAAACACACATAAGAGACGTTTGGACTAATTTTGAGTTTAAAAGTTTTTTAAAATTAGATAAAAAAACAATTAAATTACAATTTTATCAAAGTGACACACAAACACTAAGATGCAGAATCAGTGGTGCTGCATGTCATTTGTGTGGTTAGTCTCCGGCTAATTTAGAATATATGTAGATCAAACAAACAATCCTTCAATTGTATTTATGGATTTGTTCTTAGTCATCGAAGTATTGTAGTTATATCACATCCACATAAGTGATACCCTTGTCCACAAAAATGGATGTGTCAATCAAATATGACATATATGCTTTTAGAGCGTATGCTCGATGTTGCGCAAGCTGCTCGTCATCACCGACAACCTGCTCTGCATCATGCAACTACTGTGTATACAACCTCTCCAGAAATTGAAACCTAGCATGAGTCTCTCGGGTGGGTTCTAACTCATGCAGGGCATCCCTTAGGTCAGCTCTCAGATAGTCTACCATCATCTCTAGTGCTCCATCTTTGTTAATCCTACCATGATCTAACAGTTCCCCCTATCGAAAGATGCAGCTGGAACGAGTCATCGTCCAGTGTGATAAACATCTCACTATGTGGAAGATGAAATGATAATGTCTCCAAGTGCCATCTCTCTACAAACGGGAACATCATACCATGATTAATCGTAACATAACGGATTCTGCACAAGTATCTCAACCCAAATAGTTGTAGTACGTCTTAAAACTAGTGCTCATTAAGTTGTTGTAGATCTGTAATCTTCAAGACATAGTTGGTGAATTTTAAAGCATCACGTTCCTGCAGAAAAATTAATCTCCATTAGACATGTTTTTCAAAGAATATTTTGAATATTATAATAAACATGTTTTTTAAAGAATGAATACAATTGAATTTTACCTCTCCGCCCCAGACATATCTGGCAGTATGCTCGGGGGTATAAAGACAAAAATAATAAGTCAGACAGGCCTCCTTCGAACCCTGCGGAGCCTCGGGTGTCTCCTGTGGAGACTTGAGTGCCTGTTATGCCTCGTGTGCCTCGGTAGGTGACATTTTTCTCCTATGAGAAGGCGAAGACGAAGATGAATGAGCCCATAGAAGTTGACGCCACACTACAACAACTAGGCTAGAAACAATAGGTGCTTGTGAGGCTTGGGATCTTTCCCTCTAAACCGATGCATGTTGTACAACTCTGTCGTGTCTCAATCTATCTTATTTATTAACCATAATGTCTATAAGCAAACCACACAGCATTACATAGATGAAACACAATGAACTCAAACAAAACAATACAATCTGATAAATTTCAACGATGCATCTCCGAATTTTGAAAATCCAAACGTTAGAAAATTCTAAAGTTGCATCTCCGTAACATTCTGCAACTCAAATGAACGTTAATGGCGGAAATGCAATCATGCCAACATCCAAAATAATGCATTGATCATTAACACTACCTATCAAATTCGTTGTTCATGTAAATAACATATCTAAACTACCTATTACATAACCTAATATTCAATTTCTACAAATGTATATAGAAAATATTTTTTTATAGAAAAATTCAAAAACTTACTAAATGTGAGTTTAGTTCGATGTTGAGTGAGCTCTTTAATCAATTTGTTGTTAATGGAAGAAGATTTGAAGTGAATTAAAGGATTTTGAGAGAATATGAGCTAGGAGAGTTTCAAACTCGAGAGGTTTAAAGTTTGAGAGAGTATTTTGAAAAGTGAAGAAAGAGAAATGATTTGGAGCGTTTTTTATTAAGCAGTATCCGGAGATGCGTCTCCGTAAATTGCACGGAGATGCATATCCGTACACACCATATTCGGAAGATGCATTTTCGTAAGCACTTCAAACACATACATTCTTGAATCAACAGTCCCTAAAGTTGTAAAAAAATTACGGAGATGCATAACATTCTGACATGTTATGTTTCGAACACATACATTCTTTATATTATGTGTCTATGTTTCGAACAAACCCTTTTTAATTTTATCGAGTTAAGTCAAATTAATAGTAATATATATATATATATATATATATATATATGAAAAAATAACTCTCCTCAAAAATATTTTCAAACTTTCATAAAATTTATGAGAAATTATATACTTTTAGAGAAATACTTGTATGAAAACCGACTTAAATGAACAATTAATAAGAATAGAGAAAATTATAAATTGGTCAGAAAATATTCATAGTATTTTAAAGAAATGATAAAATAAATATATTTGGTGATACCCGACCCGCCCGGATCCATTTGTAATATTAGCACATCGGCATTGCAGTGTTTGTTGCAGAAGAATCAGAAGCAAATACGAAAAACGATGGAACACAAAGAAGCGAACCTTCTGAACGAATCCTTAGGTCTTGACAGCAACAACAACTTCTACGGTCGATTCGTCCTTGTAGAAGACACTGTCGACACAAGCGCCGCTTTCGTTCTTCACCATATCCTCAACCGCACCTTCTCTTCCCACCCTTCTTCGTCTGTCATCTTCCTCGCCCTCTCCAACACTTTCTCCCACTACGATCGAATTCTCAGAAAAATTGTAACTTCCCAACTTCCTCATTTCAAATTT
Organism: Vicia faba; assembly: GCA_948472305.1. Classification (NCBI taxonomy): domain Eukaryota; kingdom Viridiplantae; phylum Streptophyta; class Magnoliopsida; order Fabales; family Fabaceae; genus Vicia; species Vicia faba. The sequence goes on along the minus strand of OX451740.1, from coordinate 223,603,206 downwards.
GTATTGTTAATGTTCTGTATTTTATTATGTTTCTTTTTTTGTTTTAGGGTTGCAACTTGGCTGCTCAAAGAGATAATAATAGATTCTTTTTCATTGATTTGCTTATGTTGCAGTTTCCAGGTGAGAAATTCAGGTATCTTCTCCACCAACACCTATTACTAATTACTAACTTTTTCAGCAACCCATATTATTAAGCTCTAAAATATTGCATATCTTGTCATTTTACTTGCTGCTACTTTACCATAAATATATCCTTGTTATATATGACTAGATGAAGGAAAATCCAAACACAATGGTTTTGCTGCTGTATTTGAGAAAATTGAAACACTGATCAAGGCATTACCTCAAGACAACATGAAATGTGTCACTATCATGATAGATGATATTTCTTTTCTTCAACTTGCTGCCAATGGCTCTTCAGATCATGTTTTAGACTTCCTGCATTATTGCTATACACTAACATCAGAATATGTAAGATGATATCATTGACTTGACTGTTTTTCAAATCAATTTCAATTTTTTTTTTGTTCTTTATTTATCTGTTCTTATCACAGGGTTGTGCATTCGTTGCACTTGACCATAGGGATATTTATTTGAATGAAGACAAGCCTGACATTATCTTAGAGATGGAGCACCTTGCTGACGTTTTGGTCAAGGCTGAACCATTGGCCACTGGTTTGGCAAAAGATGTGCATGGACAGGTATATTTCATATCGTTTTACATTTTTTTAACCCGCTGATGTGGCTTGGCATCAGCCGTTGTGGCGGTGCTAAGATGTCGCCATGGATGACCATTTGCTTGATCAGTCACCCCATTTACGCCAGATATCCTACGTGCAGAGTTTTTTCAATGTGTTTCATTTCATCATTTGAGCTTTTGGTCTTCCACCCATTAGATTAAGCTAACAATTGGGTTCTACTGTTGTGAGAGATTAACAAAAAATACATAAATTGAAAAGATCCAATTCTCATTTATTTAGAGATCAACACTCACACATTGATGTGTAACACTCGAAAGGGAACTAGGAGTCATATCTTTCCGTCGATCATAGTTCTGACTTTTGAATCTCTAACAAAACCAACATTTTGACTGGACAAACCTTGCAGCTACTTTTCTTTACTCGAGCATGAAGCTAAGAACATGTCCTTGTATTTAAGCTTACAGTTCTTGTTTTATGAAATTTCTTTTCAAGGGCATATCTTGAGCTAATTGGCCCCTGATTGCTCCTGGAATTTGGATACATATTAAATGACTCAACTTTTCCCTTAAACCAATTCGTTTGAAATGCCCTTGGGATTTGTAAATTTTTACTGGTAATTGAAGAACTGATATTGGACATTTTTATCAAGAAAAATTAATCTTAGCCTTGAAATAAGTGACGGTTTTTTGTTCTTATGCAAGTTGTCTGTTTCTCATGTTTTTTGTACTTCTAGATCATGTCTGAGCCACAATACCACTCTTCCAGTTTCTCATTTTAATCACTCAAATTATCTATCATCAGTGGCGTTGTTAATGCATGTTCTGGTTGCTACAAAATAAATCAAAAGGAGAAGAATAAGTTATTATTGTTTATCTTTCAAATGTTGAATTATGTTGTAGTTCTAATACTGCAACTGCAAATATTTCATGCTTTTGTTTGCACTGCTTCCAGGGGTTTATCTTTATCTCGTCTTAAGATTGATATAGCAAATTAGCAATCACTGTCTGTAGCCATGGATTATCGATTAAATCGGATTGCATAAACTTACTCTGATTATGTTTTGTTTGTCATCTTATGCAGTTAATGGTGTTCATTAAGCAACATGGAATTTCACCAGTTAAGATTCATAATTTTCACTTCAAGATCAAGGAAAATAGCATTGAGTGTTTTTATCCTGGCACAAAAATTTAGTGCTGTCAAAATTCTTGTACAAACAGTTGTGGAATTTAGAAAGGAGAGAATGATGGCACATCTTTGTTGATGGTTCCTGCATTTTAAAGAATGTTAATTTTCAATCAGAAAGTATTTATTTTAGCGCAAAATTTTCCGATTCACTCTATTACATTTTTACACTTTCAGTTCTCTCTCATCATCTACCATAATCATAATATATTTTTTAAGAAAAAGCTTTTATTAAACATTCCTTTTTTTTATTAGTCAAAATTTCTTTTATCTAATAATAATGCCATTATCCAATGCACACCTTTATTAAGGGTGGAAATAGGCAAAATTGAAGAAACAAGTCGGATCAGAGTAAAACACATGGTTTTGTGGAAGCAAAATACAAAGTAAGTTGATATAATGATGTTAGAACTGATAAAGAAAGAATCTAAATGAAAGGCTTACGCAAGGTTTTACAAGCTCTCCTTGTGGATGATTTTCTGTAACTATGACCTTGAAAAACTTGATTGCCTTGTTCACCTTAGGATATTCAGTAGCCATGAGCTCGGTTGATCAAGTGCTGAATAAAACAATCAGCAAATTGAAGATTGAATTGATGGAAAATAAACTGTTTGGCCTTTTTATGCCTAATGCAAACTCTAACTTGTATGCACTAAGACATAACATATTTTTCATTTCAAAATCGAAGCACAAAACACAGAAACCCTTAAGACCTATGAAGATGAAGCTACAATATTGAATCAAAGAATCTAAACTACTAGTTGTTTGAGTTTCTAATTAGGAAACAAGTACCTCAATCCTATGGTACAACAGCCGTTCTAAGAGATGCTGGCGGCGACGGTTGTGATTGGTTTAGAATCTAAATGAAGAGCTTACAAGCTTTCTTTGATCAAGATTTTCATTAACTATGATTTTGAAAAACTGAACCAGCTTGTTCAGTTCAGGATATTCAGTAGCCATAATGAGCTTTGTTGATAAAGTCATAGGTTGAAAGTAAAATTGCAGAGCCTGGACAGTGTGTTTTTTGGATATAGAGTTTTTCCGTTGAGTAAGTAAGTAGTATGGCTTTTGTTTTCTTTGTAAAAAAAGAGTCTTGTACTTGTTTAGTTTTGGAAGGAGGGAGGGAGAATCAAACAAAGGTTACATCAAAAAGGGTGTTTGTGTGTTCTTCTTCATAAATCAGGATCAAGAGGGTTATGTTTGTGCTGCTGCAATTTTTCTATCAGTGTTTGCAGTATATCTTATTGCTAGCTATTGTTGTTCTTTGTTCTGGTTGGCATCTCTTTTGCCTTAGATTCTTAATGCAATTATCTTTATTTGTTGTTTCAAAAAAAAAAAATCAGGATCAAGAGTGCACGCGTGGCAGGTTCACAATAGAGGGAACTTCTTTTGGGGTCTCTTTTGACTTCTTTTTGTGGACATTCTTTTGTTCTTATTCACTCTTCTTTGGTGGAGAAAAATCTACACATATCAACTGAAATTCTTGTACAACAGGCTCAGATGTCTTACAAGGATGTCGAGATCTCTGATCTGACATACACACATAGGCAAGACAAAACAGTACTGAAAAGATAAAGAACACACCAGAATTGTTTATCCAGTTCGGTGTACAACAACACCTACTCTGGGGGCTACCAAGCCAGGAATGAAGTCCGCTATCAGCAGTATCAATTTGCAGACTCTACAGCCAACACACCCGTTGACGTTCTACGCACTTAATCACTACCCAATGACCCTTCTACCTAGGTCCTCCCTAGATATGGAATATCCCGATCCCATTTTCAATCATCGCAATAATGTCTAGCAGTCAACACCTCAGTCACTGCATCGACGGTCCTTCACCAAGATTTTGATCACACAGATAGACAGTTTAGCTTCAAAGCTTTCTCCAAGAACAATACACCTCTTACCTACAGGCTTCGAGGTAAACTTGGTAACCTTCCCACAACCCGGGAGGTTTACCTTGACAAAACCCCTAGACTTCTACATCTTGAGCCCTATCTTTTCTAGGTTACAAACCCTTCTACTTATAACCTGTTACCCAACTGGTTTTAGACCTTCAATCACAGCAAATCAGCTGTAGCAAACTGCAGAAACTTCTGCCCCAAGAAAGGTCTTCAATCTTTACTTTCCTAAATAATCTCCTTATTTAGAAAGTCTTCATTCTCCTTGATTTCTGATTGAATTTTCTAGACCTTTAAATATGCGCCACATAGGATGCATAATATTCTCCTGAATATGATGCCTATGTTAAGAACAAACTGAATCTCATTAATCCAGCTCAGCAGGCGCGATGTCAAGACATCTTCTTCGACATGTTGTTCCAGTTGTTGAAAAAGTTCAACATAACATGTTATGACATTGTAATAGGACTTCTTGTTGTACATGTTCTTCTTATCTTATTCTTTATTACATTATTGCTGCTATTATTTGTTTTATAAAAATTAAGCCAATCCTAAAACAAGAGAACTAACAATCTCCCTCTTTGACAAATTTTGACTAAAACAAATAATCTAAAAACAATTGTAATCTAGGAGATTACAACAATACAAAAATATAACCCTCGGCAGTAGTGTTCAGAAGCTACTGCACACAACAATAGATCTTCAGTTGAAAATAATATCTCAACATCTTGTTCGATAACTTCTTTGCAGCACTCTGAAGAACTCAATTGCATCAGCACCAACGAACATCAGCATCAGCTTCAGGATAAAAAAAAGGAACGTCCTGAAGTCTGGTTGATGCACACGAGGAAGAAGACGGCTTGTACTCCCCCTCAATCTAGAACCAATGGTGGAATAAGACCAAACCCTCCACCACTCCTGGTAACTCGGAACACGGATCACAACTGTGTTCATAACTCAGATCACATGTCACAAACATATGTCATAGGATCGAACATCTTATTTTGACCTTTGTGAACATTAATAATAACCACTTGTGGAATCAGCAACATATGAGCTAATTCATCTTTCTCCCCCTTTTTAGCCAAAACTTCACAAAGGAGACCTTCATAATACCAGACCCAAGCACAACTTACCCAAACCCGAATAAAAGCCATAAGAATTATAGACTCAAGGAGATCATGGGGTTACAGATATACGGAGAACTCTCTATAAATAACTGAGATTTTTACTTGGAAAATAACGATCCTAGATTGTAGCACCAATCTTGGTCAAAAGAAACGATATTTGAGGAGGAAATTTAAAATATCAATGTGCACTGTCCATGATGTCTTTGAATGCTATAGCTATTTCCTATACATACACATGCATAGTCAGACAACTACGTGTTTGAACACATAGGCCACTCTTGTTAGACGATGTGGTCGATCTAGAAGTGGGGCTGAATAGATCGTTTAAAATAATTTGCACTTTTTAAAATTGTTTTTCAGAAAAATATGCGAAAGCTTTCTGGAATATCCAATCGTCTAAACGATCCTCTATTGAAAAGATCAGATATGCGTAACCGTATGAGATAAAGACAAAGTAAGAATCAATGTGTTTTACTCAATTGATCAATCACTTATACACCCTCAATGAATATTAATTACTTCAAATGAGTTGAATGAGATAAGGCTAAACACAATGAATAATTTGTGGATTAGTCAAATTGTCAAACACCTTATGGGAAAAGCACCTTAGGTTTGACTATACTAAATTATAGTGGTGAGTTTTCTTAGGTATCAATCAAAAGGATTATTACCAATGTTTTGAAATGAAATCAACACACCACAATTTCAATATATGCAGATTTGACAAATTAATTTTCACACTGTAGTAATCAAGTATAGAGATAAAGAAAAAGCAGAAGAACACACAGTTTGTTAAGGCAGTTCCCCTTGTCGTCCTTGCGCAGGGTACGTCTGCCCCCAATTCTAGAATCTAGAATTGAGATACTTAATATTAAGTTGCAAATGTTGAGAAGAGATAGTTCATAATACAAACAAACCAATATTGCTGATATAACAATCTTCTTCCCTTTCATTGGTTTGAGCAAAACCAAGTGCAAAATACTTCGAACAAACCTCCGGTTAACGCTACTTGATTAAGAAAACCCACTGTTTCTTAATCCTTTCACTCGGCTGATTTAGATCGCAAGAAATTTGACCCCAAAAAAACTCCACAATCCTCTGGTTACCACTACTTGATTAAGCAAACCCACCATTTCTTAATCCTTTCACTCGACTGAATTCAATGAAGAAAAGACTTGTGCAAAAAACCCCGCACCAATAGGAATCTTGGAGGAGAAAATCCAAATGATTTTATTCAAGAACAGCCCACAATTGCTCAACCCAAATCTGAATTGAATCCTTGATTTGAACGTTATCACCACTGCAATTTTCTTGAATCAACAACCATGATTATGTGTAGATGTTGATTTTGAGAAGAGAGGATGAAGATGATGAGCACTATGTGTATCTTTCACTAGTTCTTGTTAACTTGAAATAATAACGCATAATGAATATATATATGTTACCTAATATCCAAGACCCAGAACATAGCAGAAAATCAGATGTAGCCAACGAGCGGTCGACTCAACCAGAAATAGGGGTCGGCGCGACACAACCCACAGACAAAGAAAAATTGTTTTGAAGTGCAATGCATCGACCGCTTCAGGACTTGCGTCGACGTAAACTTTGAATATTTTGATTCCCAGGTTGAGTCGACCGGAAGAATCGACGTGACACATCCAGTAATTAGAGGGAAATCCATTATGAAGTGCAGTGCATCGACCGCTACAAGGCTTGCGTCCACGCAATAGTTTAATATTTTAATTTCCAGTTTGAGTCGACCGGAAGGGTCGACCTGACATATCCAGGGCTTGATTGAAGGTGATGAGTCGACCACACATATCTTTGAGTCGATGCACATATTGAATTTCCTCAAAAATAAGTGTCTCTGGAGATCTTCATTCCAATCATTCCATTGCAATATTGTTCATAGGACTAGCCCAAATAGAGAGAGATTAATAATCATTTTTACATCATTAAAATACTTATATAGGGAATTTGACCTCACAACTCCACCCTATGTTGACCATGTAGGAACATGTCCTGTATAATATCCTGACACTTAGTTAGACATTGTCTTCTTATTTCAGTAATCAACACATCTTCTCCCACCAATCAGGGATGCTTCACCAGATTATCCACCTATTCATACTGAATTCTAAGTGTTCTTCTTTCACTTAGACTTAGTGACATACACTAAGATATAAAAATATCACATTTGTGATACCTCTTCATAATATAGACCCTCAAGGAGTCTTTTTTAAATCCATAGAGAAAATTAAATTCTCCCAAACTTCCCATTAAACTTCTAAGAGATATGTGAACTTCTGATCTTCACTGAGCTTCTCATAGTTAGAAACAACCATATCTTGTTAAATTTATCCATAACTTCATAATGTCACAACATGTTGTTTCGACATTATTTCCTCATTGAACCTTTGCAAAAATTAACGGTATTCTGGCTTGACAATACCTGTATCATTGCAGCAACAATTTACAGATATCCACATGACTCCCTTTGTCATGAGTAACTAATGCTCCAGCTGAAGATGAAGACTTGAGCACTAGATAAAATAAAATAAAAACTTCAGCACTTCCCGCATATGCTAAACCTTGACTCCCTCATTAGAGTCAAACCAGAGTCAAATATTCTACCTCCTTCAGAATACTTCCAGGAACCCTAACTTCTTCACAACACAAGGACACATTCGATCATTGTCTTTTCATAACCACACTCTGTATCATGACCTTTTGAATATGCAAGATATCATGCATACTAGGTGTGAAGTCACTCACAAACTCCAAAAACTCTTAGTTTTCTTAAAAGCTTTACTAATATCCAGATCACCAAACATTTTCTGGAGTGACTTGCAGCAAAAAAAATACCACTTCAAAATGCTCTACTCAGACCTCAGTATCTATCAACAGCCTTCTGCCTTTATATCCACTAGTAGTTGCTGATACTAGTGGAGTCTTCAACAAGGTAGTAATGCATTCATCAAGCATGCTACTATAGATAGGATTAGACTCTCCATACTCTAATCCACATAGTTAGAAATGTCACTTCTCACAATAATGCTTAAGCATCCAACTTCACATGAACAATCCCAAGCATTAAACAAAATAGCCATCAACAATCATGATGTTAAGATATCATGTGGTACATCAACTCCATAATACAGAACCTAATCAAACTGGTTCTCAATTATTTAAAGGAATCATTGTGCATAGAAATCCTTTAAGAAGCTCTCATTAGAACACACAGCTGATGCACAGGTTCTTCTGTGGTCAGCACAAGCCAGCTAAAGAAATCAGCTTCATAATCTCTTTGCACTCCGGTGCACCTGCTCCCAACTCTCTTTCAAGAGAAATCCTTCTTTGGAAGACATATTTCCATTTTCAGCATTGCCAATAGAATCGAAGGAAATGTTGTCAAGAGGAGCATCAGGCATCCTGATAGAAAGGTTCTTGCTTACAGACTTCTTAAAAGGAGATATGTCCTGGACATCATCCTCATAGGAGGGTAATAGCTCTATACGCTTGAACATCACAAGCTCCAAACAAACCAATTAGTCCACTGACTCCTCCTGTCATGGACAATAAAAAAAATCATTATGGAGAAAACACAACACTAAACACACACTAGTTCACTGGGAATAACACCAATTACAAGGACACGTGATTCACGCCCTTGCACCTCCACACATATTGTCATGTCTCTTTGGACGGCTAAGATGTCATGAAACCATAGTCTGAAACCAACTTCCAACCATTTCTTAGTGTGCTTAAAAGCTTTACTAAGATTCGGACTCTCCACCAGAAGGAGTACCCCTTAACCAATGTGTTGATTAAATCCTCCTTCTGCATATTACTAGTATTTGCTGACACTAGTAAAGTATTCGAACCAAGATAGTATTTATACATTACTTGAGCATACTTCTCCTTCAATCAGAATCTCCTTATTCAACACCATAGATAGAACTGCCACTAATGAGTGTGGAGTTTGAATATTGAGATTCATAGTTCCAAGTATCTTTAATAGACTATCATTCAAAAATGATGTTCCAACATTATTTGAGACATCAACAACATTACCACAGAACCTATCTGCTTTGGTTCTGGAATCATCATTCAAGGGACTTATTTATATCCATGCCCTTTTACAAACTCCCCATTCTCACAAAAGGATATCACAAGGTCTCATCTTCAGATTATCCATACGACAGAAATATTCTCTCACTATATTCTGTAGTAAGCTTCTCACACTAGGTAAAACTGATAGCTTTCTTCTTCACACCTGTGATACTTGTTGAATCTTCGACAAGACATCCAATAATGGAAGCCAAAACATTCCAGGTTAGGTCAGTGACTTGACCTTAAGCTCAACTCTTGGAGAAAATATAGTATACTAGCTTCTCCTGACTAGAATCACATAGACCCAACAAGAGCATAAACAACTACACCTAGTAGCCACAGGTCACAATATGTTGCCTGTAATCTTCACAAGCTTGAATTACACGCAAGTTCCATAACTACTACAACAATAACCATAGATAGGTTTTAAGTTCCCCCTATTATGGAAAAATAAGGCTTCTGCCGAGGATGAACACTTGGACACCAGAAGACAAACAAGAGACTTCACGCACTCACTGAAACATATCCACACTCTTGTGAAAATAACTCATCCTGAATCTGATATACCAACTCCAGGTCTTCAGACTTTTACAAGGTCATGTCTGATACATGGCCCTTCATAACCATACAAATTCCCATACCTATTTGGATAGCCAAGATATCATGAACACATACTTAGACATCATACAAGCACACACCCTAAAATAGTTTATTTTAAGCACACCAGTCTGACATACTTGCAACAGAGGAAAACCACCTTCTTCATATTCCTCTGCTCTAACAATCACTAGCAATTATGGGTACTAGTGAAGTCTTTAATATAGTAGTTATGCAGTCACCAAGCATACTACTAAAGACAGGATCAGGATCTACATCTTCTAATCCACAAATTCGGAACTCCTTCTTTTGACAACCATGTTGATCCTTAATCTTCTATAATCATAACCCCAAACCTTCCTTTACAAAAAAATGATGTGACAACATTATTTAGGTGTTTACAGTGATTTCTAGTAAACAACCGCTAGTCTTCCAATTTACTAATTATTATTGGTTACTTGCAGGATCGACTAGATTGATCCTAGAACACGTGTGTCATAACTCATTTTTATGTTCATATCTATTATGTTGATAGACTTATATTATATTCTAAGTTCGAATACGTCTTAGGAAAGATTTCTAAAATGGTCTATAGGAATAAACTAACTGAATGTAGGCAGGAAAGGCTTCGAATTAGACTTGGGCTTGAATGTAAAGATAAGTATTTGACTAAAAGAATAAAGTGAAAGTAAAGTTTCTAACGAAGTAATTGTGTTTAAAGGCAAGTAAATGCAAGGAAATCGAAGGATTTAAAGGGCAAGGAAATGTAAGTAAATCGAGAGATTTAAAGGGCAAGGAAATGTAAGTAAATCGAAGTGACGAAGTGACTGTGTTTAAAGGCAAGTAAATGAAAGGAAATCGAAGGATTTAAAGGGAAAGGAATACTGTAATGACGAACTAAATATAACAAGACTTGTATTGAAATTGTAAAAAAGTAATGATGTTCAACACGTACATTGTATCTTCTGACTCGTTTTCCTTAATTCACGGAAGTTTGAGTATTCTGAGATCTTTTAGTACATAAAAGTGAACATTTTAAATCTAACATAAGAACACCTATTTATAGTGTCTTGACCCTAACGACCCTATTCTAAAATCACGCCACGTTCGAAGCATGCAGGCTTCCTATGTTTGCTGACTTCCACGCGTCTTCTAGAATGGCGCTCTTTATTTGAAATTCGAAATCTGTACCAATCGAAACATCTTGTTCTTTCGTTGCTTTTGAAATAACCCAATTACCTGGACCGTTTCCAACCTCTGGCACCCTTACATAAAGGAGCTCTTTTATAATTCGAACACCAAAACAAGTCCAAATCGAAATCCGCTAGAAATTGAATAATCCTTCAGCATAATGACTCCATATCTCCCACCAATATCCAATATTGATATTAATCTCCTTAGGTACTTTATTCGAAATATTAGTTTGATAGTGGTTTCTTCCTTATTCGAAATAGCCAGCTAACAAATTTCTCCTTATTCGAAATAGCCAGCTAACAAAGTCGGAACTCCTTCTTTTGACAACCATGTAGATCCTTAATCTTCTATAATCATAACCCTAAACCTTCCTTTACAAAAAAATGATGTGATAACATCATTTAGGACATCAACCTTTCTTCACAGATCTCAATAATTCAGTTCTTGATTTATCAACCAAAGAGATTATTAATCTTGATATTCTTTTTAGGAGAAGATCACAAAAGATCACATCTTCTGCAACTCATTTACGTTGATACAGCCACCTGAACACCATAGAGAGAAATAAACTCTCAACAATATCTGAATCATCAGTTCAGATAGTAGATTTGCATCCATACCTCAGATAAGTACTTAGCTCCGGACAAGGTCTTTATCATCAGTAACATGCACATCTTCACAAGATCAGGATTATGCTTAGCTCCCGGCAAGATATTTGTCATCAGAGGAAAAACTTCCCCACACACACAACTGCAGATGATACTCCTTTTCAATAGATGTTAGAGCACTTGAACTGAAATCCTTCTTCTTCATCGTTCAACACAAGAGGATCCTTTCAACATTCTAGACTTGGTCAGAGACTGATCTTCAGCTCCATCATGATCAAACATTCCAACTTTGAACTTCAATGGTGAACAAAAATACTCACCTCATGATCTACACAACAACTTCCTTTTTAGAGGAAGCACACACCTAGATATGATGTCCCGACATCAGATACAACATCATCCATTCTTACTATGGTTCTGGGGATAACTTCCATAGTAACTTAAAATCAACTCTTGTGGGGGTTAACACAAGGAAACAAACCTGAAGGGTGAGAAAACACTTAGAAGGGGGGGGGGGGGGTTGAATAAGTTTCTCTTTTTCTTTTTCTTAAAGGCTCAACAATAATGGAAAGACAGGGTTATTTTTATCCTGGTTCGTTTGAACTCAAACTACTCTAGTGCACCCGTCAAGGTGATTTCGCCTTTCTCAACAAGGACTTAATTCACTATAATCAACTGATTACAAACACACAACAACAGTTGTGACTAACAATGCACAAGTAATCTTACAAGTGACTAACACCACTAAGACTTAAACTAGTCCTAGTCTACTTGAGAAATCTGACCAAACTTGGTCTCTCAAGGAACAATTACAAGAGTTTAATCTTTACAGATAGTGAAATAAAGTTTTCTTCTAATAAAGCTATATCACAACTGTGATTTTTCACTAAGAATAATATTGCACAAAGTGTATAAATAATGAATTTGTGAGCCCATAATTTTTCACGTAGTTCTTGTTTCTTTTGAAATTGATTAGTGGTTGGCTTGCAATAAATGTCCTTCTATATATAGTAAGAACAAAATGACCGTTGTTGCCTTAAAAAGTGGAGAGCATTAAATGCTTGCGTGTTTCCTTGCCCTATTCCATTTGCCAATGAACTAGTGTATGCACTTGAGTGCCTGCAGCCGTCTTTGCATTAAATGAGCAAACAACACTTGTAAGAACATGTTTCCTGAAGCTTGACAAGACTTGTTAGCTTTTACATTCTTTCAGAACTTACTTCACGTCTTGAATTCAGAACATGCTTGCATATCTTCTAAACAATGCTTTGCTTGATAAGTACTTTTGATCAGCGCTTGCTTTCAAATAAACTTCTGAATAACACTTGCTTTCAAGGTACTTCTGAACAAGGAATCCTGCTAAGCGTTAGAATATGCATTTAACTAATTATCTTACTAGAGTCAGCATCAACAGTTGCGCTAAAATAAATAGTTCTTTCATCAAAGAACTTCTTCATTTATTTTCAGCTCAGCACATCAAAATGCTTCTGTCAGAACATTATCTGAAACAGTTAAATACGTTCATCAGAGTATCAATTATATAAAATATAATTTATTGTTATCAACAAAACTCTGAGATATGATCATAACTAATCTTGTTCTAACAATCTCCCCCTTTTTGATGATGACAAAAAAATATATTCAAATATAGAAATAAAATTGAATAAGAGATAAGAATCTCCCCCTGAAATAAATATTTCTATAAGAAAAACTTCCTGAGAATATTTATCAGAGCTTTGAAATTTTCTTCTTGGATTTCTTCAGTCATGTCTTTTGAAGATAATGTTCAGCTGAATTAAACTTCCAGAGTTTAAGTGATACCTGCAAAAATTCTTTTGCACATAGAAAGAAATATTGTATTTTGTTAGAATATCTAAGACTTAGTCCCATAACTGTTAATCAGAGATTAGATCAAAATACTCATTTTCTCCCCCTTTTTGGCATAATTAAAAAGTATGTAAAAAAAATTGAAGAGCGTAAAAGTTTGAACAAAATAACAAAAAATATCCATAAGTACAAAACAACAAACAAAAGACAAGAAATAGAATGACACTAAGATTTCTTAGTAACAAGGGCCATAAGAAGATTCTTGATCTCAAATGCAGATTCCTCTTGTTTCATCATCCAATTTCTGATTTCTTGGTTTATCTGATCTTGCTTATCCAAGCGCTCATGAATGACTTTATTTTCCATCTTAAGCTCATTCAGAGTATCCATGACAAGTGAAGTAGGTGCAGAGGATGAAGAAGCTTCAGTAGATACAACCTTTGGAGCAGGAACCGTTGAGTCAGAACGAATAAAATTTGAAAGCAGAGTGCCCAGATCCATCACAAGAGTTGGCACAAGTTCAGGTGCTACTTTAGCAGAAGGTTGATTAAACAGAACAATAGCCAGAGGAATTGAATCGTCAGAGGCATCTTCAGATTCATCTTCTGATATGTCCATTTGATCAGCTGGAGCATCAACAATCATCAGAGAAGACTTCTTGTTCCAAATATCAGCAGCCTCTGACTTGAATGCTTGCAGATGTTTGGAGAAGTTGTCAAGCACCTGAGAGTGACATAAGTCCTGCAGCTTCAGTGACTCAGCATCTAAGGTTCTTCTGAAAGTTTCCCACAGAGGATCTATTGCATCTGGGTTCACACTTCTGGTGCGGTCTTCCTTCAGCAGGTTCAACCAAGCTTGAACTTCTGTTAAAAAATTCTGGAAAAAATATTTACATCTGGCTGAACAGGTTTTGGGACAACCTTTTTGAAAGTTTTGTTTTTCAGAAATTGTAGAGATTCAAAATCAACTACAGTTCTTAGAAACTTAGCTGGTTCAGGATTTTCTGTTTGTTCAGGAGTTGTTGAATGGCCAGGATGTTCAAAAAGGTCAGGTGTTGCTGATTGATCATGAGGTTCAGATGGTGCATGAGTTTTAGAGGGTTCAAGTGTTTCTGATGGTTCATGACTTTGGTGTTCTGGAATGTGAGGAGGTGAAAGCATTGGTGAGTCAGGTGTTGGAAGTTGTGGAGATGTGGGTGGTGTGACGTCAGGTGAAATAATGATTGTGTTATCAGCGGTGGGAGTAGGGTTCTGAGGTTGTGGTCTGTTCACAGCAAAGATGTTTTCAGAAGGTAAGGTGAATGGTGGCTTTTGTGTGGCCAGAGGAATGTTGATTCCTGGTATTCTCTAAGAGCCAGCATCATACCATCCAGTAGGTCTGGGTGATAAAGGTCTGGGAGGAGGTCTTGAAAAGTGTTCAGCAGGAATAGTTTGAGAGATAGGTGGTTCAGAAGGTTCTGTGTGAGATGGTTCTGATTGAGATGGTTCTGTTTGGGTTTCAGAGAATTCATCAGAGTCAAAATCACTCAAGTCTGATAATACTTGATCTCTTTGAGGGTTTTCAGCAAGAGGGTCAGAGGGTATGGTCAGGTCTATATCAACATCTATGTCACCTAAGGTTTGGGGTTCAACAGATGTAGATATATTAACAGAATCATAAACAATAATATTTTCAGCAGGTTTACCTGATTTCTTTTTCTTCTGAGGTCTAGCAGGTGGTCCTTCAACTGCTTTCCTCTTCAAAGGTTGCTGAAGAACAACGTCTGGAGCAGATTGATGTCTTCCTTGGAGCCAAGCCGGATCAATTGGTGTTCCACTTTCTTTACAAATCTTAATGTAATGCAGGATGATGCATGGATGATCTCCTGAGTTGAACAGTGGAAAATCAGCAATTGGTATCCTTCTTCTCTTAACAGTTGTTGAAACATAAGGAGTTAGTTCTATCAGCAGTTTGTCAATAATTTTCCTCTTCACTAAATTCTTTCCAGTCATAGCCTTTCCACAAGTAGGCTCTAACTCCCCCAGAAGATTAGCTTCATCCAGGTGAGCAATCAGACTATTCTCAGTCAAAATGTCTGAAATTAATCTACCCAATGGAATCCAATTCCTTTTGGATTTGGGGTTTTTCATCCTTTCCACTTCCCTAGTTTCTTTGACATGATTCCAGAGATGTTCAAACAACAGATAAGGTAAATCAATCTTAACATTTGTTCCTAGACAGAATAACAAGTATTATTGATCAACATTAATATAGTCTAGAGAGCTAGTTTCCTTCATATGGTGAATGCACCCATGGATTATTCTTGCCCATATCTTGTACTTATTTTTCAAATCCATGACTTTAGAAGACCCTTGTCCATTTGTAAAAATTTATGCATAAACCTTTGACATTTCCATTCTGCCACTTGAAATACCAGTCACTCCATGTCCTTCAAAACCTAGTAGTTTTCTGATTTGATTTTCAGTAATGGAGATTTCCTTACCCATCACGAAAGAGAGGATGACTTTAGGAGAAGAAATTGCATGTATCCAGAATTCCTTAACAAGGTGTGGAAAAACTGGACCAACTAGACGATCAAAGAAGTTTCCCCAACCTTGAAACTCAACAGTAGGAATAAGATCAAAACCATTAGCTTTAAGATTCTCAAAATTCACCATTAATTCACTTAACACTTCTAATCTATCCACTAGAATGAGAGTTGTTTTCTCAGGAACGATGTACTGCACATAGTGGGTTTTCTCAGAATGAGTAGAGGAGGAAGACATTGGAGCTCTTAGATTTGAGAGAAGAAAAAGGGTTTCAGAAAAAAATCACAGAGACGATTTGATTTTTGAAAGAGAAGGTAAAAAGTGAAAAAGTGTTTTTACAAAGGTATTTATATGAAGATTTTTCAGAAATAGGTTTAAAAATAAAACTGTAAAAAGAGTTTTTGAAAAAATTAATTAAAAAGGAATCTAATCATGACAAGCATTTAATGATTTTGAAATTTGAGGGGAAAACGTGAGATTAGAGATAATCATAACAATTACCTAGAACGACGTCAATAGCTTTTACACGCGTGACCTTTCAGAAACACACCACGTGTTTATCTCCTGAAGGTTGCATGGGACAGTTGTTTGTTCTAATGAATTTCTGAACTATACTAGAAATGAAACGTTAGAACATTTCAGAACTTTACATATAACTTCTGATGTAACTTCTCTTCTAACTTCTGAAGAGTTGTTAATCAAAACATTCATTTCAGAACATTTTGAAGTCAAACACAAAAGATAAATATTATTTTATTCAGGACATAATTCCATACAAATATTTTTCAAAATGAATTTAAATCTATCTTCTGAAAGGGGTTTGGTAAAAATGTCAGCCCATTGATGGTCTGTTTTTACAAAATTTAAATTTAAAATTCCCTTATGAATATAGTCCCTTATAAAATGATATTTAATTTCAATATGTTTAGCTTTAGAATGTAAAATTGGATTTTTAGAGAGACAAATAGCAGAAGTATTGTCACAGAAGATATGAATCTTACTTTCATAAAGATTAAAATCTTCTAGCTGACTTTTCATCCAAATCGTCTGAGAACTCATCTTTTCTGAGTGGGTTAATCAGAGATTCTGAGATTATTCAGAGTATTGTCAAGAGGATGATCTTCTGAGTCTTCCTCTGCTTCTGACTTTTTCTTTGCTTCTGACTTTTCTTTAGCTTCTGACTTTTCAGAGTTTGAGAGAAGATATTTTGTACCTACAGAAATATTAATTTGCTTTGGCTGTTGCTGGCCAAGCTTATCATCAAACCTGACTTTGATTTATTCTTTAACAATCAGAGTTTGTGTTGTATATTCTATAGCCTTTTGAGCGTTCAGAATATCCAAGCAGAAAACACTTTTGTGCTTTAGAATCAAACTTGTTCAGAATAACTTTAGAGTTCAAAATAAAGCAAGTACATCCAAAAAGGATGGAAATAAGAGATGTTTCTAATGGCCTAGAGGAAGAAACACCATTTGATCTAAAAAGGAATTTAGAAAAATTTCCCTTTTTGACAAGCTTCGCACAAATCTTCTGATATTGTATCTCCATTCCTGTTTCCAATAATTTCATAGCCAGTAATCTTCTGTTTCTGATTGCCTCTGAAACCTGCGAATCTTTTAGATTCTAGGCTTTAGAACATATTCTTTATTTCCCCCATGAGTAGAGAGCATCCAGAGTCCAGGTGTTAATACTGGAGTTTCAACCTTACGGTTAAAAATATTTGCAATATAGATGATTTTGTCTTTTGGTACCCATATCTTTTTGGGTCCTCTTGGGTTAGAGTATTTAAAGTTCTACTTGAAATTTGGATTAGCATAAGAGTTTCCAGAGTGAGATATATATTTAATATTATGTGTGTGCCCAGTGGTGAAGTGAGAATAGAGGGGAGTGCGTTTGATAACCAGATCCTTAACTTTCTTAGGCTGGGATACTTTGCCTTTATATCCTATACCTATTCTGTCTTTCTTGCTAACTCCATAGATCATTGAAGCCACTTTGCTTCTATCTATGTTTTTAGCCAGAAACTTCTGAAAGCTTTGATCATATTTCTTTATGATCTTATCAGTATTACTGGGATCCTCTGAGATTATTTCCTTCTAAGAGTTTTGTAGACCATTTTCTAGTTTTGAAATCTTTTCTTTTAACTCAGAGTTTTCTGATCTCAGGCTCTCAGTTACTTCAGAGTCAGAAGCAAGATCCATTTTCAGATTCCTGAATTTGACTCGAAGCTGCTGATATCTTTCCAGAATTTCACTCAGACTTTCTCCTAGTTCAGCTTTAGTGAAATTAATAGTGAAGTCAGGGAATACCTCTTCAGTGTCTGATTCTGATTCTAACCCTGATTCTGATTCAGAAGATTCAAAGACATTTGATAAGTTGTCTGTTTGAGCTATATTTTCTTGTTCATCTTCTGATTCTGTTTCGTCTTCAGAAGATTCAGAGTCATCCCATGTTGCCATAAGACTTTTATTCTTCTCTTTAACGAACTTCCCTTTATGTTTCTCCTTCTGAAGCCTTGGACACTCACTTTTGTAGTGACCTTGTTTATTGCATTCATAGCATGTAATTATTCTGTTACTTGATATTCTGTGTCCATAGGATTGTTCAGATTCATTTCCTGTTCTTCTGGAGTGCAAGGATAGTTCGTCTTCTTCTGACGCAGATTCTTCAGAGTTTTCCTCTTCAGCCTGAAAAGTGTTAGTATCATATTTCTTAATTGATTTAAGGGCAAGAGACTTACCTTTATTCTGAGGCTCGTGCTCATCAAGTTCTATCTCATGACTTCTGAGAGTGCTGATGAGTTCTTCAAGAGACACGTTGTTCAGATCTTTTGAAACTTTGAAAGCAGTGACCATTGGTGCCCATCTTCTGGGTAAGCTTCTGATGATCTTTTTAACATGATATGCTTTAGTGTATCCCTTGTTCAAAACTCTCAGACCAGCGATCAAAGTTTGAAACCTTGAGAACATTGCTTCTATAGACTCACTTTCTTCTACTTTGAAGGCTTCATACTTCTAGACTAGAGCCAGAGCTTTAGACTCCTTCACTTGAGCGTTTCCTTCATGAGTCATTTTAAGAGACTCAAACATATCATGTGCTGTATCTCTATTTGTGATTTTTTCATATTCCACTTTAGAGATAGCATTTAGAAAAATATTTCTAGCTCTATGATGATTTTTAAAATCAGCTTTTTGTTGTCTATCCATATTTTTTCTATCAACCTTGTTTCCTTCTGAGTCTGTAGGATGTGTGTAACCATCCAAGACTATATCCCACAAATCACTATCATGACCTAGAAAGAAACTTTCTAGTCTATCTTTCCAATACTCAAAATCTTCTCCATCAAATACAGGAGGTTTGTTGTAACTATTGTTGTTTTGTTCAGCAGCCATTTGTGTTTTCTTCTAGATCTTTTCGTGACACGGTTAAGTGTTGTGCTCAGAGTCAAGCTGTGATACCAATTGAAGGGTGAGAAAACACTTAGAAGGGGGGGGGGGGGGGGGTGAATAAGTTTCTCTTTTTCTTTTTCTTAAAGGCTCAATAATAATGGAAAGACAAAGTTATTTTTATCCTGGTTCGTTTGAACTCAAACTACTCCAATCAACCCGTCAAGGTGATTTCTCCTTTCTCAACAAGGACTTAATTCACTATAATCAACTGATTACAAACACACAACAACTGTTGTGACTAACAATGCACAAGTAATCTTACAAGTGACTAACACCACTAAGACTTAAACTAGTCCTAGTCTACTTGAGAAATCTGACCAAACTTGGTCTCTCAAGGAACAATTACAAGAGTTTAATCTTTACAGATAGTGAAATAAAGTTTTCTTCTAATAAAGCTATATCACAACTGTGATTTTTCACTAAGAATAATATTGCACAAAGTGTATGAATAATGAATTTGTGAGCCCAGAATTTTTCACGTAGTTCTTGTTTCTTTTGAAATTGATTAGTGGTTGGCTTGCAATAAATGTCCTTCTATATATAGTAAGAACAAAATGACCGTTGTTGCCTTAAAAAGTGGAGAGCATTAAATGCTTGCGTGTTTCCTTGCCCTATTCCATTTGCCAATGAACTAGCGTATGCACTTGAGTGCCTGCAGCCGTCTTTGCATTAAATGAGCAAACAACACTTGTAAGAACATGTTTCCTGAAGCTTGACAAGACTTGTTAGCTTTTACATTCTTTCAGAACTTACTTCACGTCTTGAATTCAGAACATGCTTGCATATCTTCTAAACAACGCTTTGCTTGATAAGTACTTTTGATCAACACTTGCTTTCAAATAAACTTCCGAACAACACTTGCTTTCAAGGTACTTCTGAACAAGGAATCCTGCTAAGTGTTAGAAGATGCATTTAAATAATTATCTTACCAGAGTCAGCATCAGCAGTTGCGCTAAAACAAATAGTTCTTTCATCCAAGAACTTCTTCATTTATTTTCAGCTCAGCACATCAAAATGCTTCTGTCAGAACATTATCTGAAACAGTTAAATACGTTCATCAGAGTATCAATTATATAAAATATAATTTATTTTTATCATCAAAACTCTGAGATATGATCAGAACTAATCTTGTTCTAACAAAACCAACAACAACTGATCAATCTTCAGGATCAGACTACCAACATATGCAGGGGATTGCACGAGCCACGTCTCAATAAGATTTTCTTTAGACCTCATGCCTGACTTTGAGATGATGGATGCCATTGTCTGTACCTATAGAGGAAATTCCCTCTATTAGGTCTCTGGAACAGACTCTTCTAGGCGTGACACTAAAAAATACAAACTTTTCAGAAGCATATGTTTCCCTTGATTCTTCAAAAACAATGCCCTTCAAATTTTAACATCTTCAAAGATATCATGACATTCTATTTGACATCATATCAACCCTTGACAAGGGGATATTTTTCAACAACTTTTGAGGATACACAAAAAGAACCACAAATTCTCTTCCTCAAGGGTAATCAAAACAATACTCGGGAGCATCAAACACTGTGATTGGATCACAGTACTCCTCTTCAAACATAATTTGTTCTATGGCCACATATAGGATTCCATGAATCTGGTACCTTCGATTAGAAGGATCTTCTAGATATGAGCTCATCTCATATACATAAAGGATCTGGTGGAGATTCCTTTATGGGTTCTTCTCAAGAACATGGAGCTCAACCTCTATACTCCCATAGACCTCGGTCATAAATAAACCGACACATGGAGTAGATAAACTGTTGATCGTGTCTTGATCAACCCGCCCAAACCATATGCCTCATCTTCCAGATCAGGAGTAGGTTCCAAACAAAAAGTATTCATAACATTTTTGTTCAGCACCCAATGCATCTGTTCTTCAACTGGTAGTTGCATACCTGCTGAAATAATGTTCTAACATCCCATAGAACATCAGTTCCTTCTTCTTGGAACCCATCATCCTTCACAGTCTTCAAGGTCAATATGCAGATGTATATGAGCATCATTGATCAATTGATTCTCATCAACCTTATTGATAAATTTCTTTATGAGTGGACTTGAGGAAAATCTCAAGTATCTTTGACACTTTTAATACGGTTGAAAATGTCAGCATATATTCTGTTGAGGGTAACAACCCTAGTATCCTTCCCATACTTTTAGGGTTATATTAGAAACCATGCAGCAGAATATAACGAACTCCTCAAAAATATTCAGACACAATGATTACACCACTATCCAAGTATAAGCATGGCAACCTAGGATTGAAAAAATAAACCTTACATACAACAGCTTCCCACTAAACTGCTGACCTAACAACAACAACCAGGAACAATACATGTCACATATAACCAATGATCCTTGCCAAGAGATCACCCATACAGTATTATGAATTATCCAAGTTCATATCTCTTTTCAGTAAATACTTTCTTCCTTGCCCATGACCAGAAAGTACCTTCCCAGGATCTCACCTAAAGCAGAACATGATGCCTGCTCTGATACCAATAAAATTATGATACAACAGACTCAGATTTCCTACAAGGATGTAGAGACATCTGATCTGACATAAACATACAGGCAAGATAAAATAGTACTGAAAAGATAAAGAACACACCAGAATTGTTTATCCAATTCGGTGTACAACAACACCTACTTTGGGGGCTACCAAACCAGGAATGAAGTCCACTATCAGCAGTATCTGTTGTACCCCAATTTCCCCCCCTAAGATCCCTTCATCACGCCATATTGTTTCAATCATCACAAAATCACATTAGGGCTTTTGGTTATTCTACTTATCTTTAGCTTTGCTCTATGAGGAGTTACCAAGCACCTTAACTTTTTTTCTCTTGTGTTCATGGATATTTTGTTTTGATTTTCTCTCTAATTAACAAAATGCAATATTGGTTTGTCTTACTTGCTAAAAATGTAGGTAAACGCAATGAGGTCTACCAAGTTGCATCATGGGTTCATGAGTTTATTACCATGCCCTAGTCAAAGCTTGAAAGATTCAAACCTCACCCATGAAGTTATTTTGAAGTTGGTATGGGAGTAGTTTTTGTGGCCATGAGTCCTCATCATCATCCTAAACAATATCTATTCACAAAGGAAGAGCATTGGCACAAAAAGTTTGTTCAAACTTGGCAAAGTTCCACCAAGCTTTCTCTTGATCTAGAGGCTAGGGTCTTGGACTTCAAAGGGGCGTATCTTGCTCATCTTTTGGTAGTTTTGAGTGATTCCAAAAACAGTCTTCTCTTAAAAGAGTTACCAATAAATCACTTCAAAAGTCCCAAGGAGTTTTCATGTGGAAGGAACTTGGTGAAGAAGAAAGATTACAAGTCATCCAGATGAATCCCCAATTTTCCATATGTGACTTCAAATGATCATAACTTGGTTAATTTTCATCACCTTGAGCCCATTATTTTTTCATGATGATCCTAAGGATGTGTACTTCATACCTTTTTTCTGACTTTACTATTTTTTACCATTTTTGTTTATTTTACCCATTTATTTTAATTTTTAAAAATAGTTTCTGACTTTTAAAAACTCCCAAAAATTTTATAAAAATATTTGGACCCATTTCTGATTTTTCTATGGTTTTATTTTTTATTTCTTGATTAATTTGAATATTATTGATATTTTACCCATTATTTTTTTAGTTTATTTTAATATTTTTCATCCTTTAATACATATATTAAATATTACATCATTTTGTGAATATTTTCTGGCTGTCCTTGGTTGATTTTTTGGTCATGGCTTTATTAACATCATTGGATCCATGGTGTTGAGTCTAACTCCACAAAAAATGGATGAATGATTTTAATAATATTTTGATTAAATATTAATTCAAATGTGGTTTTCTTTCTTTACCCTAATTCCCCTTCATCTCATTCCCTTCTTCTTGCACTAAATGTTGTTGGAGCATGATCTCTATATCATGTCTCAAAACAAATGGTGCATAGATTGCTATTGACCGGCCTCAAAATAGGTGCGAGTTCTATATAAGTCCACTTACGATTGCTTAACATAGCGCTAAATTTTGTCCCGATTCGAATAAAAGATCATTTGTGGCCCAAACTTATGATTGCAAGCCCAAGTATGTTAATTTGATCTCTTTGATCCAATAACCTTGAGATTCATTGTGTGGAGGCTTTAGTTCTACCAATCCTCTAATGGATCTACAATACCTTTGGTCAACGCGGATAACTTAAACATCATTGATCATTAAATGGTACTTATGAGAATTCCAAATGGATGATATACTTAACAAAAAGTAAATGCAACTTGTTGTGTGGAGGCTTTGGTTCTACCAATCCTCTAATGAGTTCCAAATGCAAGTTTCAAGATGGTCATCCAACTAACCACTAATTATTAACTTGCTTTATTTTATGCTTTTTATTCTTTTATGCTTTATGTATTATTTATATTTTAGCATTTTTACATTTCATGCCATTTTTATCTTTTCTCATTTGAGCATTTATTTTCTTGTCATTTTTACTTTGCTCACTTGAGCTTTTCTTTTCTCCTTTTTCTAAGATACTTAATAATCAACATAAACCCTAAAAAACTTTTAACGACACTTGGACTATTTGGTTACTATCCTTGGCATGATGGAGCAGTGAACTTTTTCTTGGACTTAGGATTAGAAACCTTGGCCTATCTTGGAGACCTTGTGATCTTATCTGATTATTTTGTCTGGAGCTCTTGAGGCTTACCTCAAGACATTGGGTTGCTTGTTTTTTTTTGTGTGCAGGTTTTTATGATTACACTCTTGGTTTTGTAATCTGGAATTCACCTGCATACAGCCGTTACTCTGCCCAATTTTTTAGAAGACTTAATACACTTGAAGAGGTCTAGTATCTTTCCTTGCTTGGTTTCAATCCAATGAATGAGAATTTTATCTTGGCTCATAATTTCAAGTTTTGGCTTCTTGTTGGTTAGATGGTCCTTATCTTTAACTTTTACCTTATGCTTTAGGATATCCTCTTCTTCCCCTCCCATCTTCTTTAATTTCAAAAAATCTTCTCCCTCCTTTTGAAAACTCTTCTTGTTTTGGAACTTAAACCACTTTCATAATAAACTTGGACTTAGGTCCATGCATCTTCAAAATATTTTCATAAATAAACTCCAATCAATTTAATAATACCTTGACATTTTTGTGAGAAGACTAAAATTCAACCAATCTCATTTCAAACCATTTTGCCACTTTGGCTTTTATCTTTAAAACTCTTTTCTCAAAAGATTAAGGCTCTTGTCAATCCTTGTAGTGATGCAAACAACTATACTTCTACAATATGTAGTGAAGAGAGATATTTTCCACTTGGATGTTGAGTGAGGCATTGTTGACTTTAAAATCCAAGCCGTATCCACCACTTTGAGATGATGTAAATTCTCCTTTCTCATGATTGTGGGTAGTAAGTATGTTTTCCACACGGACAATGACGATGATGTCTTATCTCTTAAAATCAACCAACACACATGTGTTTCAAACTTTTAAAAGAGGAACTACGTGTACCCTGATCCCCTATTGCACGAAAGGTGGTACGTAGGCACTAAAGGTTTGCAACCGCGGCGGGTGCAAAAGTCATAAATAATATATTTCTTTTCTCACCCCCACCATCCATTTCATATATAACATATTTTATAGCCAAAATATACAGATTTTACAAAGAGGCTCCTGCGGAGTACCGTAGATATTTATGGTGTTAATACCTTCCCTTTGCATAACCAACCCCCTTACCTTGAATCTTTCCCCCCTTTTTTTGGGTTATTCTCTCTTTTCCCATTCCTTTGGAAACAATAAAGCGCGGTGGCGATTTTTATTTTGATTTGTACAAAGTCTAGTCAATTCAATGGCTTAGTCTTGAACATTTCTACCACTACAGAAAAATGGAGACTTCACTGGGGAGAGATTAACCTCTTGCTGGTCCATCCCTAAGTGGGTTGAGCCTATCTTTGTTTATATCTGTATATGTGCTATTGTTGTTTATGTGTTATATTTTGTATATATGTTTGTTTGGATTTTTCTGGTTTTCAGGGTGCTTGGTGATTACTCATAAGTCCTATACCCAGACTTGGGCAAACCTTAAGATAGGACGGGCGGTATAGTCATGTTAACTTTGAAGGAGTAATCCCAAAAAAGGAGGCATGAGATCCCCCACTCAGTGGAGGCCTCTTTGGTTGTAGTGTCGTTTACTGAGTGTGATACGGTGGCAGAACCGACTGTTTAATACTGGTTTGCGTTTTGCATTTGTATTCGCAAAATGTCGCGGTAAGCAAGAGTCCCCACTGACTTTCATTTTATCCAACTGGAAAGGAAAAAAGCACAGAAAAATTCCTTTTTCGAGATTTTTGAGTACGGGGGGTAGATTATAGAAAGGGAAGGTATTAGCACCCTTTCTATCCGTGATTTTCCACGGGCTCTTAGGTACTTGCTCATCATTTTCAAAATTTCTTCTGTGTTTGTGTGATTTGAAAAGTTTTTGTTTGACTTCGATTTAACACTTGCTTCTGTCTTCAAGGGTGTTACGAAGTGTTTTTGAAAACTTTGTTTGAAAAGGAGTGTAAGTGTGAAAAAGTTTATTTGTTTTGAGCAAGTACTTAAGAGCTAATCTACCTACTCGAAAAAATAATTGTTCTATGTTTGTTTCCTTTAGACAACACTATCCCACTATTAGTGAGTAGGTAGCACCATCGTTGGAGTTTTAAGGGTCAATTCGAAAGGGACATACGATCACTAAAGCAATCTTAGGACGTCTTAGTAATAACCCTAATGTCTTAATATCAATATTCGAGGTAACAATTCCGAGGCAACTTTTCCGAACGGGACTTTGATCTTTGTTTAGACAAGAGAGCGACCACTAAAATATCCTATACTTAATGACCGTTTACCGAAGGCAACCGAAGTAAGAGTATACCCTAAGAGTGCGCATGTGCGAGTGATTCAATTTCAAGTTTATTATCTTTGTACATTTAGGGTTTGCTAACCGTTTTAAAGTTAATCATACATTCTTGTCATGCAACCCTAATTATTCATACATCTAACAGTTAATATTTGCGGAATTTAAAGTGCGAAAAATAAGCTACGCTATTACAAGGCTTTGAGTAATAATACATAGCCAAAAACAACCCGTAAAAGAAAATGATAAACGAAAGTAACAAATCCTAATTAATCTATTACAACTTGTGAGCAATTACATCAATATGGTAAAAAAAATAAATAAATAAAGCGCGCACGAATAGAGACTGAAGGAAATTAGGGTTTTGACCCCGTCTAACCTAATTAAAAGGAAAAAATATTTTTGTTGTTTTTAAAAAAAAATTATTTCTAAGAAAAAGAATTAGGTTTTTAAATTAAATACAAAATTAATTAGTAACTAAATTAATTAAAGAAAATAATTTACATGGCCTATTTTGTATTTTATTGTTTTTTAAGAAAAAGAAAATAGAATTAAATTAAACTAAAACCCTAATTTTCTAATTGTTTTTAATTTATTTATAAAAAAATTAAAGTTACCTAAAATTAAATATCCTAATTAAATTAATTAATTTATAAAAAATAAATATCCTAAATCTAATTTGATGAAAAACATTATTTTTATAATTTTTTGATAAAAAGAAATAATTAATTTGTGTTAGTAAAATAATTTAAATGAATAAATAAAGAAAAAATAAAGAGAAAGAAAGAAGAATTGGGCCTGGTTGTGAGTAATTGGAGGTGTGTTAAAAGCAATTCTGGACCCAAAAGAAAACAGTCCACGTGACTGAGCTTTTGGTGGACCTTCATCTGATGGCCTTTAGATCTCGCCTCCAGGAGATCCAATGGTTGGATCCTGAAGTCACATGGTGGACTCTTGACTTTGTGTGTACGCCTGATCAATTAAAGCAAAATAACATGAAATATGGGGGGACCTGGGATTCAAACCCAGGTCCTGTAACCTTTTCCAATAACCTGGCCACCAACTGAGCTACGCGTTTTATTTGTATGTAGAATAATAATAAATGATAATATATAATGATGTGGGTTAGTGGGAAAGAAAAGCGCCAAAATTCAAATGGACAAATAACATAGTGCCGCGCCAGTCATCTTCCTCCTCGCTCCGTTGGTAAAAGTTAAAAACTTTTACCTACAGACATATGTCCGTAGCTACAACCCTGGTTCATTTCAAAATCTTCCCTGGACATGATAAATGACTTCTAATGCCATGAATCAAACCGTCTGGGCATTATGAGCACCATGATGCCCTTCATGGGGGCTAATTTTGCCTGCACACAAAAACCCTAAAACGAAACCAAGAACCCTAACAATGGCAGATCTTGATACAGTCCACAAAAATGCAATTAAATGTTATAGATAGTTTAGAAATGTTTCAAGCAACAAGAATATATAATTATTTCATGCTATAGATGCCAAAATTATGCGATTCCATTTCAAGAATAAACCAAAGTCGTGGGTGACTTACAGTGGGTTTTGGCGCTGGAAAGTGCTTGTTCTTGATTGGTACAGCCTCCTTGCAATCCCAGGAATCAAATGAGAGGGTTAGGGAGTCCTGAAAATGCCTGGAAGTACAAAATCGAATCACCACTTTTCTTTGATTTTTTCAAGTTTGTTCTGATTTTGTGCGCCCCTGTAGCCTTCCAATTTTTGTCTGCAAATGTTCCCTATATATTGAGGATTGGATTAGGGTTGCAAACATGATCTCAATCTTTGCCAATTATTGATTTTGATCTGGATTTGATTCACTTGAAAATCCTTCCAAAAATAGGCTAAAATCAATCTTTTTATGCACACAAAGGCCTTGCACGAATTCAATCACTTGCCAGCTGGATATAGGACCTGAAACATGCACAATATCTTGAGGTTTCAATGCTTTGGATTTTTTCTATGATTTGTTTTGATTTAAATTGATTTAATTCAAAATAAAAATCAAAATAAATAATAAAAATAAGATAAAGAAAAGTGGAAAGAGCTAGGACTCGTGGACCATGCTACCAATTCAAAACAAGTGCAAAAGATTAGGCCCATTTAGCAAAAATTGCAATTTGAGGCATAGTTGACTTTTGACAATTTTGCAAAAAGGGTCAACTTCACCAATGCATAACTTCCTCAATTTTGACTCTTTGAAGGTGTTCTTGGACTTTTTAGAAATCTTCATATGTCCTATAAGCAACCCTTTTAGTCTCATATAAATTTGGTATTCCATGTTCATGTATGAAGCTTTGACAAAAAAGGTGTTTTTGTTGACTTTTCAAAATGACCTATAATGTCCAAATTCATAACTTCTTGTGAGTGGATATTTTGAAATTGGGAGATGAAGATGGATTGTATAGAATTTCATCCTCTTCAAAATGAGCTTTGGATGGGTCATTTCTCATAAAGTATGAGAAAGTTATGCTTGGTCAAAGTTAAGTTGACTTTTCCTGTAAAACCCTAATTTAGCAACTTTTGGTTCTTGATGAATTGTGAGCAATCCTTGATGAATCATGATCAACCCTTGATTAAATTATGAAAGTCACTTCAAAATGAGGATGTTGACCAAAAATCTTGAAGTTTGACTGTATGTAGGCCACAGTTGACCTTTGCCCTAGCACAATCGATTTTTAGGCCTTTGAGCAATTGACTCAGCAAACTTCCTATGCAAGGCTTGAAACTTGACATGGGTGATCTTGAGAACATATTAGGACAATGGTGAGAATTTGGGATCCCTTGGACTCAAGTATCTTGATGCAATGTGAAACCCTAATTTGAGGTAGACTGCCTTAGGAGAGAGCTTGTCTGGTCAACCCTTGGACTTCCTTGAGCAAATTAGGGATCTTTGTTGAAATGTTTTGAGAAATATGGGAGGGAAAATTTTGGGGTACAACAGCTGCCCCTGTTCAATCTTCTTAAACCTAAAGATTTAGATTGGCTTGTCTTCCTTTCGTGATCTGAAGGTGAAAGATGATTGAACACTAGAGTGCCCAGAAATTTGCACTCGCATGAAGTGGTACTTGTCTTGTGATGTCGAAAATGGGCTTAAAGATGCCATTTGGAGATTGATGACGGGAGATGGGCTTAAAGATGCCATCCGAAGGAGTGTCGATCGCATAAGAGATTCCTTAGCGAGAGCTTGTATACCTGTTGTTGAGGAGGATTCCGCTGGGGAATGTTGTTCTCTGTCTTGAGAGAAAAGTTGAATTTTAGGAGTTTTGGTCATCCGTTATTCTACTGGGAAATTGTATCTTGGTTGAAGAGGTGAAAATGAACTACTATTTGGTCGTGATCCAGGCTTCATAGTGATAAGATCAACTGCTATCTGGTCGTAATCCAGGCTTTACAGTGACTTACTGAGGAGATGAGATTAAACTTGCTATCCGATCGTAACCCAGGCTTTGCAATTTCTCAATTATTATCTGGTCGTGCTCCAGGCTTCAGAAGGAATTAAGTTGTTATCCGGTTGTATCCGGGCTTCAACTTGAATTTAGGGCACACTAATATCCAGCCGACTCCGGGCTTCTTAGTATTTGTCCAGGTAAACTGCTATTTGGTCGAAATCCAAGCTTCGCAGTGTCTTGTACTGTTATCTGGTCGTAATCCAGGCTTCAGTCCTTTTATCGTTATCTGGTCGTAATCCAGGCTTCACGATGCTTTGTACCATTATCTGGTCGAATCCATGCTTCATGGTGTCTTGTACTGTTATCTGGTCGAATCCAGGCTTCACAATACCTCACTTCTTATCTGGTCGTAATCCAGGCTTCAGAAGAAATCAAGTGGTTATCCGGTCGCATCTGGGCTTCCCTTTGACTGTTGGGCCTACTAATATCTGGTCGAATCCGGGCTTCATAGTAATTGGCCGGGTAAACTGCTATTTGGTTGAAATCCAAGCTTTACAGTGTCCCTCACTGTTATCTGGTCGTAATCCAGGCTTCCGTTCTTTTTACCGCTATCTGGTTGTAATCCAGGCTTCACGACGTCTCATACCATTATCTGGTCGAAATCCAGGCTTCATGGTGTTCGGGGAAATCAAGATACTATCCGGTCGAACCCGGGCTTCATAACTTGTATTAAAGATATACCACTATCTGGTCGTAATCCAGGCTTCGTAGTATTCTTGGTTGCTATCTGGTCGTAATCCAGGCTTCACGATGTCTTCTACCATTACCTGGTCGTAATCCAGGCTTCATGGTCTTGTATTGCTATCTGGTCGTAATCCAGGCTTCGCAATAACTTGCTGAGCTGTTATCCAGTCGTAATCCGGGCTTCACGGCTTGTGTTTAAGATATACCACTATCTGGTCGAATCCAGGCTTCATGGTAACTTGCTGAGCTGTTATCTGGTCGTAATCCGGGCTTCACGGCTTGCTGGAGATTAAACTATTATCTGGTCGAATCCGGGCTTCATAGCTTGCTTTTAAGAGATACCACTATCTGGTCGTAATCCAGGCTTCGCGATATTCTGATACTGTTATTCGGTCGTTCTCCGAGCTTCACAATATGATGGAGTAATCAAGATACTACCCGGTCGTACCCGAGCTTCGTAGCTTGAACTTTGTAAGAATTTGATTGTATCTTTTCCTGAAATGTAAAGAGTCAGTTGTATGTAATGCATGATATGTATCAAGCAATGATGTTCTCAAAATAAATGAGATTGTGTTGTATGATGCGTATGCATGTGCCATGATGCATGGAAATGTGATGTTTTTATGATGTTCTCTAGCTGGGGGAAAATAAATCCTGGATTGCTGCTGGAGAATGAAAGAGTTTCGCTCGCTGAGGATAACGACCGCAGATGATTGGGAGAATAATCCTGCTGGAGAATATATTGGTGAGAGAATGACTCTGTGGGGAAGAGATACTTTGTCAGAAGATCCGATGATTTGGAGCAACAGCCTCGGCTGGGGATGAATTACCATTGCTGACGGTGATGAACTTTGTCGGGGATAAAATTTCTGTTTGTGGGAGAAATAAACTCCACTGGGGATGGTCTTCCATTGTTGGTGAAAGATAAACTCTGCTTGGGGAGAATCTTACTGACTCGTTCGCGATTGCGAACCTCAGCTGGGGAGAGTTGTGTCTTGTTCGGGAAAGCTAACATTCCTGTCTTTTTTCTTACTCTGCGGGGAGTGTACATACTTTTAGTCATTTTCTTCAGTTGGGTCTATCCCTGTACCTGGTGAATAGAGCAACTATAAGGCTCAAACATTTCTTATTTTCCCTGTTTCTGAAATTACGAGTAATCGTCTTTTGTTTCGCATGTAAATATTTATGAGCAGCAATTATTGTCAAATGCATATATCAAAAATGAACCATTGGACGTTCTTGCAAAACAAAACTGAAAAAGAAAAACAACTTTGAAATTTATTGTAAAGTGAATTGTATTGATTTTGAAGTTTGGCCTGTAAATAGGCGATTTTGTACAAGAGGCTGACGTCCTAGTAAGAGAACGCCGCCGAAAGATGAGTTATAAAATTTGTGAAAAATAAAGAAAAACAACTATGTGAACAATCCCACTGGGTTCCAACTCTGCTATTTCCTTTATATCTTCGAGCATCTCATCACTTTGCTACTTGGTTGAAGGTAGATCAAATTGATCAGTGTTGTCCGAGCTTGATAGTCGATACCGGAGTCTAGTTGCAAGATGATCCAATGAGACATAGTGTTACACTTTAATCCCTAATTTTTGCCTGGACCGCTCTTTCGGGTTTTCAGTCCACCGGGATACCCTTTTTTGTCCAAGCCGCCTTTTCAGGTTTTCGACTTGCCGGGTGTACAATTTTTTTCATTTTCATCCCTTACTTTTTCCCGAACCCTTTTGGTTCGCCGGGAAGCCCTTAGTTTTGCCTAGGCCAGTTGACCTAGCGGGTCTTTGATTATGCATAGTATTTTTTCACTATGTTTGCATTGACGGGGCGAGGAAGGTCGTCACCATCCATGGTGGTTAGAATCATAGCTCCTTCTGAGAAAATGTTCTTAACCACAAATTTCCCTTCATACGTAGGGGTCCATTTTCCCCTGGGATCACCTTGCGGAAGGATGATACGCTTGATCACCAGATCCCCGACGTGATACTCTTGTCGTCTAACTTTCTTGTTAAATGCCTTGATCATCCGTTTTTTATATGTATGACCATGACAAATAGCAGTAAGTCTCTTTTCATCGATTAAGTTCAGCTGATCAAGTCGGGTCTGGATCCAATCATCCTCGCTCAAACCTGCATCCTTCATAATCCGGAGAGAGGGTATCTGGACCTCAATGGGCAGGACTGCCTCCATGCCATACACCAAAGAGTAGGGTGTTGCCTCTGTTGACGTCCGCGCTGAGGTACGGTACCCATGAAGAGCAAATGGTAACATCTCATGCCAGTCTTTGTATGTCACCGTCATCTTCTGCACAATCTTCTTGATGTTCTTATTTGCTGCTTCAACAGCTCCATTCATCTTCGGCTGGTAAGGAGAAGAGTTGTGATGCTGTATCTTAAACTGCTTGCAGAGCTCGGTGATCATCGTATTGTTGAGATTTGTACCATTTTCCGTAATGACCCTCTCTGGTACACCGTATCGACAGATCAAGTTGTGTCGAATAAACCGCGCCACGACGTTCTTGGTTACTGTAGCAAAGGAAGCTGCTTCAATCCACTTCGTGAAATAATCAATAGCTACCAGGATGAAACGATGCTCGTTAGACGCAGTAGGTCTGATCTCTCCAATCATATCGATGCCCCACATCGCAAAGGGCCAAGGAGCTGTTAAGACGTTCAGAGGAACTGGAGGTACATGCACCTTATCAGCGTAGACTTGGCACTTATGACAGGTTCGAGAATGCTGATAACAATCAGTTTCCATGGTAGACCAATAATATCCTTCCCGTAGGATTTTCTTTGCCATGGTATGTCCACTGGAATGAGTTCCGAAAGTACCTTCATGTAACTCTGCCATGACCTTTTTTGCCTCGTTCTTGTCCATACATTGCAGTAAGGTCGAATCATGGTTACGCTTGTACAAGATACCGTTACTAATGAAGAACTTCATAGTGAATCTTCTCAGAAACTTCTTATCATTAACACATGCACCCTCGGGGTACTCTTGAGCCTCAAGATACCTTTTCACCTCGTGAAACCAAGGTTTATCTGTTACCTCTTCAGTCTCAATATCACATCAATGTGCGGGTTCGTCCAACCTCTCAATGGTAATCTGGGGAGCTTCATTTTCCCACCTAACCTTGAACATAGAAGACATGGTAGCTAGCGCGGCCGCTAACTGATTCTCCTCTCTGGAGAAATGTTCAAAGGTTATCTTCTCGAAGTGTGGAAGCAATGTCAATACATACTCTTTGTAAGGAATAAGATTTGGGTGCTTCGTATCCCACTCGCCTTTGATCTGACTGATCACTAGAGCGGAATCTCCGAATACACTCAAGAACTTAATCCTTAAGTCAATAGCTTCTCGAAGACCCATGATGCACGCTTCATACTCCGCCATGTTGTTGGTGCAGTTAAAACATAATTGGGCGGTGAATGGAGTATGACAGCCTTCAGGAGATATGATCATAATGCCAATGCCATTACCCAATGCGTTTGAAGCTCCTTCAAAATACATGGACCATCGGGATCCCTCCTCAGGTCCTTCATCTGGTCCAGGTGTTTCACAGTCGGTCACCAACATGATGTTCTCGTCCGGGAACTCGAAATTCATGGATTGGTAATCATCCACGGCCTGATGTGCCAAATGATCTGCCAACACACTCCCCTTGATTGCTTTTTGGGTTGTGTATTGGATGTCACACTTAGTTAAGATCATCTTCCATCTTGCTATTCTTCCGGACAAGGCAGGCTTTTCGAAGATATACTTGATTGGATCCATCTTTGATATCAATAGGGTAGTGTGAGTCAGCATATACTGTCTCAACCGGCGAGCAGCCCATGCCAAAGCGCAACAAGTTTTCTCAAGCAGTGAGTATCGGGTCTCACTGTCAGTAAACTTTTTGCTAAGGTAGTAAATAGCATGCTCTTTCCGGTCAGACTCGTCATGCTGCCCCAGCACGCACCCCATTGAATTGTCGAGTACTGTCAAGTATAAGATCAAAGGTCTCCCTTAAACTGGAGGCATCAGAATAGGTGGCTCTTGGAGATATTCCTTGATCCTTTCGAAAGCGGTCTGACATTCATCATTCCATCTTACCACTTGATCTTTCTTCAACAGCTTGAAGATTGGCTCACAAGTAGCAATCAGATGTGAAATGAATCGAGCAATGTAGTTCAGACGTCCCAAAAAGCCTTTGACTTATTTTTCTATTCTTGGAGCTGGCATCTCCTGTATAGACTTCACCTTTACGAGATCCACTTGAATACCTTTATCACTAACGACGAAACCCAGCAGCTTACCAGACCTTACCCCGAAGGTGCACTTGTTCGGGTTTAGCCTCAGCTTATACATATTCAACCTGTCAAACAGCTTCTGGAGATGGTCAAGGTATTCTTCTTCAGTATGGGACCTTGTAATCATGTCATCAACGTACACCTCAATCTCATGGTGAATCATGTCGTGGAACAAAGCGACCATGGCGCGCTGATACGTTGCTCCAGCATTCTTCAATCCGAACGGCATGACTTTGTAGCAAAAGGTAACCCACTGTGTAACAAAAGTTGTCTTCTCCATGTCCTCGGGAGCCATCTTAATCTGATTGTAACCGAAAAAACCATCCATAAAGGAGAAGACCTTAAGCTGTGCGGTGTTGTCGACCAAAACATCGATGTGAGGCAGTGGGAAATCGTCTTTGGGGCTCGCCCTTTTCAGATCTCTATAGTCCACACACATTCGTACCTTACCATCCTTCTTCGGCACTGAAACCACATTGGAAACCCACTGTGGGTAAGAAGTAACTGCTAGAAAACCGGCGTCAAACTGTTTCATGACCTCAGCTTTGATTTTCTCAGACATCTCAGGGTGCATGCGGCGAACTTTCTGCTTTACCGGAGGACAGTCCTCTTTAGTTGGCAAGCAATGAACCACAATGTCAGTGTCTAAACCAGGCATATCTTCATAAGACCAGATGAAGATCTCAACATAGTCGCGTAGCATCTGTACCAACCGTTTCTTGACACTAGGCTCCAGGTTTACACCTATCTTGACCTCTTTCTTGTCTTCCTCCGTATCCAAATTTACTGATTCCACTGGCTCTTCATGGGGTTGTATGGCCCTCTCTTCCTATAGTAACAGTCTAGCAAGTTCCCCAGGCACTTCACAATCATCCTCACCTTTGTCCTCGGGTTTGTTGATCGGACTTTCGAAGTCATAACTGGCATTATCAGAGTCGTTATCAATGGGATCCAAAGTGGATATGGATCTGCATTATGATATGTGAGTGTGTGTAAGACAATAGCTGTTTTGATAAAGTGCAAGATAGAAAAGAAAAACAAGGAGCGCAAAATTTGTAATGCAAGAAAACGTCCAATGCTTTATTGATGATATTTGGAAATGACAAATAAGAAGCCCTCACAAACAAAGCCAAGGTGCCTTGGGCAAGGCACCGGGCCGTAAAGTTTTAAATTGTCTGTTACAAGTCTCAAAACAAAAGTCTATTACTGTGTAATAAAAGAAACGGGCACGAAGTCCTTCGCCGTCCAATTGTTCAAGCCACCGTTGGTAGTCGGGTAAATCCAATTGTCGATGTCTGACTCTTCCTCATTATCCTCAATTGCATTCACTCCCGAGTCGTGCTTGGGCATGGGTGCAGTTATGACGTTGGGTTTCTCCGGAGCGTCAAACTCAATCTCTTTAGCTTCAATCAAATCTTGCACCTTATTCCTCAAGGCCCAACAGTTGTTTGTATCATACCCTGGGCTATCAGAGTGATAGGCACAATGGGCGTTTGGGTTATACAGTGGAGATGTAGTGCTGGGATTCTTCGGAGCTTCCCTCAGAGTTACCAGGTCGGTCTTCAACAATTGCGGCAGAATTTGAGATAAGGTCATATTAAGCCGAGTATACGGTCTTTGCGGTCTCTCTACTCTTTGCCGATTGTTGCAATGTGGGGCAACAATGGGTCTTGATATTACTACCGCATTAACTGCTTGGCGACGTTCAGGTCGATTTTGGCTCCTCGAGCTGTAAACTGCACTAGCTTCTTTCCTGAAAGGTTTCTTTTCTATACTCGAGGAAGCACCTTTATGTATCTTGCCACTTCTGATACCAGCTTCCACTCTCTCCCCAGTCAAAATCAATTCAGTGAATCCAGATGATGAACTGCCGATCAAGTGATTGAAAAATGGACCATAAAAAGTCCCTAGAAACATATCCACCAACTCCCTATCAGACAGAGGGGGTTGGACTCTTCCAGCCATATCTCTCCACTTCTGAGCATAGTCCTTAAAACCTTCGCTTGCACCCATAGACATACCCTGAAGTTGAGTACGCGTGGGAGCAAGGTCGGTGTTATACTGGTATTGCTTGTAAAAAGCATCAGCAAGGTCCTCCCAGTTGCGGACATTAGCTCCTTCCAATTGATAAAACCATTCAAGCTGAGTCCCTGACAGACTATCCTGAAAGAAATGTACCCACAGATTCCTATCAGTAGTGTAGGGTTGGATTTTTCTGACGTACGAGCGGAGATGGAGCTTTGGGCAAGATATTCCATCGTACTTAGCAAAAACCGGAGCCTTAAACTTGTGAGGGATCACCACTCCTGATGCTAGTCCCAAATATCTGAAGTCCAAACCAGGGACCTTCTGAATCTCTATAGCACTCAGACGGTCTTCAAGTTGTTTGTACCTATCCTCAGCAGGAGGGTACTGTTCATCATCAAAATCAGTGTCATTATCATAGACCATAGGACTAGGACCCTTTCCTTCCTCTTGATTCTCTCCTCCTCCAGATGAATGAGACAGATCAGCTTCCTGTCGTAACCTATTCCCAAATCTGTGACCCATATTCAGCAGAACCACCTTCTTCTTCTTCTTCTTCTTCTTCTTCTTCTCCTTCAAGATGAGAGCCTTCAAATCTTGTTGTCCTTTGGCCAAGTTCAAGAACATCTCCTGGAATTAAGCATTATGTGCTTGAAGAGCCTTGATAGCTTGATCAGTAGGTATTTCAGAAGACATTTTGCGCTGAAATAAACAACGAAGAAGATGAGAAACCTGTAATGGTACCTGTAATGAGGTGCATGGTAATGGAATGCGTATGAAATGATTTCAAAGACTTTGGGAGATTTAAATTTGCGAACCAAGGAATAAACAAACTTTATTAGATTCAAACTTGTAACAATTTTTAACAATGCCTTCAAGGCGTTACAAAAGAAATAAACTGAAAAGCAAATCTAAACTAGAAACAATAAAAGACATCATAAATACCATGGTCGTTTTCCCTTCGTGCTGACATAGTCGTTGATTGTCCTTTCATTCTCAAGCTGCCTCGTGAGCTTCAAGATCTTCCTCTCTTGCTCATGATACTTCTCCCTGTAGGTATCCCTCTCTTCTTTTAGCTGAATCCATGATCTCTTCAATGCCCCAAGATCAGTAGGCATGTAGGGATGAAGGACTGTGTAAGGAACCCCTTCTTCATTAGTATGCTCCACAATCACTGGCAAAACAGCTTCATAAGGCATCCCAAGCTTCTGAGCGCGATCTCGAACCCACTGGAGATAAGGTTGCATAGGGAGGGAAGTCTTTAGTCCTAGCTCGTGAGGGTCAGACCTGTTTACCATGCCCCAGGCCCGTATAAACCTTTGGCGATGCCCATCCACGTCCCCCTTGTAGTCGAAGACAATATCTATAAGAAGCAACTCATGAGGAACGTCTCTCCGAGCGCGTCCAAACTGTCGTAGAGCCAAACAAGGACTGTAGGTTATTCCCCCTCTAATTCCAAGCAACGGGACATTAGGGTATTCCCCACATCGATCAATGACATCTACTCTTTCCATATCCTTAGAACTCCAAAGAATGTCCGTATGAGCAAGGGACATGATTATGTAAGCCCAACCTACACCTTCCTCATTCTTCAACACAGATTTGGGGAGGTGCGAAATAAACCACCTCACAAAAAATGGCATACAGCACATGAGGGTCCCCCTTCTTCGCACAGTCCGAGTATAGAGAGCATGTAGGATATCACCCAGAAGAGTAGGCACTGGATTGCGAGACAAGAAGATCTTAACTGCATTCACATCTATGAAGGAATCTGGATTCAGGAAAAGAACCAAACCATAGATGAGGAGAGCCAAGATGTCTTTGAAAGCTTGAAAATCCAAGTTATCCCAGAACTGTTGAGCTTGATCCATCAGAAACTTGGCCAAGAAACCTTTAACCCCACTCCGTGTCTCCCAGTTGGATACTACATCAGCCCTTTTTAGATGTAAGGCTGAAGCAATGTCCTCAGGTCTAGGAACCTCTGTCAAACCTGTGAAGGGTTTCTGCTCGAGGATAGATATGCCTAATAAATCAGAAAACTCCTCCAAAGTAGGAACTAGCTGATAATCCGAGAAGGTGAAACAATGATGCAATGGATCAAAGAACTGGAACAACACACTCATCATCTGCTCATCCAACTTTGAAGTTACCAAGCTAAGGAGATGACCATGTCTTCTAACAAATGAAGAAGTATCAGGAACTTTTGAGACGAACTCTCTGAGTTGAGCAGGCATTTGCACAAAGTTAACTCGGATGGTGTTTCTGCGCATAGAAGTCATGATCTGCAAAACAGAACAAAGATAAATCCCCTCGGTCTTCGAAATGGTTAGCGTAATGAAGTATGCATGCTATGTTATGATGCATGATGTCATGGTAAAACACACAACAAGTATAGCAGGTAACAAACATGGTAAAGGCAAACAAGTCACAACAATAGCCCTTAAGTTTCAGGCTTGCATTGGGTCTAGGTACTACCCTCTTGAAGTTTAGTTGGTTTCAACCTGTCCTAATAATAGTAACCGGGTTCTAGAGGTTCTCAATATCACTGACCATCCTCCATCGGTCATGGTTTCAGCTCATGCAATCTTTTCTTGCGGCCGAAACTATCTCGAGAGTATGGCCTCAATGAGTGTAGCATCGAGTATCAACCAGTTCCCAGCTCTACACTGAGACCGGCTATCTCACTACTTCCTATGGCCAAGTTGGTCAATTATAGGTTCTAAGGTCAGTTGATGCTTAACGACCAATATAGCAGCCCCATACTCTCCTTGTTCCTCCACAAGGGATACTGGTACCAACCAATGTGCCACATCAACGTAGCTACTGCTTCAACCGTATCGGTATACGCCGTACAGTTCCCTCACAGTTTATTGCTACTTACCTAACCGGTGTTCCCCAGATCCGGGTTAGGATCTATAGTAACTCCGATACAAATCCCACAAAGATAAAGCAATCAAATCAAACAATAGAAGCAATATGATGAACTAATCCTAAGGTATACCCCACTTATTGATTCCCCAACAGAGTCGCCAGTTCTGTGATACGGTTGCAGAACCGACTGTTTAATACTGGTTTGCATTTTGCGTTTGTGTTTGCAAAATGTCGCGTTAAGCAAGAGTCGCCGCCGACTTTTATTTTATCCAACTGGAAAGAAAAAAAGCACAGAAAAATTCATTTTTTGAGATTTTTGGGTACGGGGGGTAGATTATAGAAAGGGAAGGTATTAGCACCCTTTTTATCTGTGGTTTTCCACGGGCTCTTAGGTACTTGCTCATCATTTTCAAAATTACTTATGTGTTTGTGTAATTTGAAAAGTTTTTGTTTGACTTCGATTTAACCCTTGCTTCTGTCTTCAAGGGTGTTACGAAGTGTTTTTGAAAACTTTGTTTGAAAAGGAGTGTAAGTGTGAAAAAGTTTATTTGTTTTGAGCAAGTACTTAAGAGCTAATCTACCTACTCGAAAAAAGAATTGTTCTATGTTCGTTTCCTTTAGACAACACTATCCCACTATTAGTGAGTAGGTAGCACCATCGTTGGAGTTTTAAGGGTCAATTCGAAAGGGACATACGATCACTAAAGCAATGTTAGGACGTCTTAGTAATAACCCTAATGTCTTAAGATCAACATTCGAGGTAACAATTTCGAGGCAACCTTTCCGAGGCAACTTTTCCGAACGGGGCTTTGATCTTTGTTTAGACAAGAGAGCGACCACTAAAATGTCCTATACTTAATGACCGTTTACCGAAGGCAACCGAAGTGAGAGTATACCCTAGGAGTGCGCATGTGTGAGTGATTCAATTTCAAGTTTATTATCCTTGCACATTTAGGGTTTGCTAACCATTTTAAATTTAATCATACATTCTTGTCATGCAACCCTAATTATTCATACATCTAACAGTTAATATTTGCGAAATTTAAAGTGCGAAAAATAAGCTACGCTATTACAAGGCTTCGGGTATTAATACATAGCCAAAAACAACCCGTAAAAGAAAACGATAAACGAAAGTAACAAATCCTAATTAATCTATTACAACTTGTGAGCAATTACATCAATATGGTAAAAAAAAAGCGCGCACGAATAGAGACGGAAGGAAATTAGGGTTTTGACCCCGTCTAACCTAATTAAAAGGAAAAATTATTTTTGTTGTTTTTTAAAATTATTTCTAAGAAAAAGAATTAGTTTTTTAA
The DNA here is from genome assembly GCA_948472305.1 of Vicia faba. Lineage (NCBI taxonomy): Eukaryota > Viridiplantae > Streptophyta > Magnoliopsida > Fabales > Fabaceae > Vicia > Vicia faba. The sequence goes on along the minus strand of OX451740.1, from coordinate 223,562,394 downwards.
ATTAAATACAAAATTAATTAGTAATTAAATTAATTAAAGAGAATAATTTACATGGCCTATTTTGTATTTTATTGTTTTTTAAGAAAAAGAAAATAGAATTAAATTAAACTAAAACCCTAATTTTCTAATTTTTTTTAATTTATTTATAAAATAATTAAAGTTACCTAAAATTAAATATCCTAATCAAATTAATTAATTTATAAAAAATAAATATCCTAAATCTAATTGGATGAAAAACATTATTTTTATGATTTTTTGATAAAAAGAAATAATTAATTTGTGTTAGTAAAATAATTTAAATGAATAAATAAAGAAAATATAAAGAAAAAATAAAGAGAAAGAAAGAAGAATTGGGCCTGGTTGTGAGTAATTGGAGGTGTGTTAAAAGCAATTTTGGGCCCAAAAGAAAACAATCCACGTTGACTTCTTGAATCCCATGCGTTGCATTGACTGAGCTTTTGGTGGACCTTCATCTGATGGCCCTTAGATCTCGCCTCCAGAAGATCCAATGGTTGGATCCTGAAGTCACATGGTGGACTCTTGGCTTTGTGTGTACGCCTGATCAATTAAAGCAAAATAACATGAAATATGGAGGGGGGAGGGCTGGGATTCGAACCCAGGTCCTGTAACCTTTTCCAATGACCTGGCCTCCAACTGAGCTGCGCGTTTTATTTGTATATAGAATAATAATAAATGATAATATATAATGATGTGGGTTAGTGGGAAAGAAAAGCGCCAAAATTCAAATGGACAAATAACATAGTGCCACGCCAGTCATCTTCCTCCTCGCTCCGTTGGTAAAAGTTAAAAACTTTTACCTACGGACATATGTCCGTAGCTACAACCCTGGTTCGTTTCAAAATCTTCCCTGGACATGATAAATGACTTCTAATGCCATGAATAGAACCGTATGGGCATTATGCCCTAAAACAAAACCAAGAACCCTAACAATGGCAGATCTTGATACAGTCTACAAAAACGCAATTAAATGTTATAGATAGTTTAGAAATGTTTCAAGGAACAAGAATACATAATTATTTCATGCTATAGATGCCAAAATTATGCAATTCGATTTCAAGAACAAACCAAAGTCGTGGATGACTTACAGTGGGTTTTGGCGCTGGAAAGTGCTTGTTCTTGATTAGTACAGCCTCCTTGCAATCCCAGGAATCGAATGAGAGGGTTAGGGAGTCCTGAAAATGCCTTGAAGTACAAAATTGAATCACCACTTTTCTTTGATTTTTTCAAGTTTGTTCTGACTTTGTGCGCCTCTGTAGCCTTCCAATTTTTGTCTGCAAATGTTCCCTATATACTGAGGATTGGATTAGGGTTGCAAACATGATCTCAATCTTTGCCAATTATTGATTTTGATCTTGATTTGATTCACTTGAAAATCCTTCCAAAAATAGGCTAAAATCAATCTTTTTATGCACACAAAGGCCTTGCACGAATTCAATCACTTGCCAGCTGGATATAGGACCTGAAACATGCACAATATCTTGAGGTTTCAATGCTTTGGATTTTTTCTATGATTTGTTTTGATTTAAATTGATTTAATTCAAAATAAAAATCAAAATAAATAATAAAAATAAGATAAAGACAAGTGGGAAGATCTAGGACTCTTGTACCATGCTACCAATTCAAAACAAGTGCAAAAGATTAGGCCCATTTAGCAAAAATTGCAATTTGAGGCAGAGTTGACTTTTGACAATTTTGCAAAAAGGGTCAACTTCACCAATGCATAACTTCCTCAATTTTGACTATTTGAAGGTGTTCTTGGACTTTTTATAAAGCTTGATATGTCCTCTAAGCAACCGTTTTTGTATCATCTCAATTTGGTATTCCATGTTCATGTATGAAGCTTTGACAAAAAAGGTGTTTTGTTGACTTTTCAAAATGACCTATAATGTCCAAATTCATAACTTCTTGTGAGTGCATATTTTGAACTTGGGAGATGAAGATGGATTGTAAAGCATTTCATCCTCTTAAAAATGAGCTTTGGATGGGTCATTTCTAATAAATTATTAGAAAGTTATGCTTGGTCAAAGTTAGGTTGACTTTTCCTACAAAACCCTAATTTAGCAACTTTTGGTTCTTGATGAATTATGAGAAATCCTTGATGAATCATGATCAACCCTTGATCAAATGATGAAAGTCACTTCAAAATGAGGATGTTGACCAAAAATCTTGAAGTTTGACTGTATGTAGGCCACAGTTGACCTTTGCCCTAGCACAATCGATTTTCAGGCCTTTGAGCAATTGACTCAGCAAACTTCCTCTACAAGGCTTGCAACTTGACATGGATGATCTTGAGAACATATTAGGACAATGGTGAGCATTTGGGATCCCTTGGACTCAAGTATCTTGATGCAATTTGAAACCCTAATTTGAGGTAGACTGCCTTAGGAGAGATCTTTTCTGGTTAACCCTTGGACTTCCTTGAGCAACTTGGGGATCTTTGTTGAAATGTTTTGAGAAATATGGGAGGACAAATTTTGGGGTACAACACCGAGTAATCAGGAAGATGTACTGCTTTCGACCTGGGAGCCTGCTGAAACTGAGGACCGTAGAATACCAAACCCATCTTGGCCTTTTAGGTGTAGTGCGGAAGCTATGACAGAGTAATCTGGAAATAGTTGTCACGCGATACTACGCTAGGACGAGTCTTTCTTGAGAATATTACTAATTACCGAGTTAATCGGGAAGTTGGTAATATCTGAAGGAAGGATGTAGACTCTGGGAACCTCTAGAACCTTGTTCGGCAGGTGATAACTTTTTAGACCAACACCTTATGGGTAGTACCTTCGACCTCATGCTCGTGACGTTGAACCTATGAATCCTATATGTGTGATCTTGTATGTGATTGTTGCATCATGCATCCATGCACTCATAAGTATCTTTTGAAGAAAACAGTATTTCAAGGGATTTTAAGGTTGACTATTTGTGAATATCTCAGGTATTTTTAACCATGGATTCTGGAAAGAGAAAGACCGATAAATACAGTTTTAAGGATCCCAAGATAGATGAGTTGATCAGTCTAATTCCAGAGATTGAGTGTCCTGCAGACTTTCGGAAGAAGTATGGATCCATTATTCCTCTCATGAAGCTGAAGATGAAGGAGGGTTTTCTCTCGACCTTGGTCCTGTTCTATGATCTGGTGTATCACTGCTTTACTTTTCCCGATTATCAGCTGATGCCTACACTGGAAGAGTATTCCTATATATTTGATTTACCTGTTACCGACCGTGTTCCTTTTACTGGTTTGGAGAGTGAGCCAAAACCACATGAGATTGCTGCTTTAATTCATCTGGGGAAGTCTTAGGGGGAAGCCCATATGACTACTAAAGGAGGGATTAGAGGATTACCAGCTCAGTTCTTATTGGAGAAGGCTCGTTACTTTGCCAGAATGAAGAGTACGGTTGATTTTGAGGCCATCTTTGCTTTACTTGCTTATGGATTATTCTTATTCCCTAATGTGGACAAATTTGTCGACATTAACGCTATCAGGATTTTCATGATTGGAAACCCAGTTCCTACACTGTTGGGTGATGCTTATTACTCTGTTCATCTTCGGAGTTCTTATCATGGGGGAATGATTATATGTTGCACGCCTTTGTTGTACCAGTGGTTCATCTCTCAAATGCCTCAGTCTGATGCTTTTTGGGATGTCAAGAAGGAACCTCGTTGGGCTCCTAAGATCATGGCACTTACTCACTCGGATATTGATTGGTATCATCGAGCTTATCAGGATATAGAGATTATTGACAGTTGTGGTAGTTTCCCTAATGTGCATCTTCTTGGTACAAGGGGAGGAATTAACTATAACCCTGTTCTTGCACGGCGACAACTTGGTTATCCAATGAGGGATAAACCGAACAGTATTCATTTGAGTAGTTTCTTTATGAAGGAAGGAGAAGACCACAGGGAAGCTAGGGAGCAGATTGCGAAGGCTTGGTGTTGTACCCCAAAATTTGCCCTCCCATTTTTCACAAGAAATCACAACCCTAGGGTTTTCTCAGATTTTCAAGATTAGCTCAGGAATCGATCAGACAGATTTTTCTTTGGCAGTAAATCAGGAATTAGGGTTTTTCTCGCATTTCTAAAAAAAAACTGAATTCTCAGAAATTCAATTAACTGTCACATCTTTTCACGCTTTTTAAGCTTACTGAAAGATCACTGGTTGTTCTCCAGTCCTGTTTATCTGGGACAAGAAATGAGAGTTGAGACTGTCATTTGGAACATTCAGTTTTTGTCTGATCTAGGTTAACCAGATAACGTGCATCTGTTAAGACATTTTCTTGTTAATGGAATGGAACGTTTGCTTGTTTATTGGAAACACAGTGCGTATTGTGATTGGAATACTGTTGCAAGGTTATGAGATTACAGGATTTTTGGATTACTTAAAGTTTAAGTTATCTGTATTGGAAATATTGGAATGCAGTTTCAGTTATTTTAATCAGGAATCTTAAAGAATCAGTGAAGACTTGAGGAGAGAATTGCAAGATATTGACAGTAGAAGATTTCATTGGATATCAGATTGTCTCACAAAGATCTTTCATTTATTTCAGATGTTGATACAAAAATAATTTAGTATTCATATGCTTTAAGTTTTACAACTTATAGTACTTGAAAAATAAATTATTACAATTAATGGAAAATCTCTCTAAGTTACAAAGAATTGAATCTAAGCCTAAGTTTACATTGCTCCCATGCTCGCCACAAAGAATTTCTTGCTTCCTCTGCTTTTCCACCATCCAACTTGCGCTCACATGAAAGAAAGACAAATAAAAAAGGGATTAGTACAGTTAGTTGAATATGAATAGAATTTTCAAAACAAAAAGAAAGAAAAATTTTCATCATTAAAGTTTTCCGTTTGGAATCAGAGGGATATTTTTCATCACGTTTTTATTTTCCTCTTTGCAAATCACAAGAAAATTGCTCTTCTTGGTTCACAAAGAGAAAAATAAAAATGCAAGCTAGCAAATTTATTCAAATGCAAAGCACAAAGGCAAACTGAAACGTGCTGTCCAAACAGCACAAACAAGGCCAAACTGTTAAGCAAGCATTGCAAAGCAAACCAAACATTGCAGCAAGGCAAACAATGCAGCATACAAAGGCAAACTGGATGCAAGTATTGCAAAGCAAACCAAACTGAATGCAAACAAAGTACAATGCAGCAGGACAAGTACAACAGTAGGCGGAAAGAGAATGCAGAGAGTAAACCAAATCACAATCAAAAGGCTTGTTTCATAGCCTATCATCATTTTCCAAAAAATAAGGCAAACTTTTAAAAAAAAACAGAGAAAAGCATTGTTGCTTTTTATCATGGAGAGAGGAGAGAGAGGAGAGATATCACCTTTTTACTGGGAAAGGTACAGAGGGGCCATCATACCATCAAACTGTCACAAGTTACAAAAGCCATTTCAAACTAGGATAAGACCAAGTAAAAAAACTGGCAAGAAAAAGAGAGAGCAGTTTTGTCAAACATTAAAAGGGCCTGACGGTTTCAAGATTAAAAAAAACTCCCAGCCTGCTAACCAAAATGTAAGAAAACCTGTTAACAAACAGTCCAACAACCTGTGCAAACATTGCACAAACCACAAAACTGCATAACAATTTTCAAACTCACCAAAAACACTGCCTAACAAATCCCAAACCTGTTAGCAGAACAAAACTACACAACCAAACAAACCACAAAACCTGCAGATTACAAGCTGCAAAACAAACCACAAAACCTACAGATTACAAGCTGCAAAACAAACCACAAAACCTGCAACATTTTCTCAAACTATCTAAAGCTTTCAAAAACTGCAGAAAATATACAAAAACCTGTACAACAAACAGCCAAACTGTAAACAAACTCAGTTCTCAAACTGTCTCAAGCTTCCAACACCCCAACATTCCAAACTCAGTTCAAACAACCTTCAACTGTGAAACCAAAGCTAGCATACAAAAACTACCAACAAAACAGAGTTTCAGAAACCATCATCAACTACCAACATAATCAAGTTTCAGAAATCAGTTTCAAGCAAAAAACCTTCAGCAAATACCAGTAAAGTTTCAGACACAGCATCAACAATCATCATCAACAACAGAGTTTCAGAAAGCAATAAGCATCATCATTCAAGTGCAAGAGAGAGGAAATAAATAACAAAAGCAACAAGCATCATCATTCAAGTGCAAGAGAGAGGAAAGAAATAACAAAGTCAACATCACTATCATCATTCAAGTTCAGAGAGAGAAGAGAAGCAATAATCATAACAAAGTTTCAGAACAAATTATCATCATCAACAAAAACAACCAACAACAATAACAAATTTTCAGAAGCAGTATCATCATCAAAGGAAAGAAGTCACCGGAAGCTCGTGCCTCGCCGTCATCATCTCTTCCCCTGCCTCCCGCCACCACGTGAACGCCATCAGTCCAACCTCTTTCCTCTCCATTTTCCAGAAAATCTCACAGGTATGACCACTTTGTATCCCTTTGCTGCATCTCAGGCATATAATACCATAGGTTAAACAAACTAAACATGAACAAAGCATGCGAATCAAACGAAAAATGCTAAATCGAAAAGAAACCGAACCATACCATTAAGAAAAGCCATTGATCGTTAGGAGAAGGTGAGAGAGGGAGAGAGTGTTCCGGCAACCATAGGTGAAGGGAGGATCAGAGAGGCGTTGAGTGAGATGAAGAGGGAACGAAGGCAAACGACACCGCTGTGAAATAAGAACAACAAACCCTAATCAAAAAACATCAAACTGACTTAGAGCAATTGGGCCTGTCCGCCCCCAACCATAAGCCCATAACAATCGCTAGCCCCCCCCCCCCTCTATTATGACCTCACTTTGTTTTATCATTTCATTTGGGCCCAACAATAAAACCTAAAGCCCATTCTTACTTTTTTTTAATTGACTTCTTTTGTTAACATTTTCATAAAAAAATCAATACTTTTTTTAAACTAAATTAATCTTGAAATTGATTTTATTTTTTAATTTATATTTGCTAATTTGTTACATTTAAGAAAATACCAAAATAATTAGTTTAGTTAATTTTCTTTTTTTCTTCTTTTAATTTATCTTTTTTTATTTCTTTTGTTAAAAATATACTAGTAATATATTAAAACTTCATTTTGTAAAATAAATTGGATTTTTTTTAATTAGTTTTATTTAAATCATTTTGTTTTTTATATATAATGAAAATACCAAAAAAAAATAATAAGATTTTGTTTAATTAATTTTTCTTTAAACTTGTCCTTTTAAAATTAATAAAATACAAGAAAGAATAATAATAATGTTTAATCTTTTAGAATAGATTTTATTTATCTCTTTTTAATAAATACATGAATTTCATAATTTATTGATTTTCTTTATTTCATAATTTGTTATAGCTTTGTATTGAATCGCGACAATTCGATTTGGTTGTAATATTTGGACTTTGCTATTCTTATGAGATTCATCCCCATTTGTAATAATTGTACCTCCATTCTCGGATACTTTTGTAATAGCTTAGACTTTTAATTCCCACAATTTATTGCTTTCAATATACTGTGTAGTAATTAGGCGTGTATGGCAAGATTCAAAAATCAATCACTAGATGACCTAATCCAAGAATAAATAACTTGAAATCAATACATTTCTCACACGTGCACCCCTAGGGTTTCATCCACTTGTTGCCTTTAAAATGGCCATGGTATGCATGCTAGGTATTTTGGCAAAACAAAAACAAAAAGATCATAGTCCCTCGATGATGCTATCTTGGTTGCCTATACAAAATGATCTAGTCCCTAAAAAATTTGCTAAAGATACTTAGCACAATTGCTATCATGGTTAATACGATGACCCGCGCCTGTCCCGTTTAACATCCAAATACAAGGTTGTTTACCAAATGCAATGGTAAAACAACACTGTCACAAGGGTTAAAAATGTGTAGGAAAGATCTTTGAGTAGATAGGGTAGACAACTCTTAGTTACTTGATCAAAACTTGCAAAAACATCCTTGCTAATTTCAAAACACACAATTTCAAAGCATTTCCCAAATATCAAACTTTCAAACATTGAAACATCTTTTCAAAAGACAAACACCTTTGTATATATTCAAACAAGAATCATTACAAAGGTTGCCACAACGATGGCCTCTTTTCAAAACATTTTCAAAACCACACACAAAGCACCATTTCAAACAATTGGAAAAGAAAAGCAAGTGATCTAAACAAGTAACTAAGAGCCCATGGATAACCATGGATGAAAAAGGTGCTTGCACCTTCCCTTTTCATAATCTACCCCCCCGAACTCAAGAAAACATCTCAAAGGTCTTTCCTGTGCTTTTTGACCTTTCCTTTGGATAAAATAAAAAGTCGGTGGAAACTCTTGCTAAACCGAAACATTTGCGAACACAAATGGAAAACCTCAAGTCAGTTCTCCCACCGTATCACAGAACTGTCGACTCTGCTGGGGATTTTTCTAAAAGTGGGGTTACATTAGGGTTTTAGATCACCTTTACATGCTTACCTTGTTTGATTTGTATGCTTTACTTTTTTGGTCCTTTGTTTGGGGTTCGTTTTAAATCCTACACCCGAATTTGGGGGCACCTTTTAGGTAAGTAGCAATAAACTGTGAGGGAACTGTGCGGGGTATACCTACATGGTTGAAGCAGTGGCTACGTTGATGTGGCACTTTGGTTGGTACCGGTAACCCTTGAGTTGAATCAAGGAGAGTACGGGGCCGCCGCGTGGTGTCGTGAAGCATCAATTGACTTTATAACCTTACTTGACTAACTCGGCCTTTTAGGATGTAGTGAGATGACCGGCTTTGGTGCAGTCCGAAGTTGGTAGATACTCGATACTACACTCATTGAGGGTTATTTTCTTGGAATATTTTGGTCGCCAGTTAAGTGGCTAAACTGAAACAATGAACACAGAAAATAATCCAGTGATATTGAGCTCCTTAGAACCCGGTTACTATTTATAGGACAGGTTGAGCCAACTAGACTTCAAGAGGGTACTTACCTACAACTCCATGCAAGCCTAAACCTAAGGACTTGTCTGCTTTGTGTGAATGTGATTATCTGTATATACACTTGCTTACTTTTGCATACTTGTACATAACATCATAACATCATACCATAGCATTTTCAATAACCATTTCAAGGATCTCGGGGGTCTTTGATACAGGGTCACGTTGAACCAGACATCTACCAAAGGGTAAGAGGATTCATTTTCCTCTAAAAAACACCGTCAAAGATCAAGTACAACAACTTGAGTCAAGGGCTATGACCCACTTGACATGGTGAGCTTGATTCTCATGGAAAGACATCCACCGATACAAAGTTCTCCAATCAAGGATGTTTAATCTCTAACATTTTATTGTGTTTACCCCGCGAGATCCTTGAAAACATGCATCCACATATCATGCATCGTATCATGACAGGTTTCCCCCTTTCAGGTCTCCTTACCTTCCTACTGTTTATTTCAGTAGAGATGGCTCTAGATAAGACTATCAAAGATATCCAGACTCAAAACACTCAACTTCAAGAGATGTTCTTGAACCTATCTAAGGGGCAGGAAGAAGTGAAAGCTCTCCTCACAAGGGGCTTGGTCCTAGGGAATCCAGGGGGCATCAGGAATGATCAATTGGAAGGGCTACAAATTGAGTTGGCAACAATGAAAATTTAGATGATGGGACAACTGGTGGGCCAGATGGCTCTTATTCAAAACCTGGCTCAAGGACAAGAGGAGCTAAAGGTCCTCATCAACAAACTGCATCAGGATGGATGTAACCAAATGGGGAAAACAACTAGGGTTGAGGATCAAGTCACCATTCAGCCTCCTTTGAGACAAGAAGCCAATGGAAAGTCTCCCCAGTTTGCTTCAGGGTCACAAGCCCAACAACAACCTCACCAGCATCAACAGGATAATCGGCGTGAGCAAAATACATCTGAAAAGAACTTCACTGAGATTAACATGCCATTATCCCAAGTGCTGCAATGCTTGTTGGAAGTCAAGCTAATTGTATTAAGGGACCCCCCTCGGCGTCCCAACACAGCCTCCATATGGTACAATCCAAATGCGAGATGTGCGTACCATTCCAACAGTCCTGGGCATGACACCGATAGCTGTTGGGCATTGAGAAAAAAAATTCAAGATCTGGTTAAAGAAACAACGCTGGAGTTCACGCAAGATGGCCAGATGAAAATCTTCCGTTAAAGGCTCTCCGTTTAAAGTGATAAGTTCAGACAAAGAGGCTTTTGTTTCATTTGAATTTTCAAGTTGTAATTTCTTTTGTTATTCAAACAATTATCTATTGATGTCGGACTCTGTTTCATTAATTCATTGCATATGTTTGTCTTGAATTCATCCATTCGTTTTCACTATACTTAAACTATGCTTTCTACTTTCTTTATGACATTCAACTCTTGTTAAAAGTTACAAGCCTTTAAAGGGAGGATGACGAAAACAATGCCATAATCTCATACAGTATGCTTTTGGACAGACCTTGCTGACGATGTACAAGCGTTTCTTTCAAATCCTAAACACTAGAGTTATAAGGAAGATAATCCCTAGTCAAACCCTTCGAGCCAAAGAAGTAGAAGTTTTTTGTTTCAACACAAATTGAAACCTTTAATCAAAACCTGGGGCCGGGTAGTCTCTCAGTTAATTCAAATGCGCGTTGAAGTCGCGAACTCTCGTCTTGTAATACAATGAATGACATCAAAAACATTCCTCTCAGATCAAAAGACAATGATGGTTCCCAATTGCATAGGCAGTCATTAGCTCTCAAAAGAAAGCCCACTGAGTCGAAACCTACAAAGGAGACTTAAAGAAAAAAATTGGGGCATCCCGCTGACTGTAATCTCAAAAATAGGAACAATCAGGCAAAAATTAGGGATAATAAATAAAAAAAAGAAGGACGAGGTCACTACAAATCCTCAAAAATAATGTGGCAAAAATGACTGCCTTCCAACAATTTCAACTTGTGCGAACCATCACCAAAACGTCGTTCCAGACTCATTTGGAGTTCAAACACACAATTAACTGAGTTTAGGATTGAAGAACATCACGAAGAGCGGGTGGGTACAAATATACTTTGAGCCTTTATCCTTTGTTTCTTAAAACCGTGAACCAAGCCACGTTACAACCCTTCAAAAGTCCTAATTGAAGCATGGGTTAGTTCGAAAGCATACTGTTACAAAAGGTATCCTGACTCCTGTAAGGCTTTGCTCTAAATTTTGTGTTGAATTTTTCTTATAAAAGTTTTCTGCTAAAAAACGCATTTTTCAAAATTTCAAGAGAAGCATAAACTTTGCGTTATTTGAACATTGTTGTTTGTATATGGGTATTTGTTTGACAACAAAGAAATTCACGCAGTGAATATCCGATGAACGAAAGCTCTCTTAGTGAACAAAATCACTTCAAGTGGGATGACACTTCCATTGCAAAAATCTCCTATCAACATAAGGGGCATAACATGGCATTGTCCAATAAACCTGGGGCAGTCCAGTCAAGATTTCAGGAAATCTATCAAAGTCCAGTTAACCTGAGGCAGTCCAGTCAAGATTTCAAGGAATCTCTCAAAGTCCAGTTAACCTGGGGCAGTCCAGTCAAGATTTCAAGCAATCTCTCAAAGTGCAGAGTAACCAGGGGCAAGTCTCTGTCACCGTCACTTGGGGCATTGAGCGTCAATCCCAACAAAGGGTTGCATACTGTCGAACATTTCCTGGTAAAGCCATAAGCACTCGCTACTTGGGGCAGTGATAAATCTCTCCAAAATCCTCCTCATAGTGGCTCCCAGCCAGAGTTTCGATCTTTGATAACCTCTTCCCAACTAAGTCGACCTCAAGAATTCCTGAGAATTTTTTTTTCCATTGAAGTCACCAGAATTTTCACTATCGGAAACGAAGAATTCAACTCTTTTCTCCATCACCAGTTCAGGATTTATTTTCCCCAGCGAGAGGTCGTCTTGAAAACATTACACATCCGTACATCAGGACATCATGAAATGCAATCTCATTTATTTTGAGAACGTCATTGTTGATATATGTCATGCCACTAACCTTTACCTTTCAGGAAAGATGCAATCAAATTCTCACAAAATTCACGCCGTGAAGCCTGGATTTTGACCAGATAACGGTTCAAGGTATTGTGAAACCTGGATGTTGACCAGATAACGGTACAAGACACTGTGAAACCTGGATGTTGACCAGATAACAGTAAAGTATACTGTGAAGCTTGGATGTTGACCAAATAACAGTTTACTTGGCCAATTACTTTGAAGCCCGAATTCAACCGGATATTAGTAGGCCCCAAAATCAAAGGGAAAACCGGAGGCGACCGGATAACCATTTGATTTCCTTCTGAAGACTGGATGTTGACCAGATAGGAAGTAAATTACTGTGAAGCCTGGATGTTGACCAGATAACAGTACAAGACACTGTGAAGCCTGGAGATCAACCAGATAACAGATAATCCTTAACAGAATGAAGATTCTCATTCTTGAAACCCCAGAAGATTGGCATACTCCCAAGCTCCTGAAACCCTTAATAGAATGAAGATTCTCATTCTTGAAACCTCAGAAGATTGGCATACTCCCAAGCTCCTGATACCCAAACGCCTGGATGAAGATTCTCATTCTTGAAACCTCAGAAGATTGGCATACTCCCAACCTCCTGACCCAAACGCCTGAATGAAGATTCTCATTCTCGCTTCCCCAGAAGATTGGCATACTCCCAAGCTCCTGATGCCCTTAACAGAATGAAGATTCTCATTCTTGAAACCCCAGAAGATTGGCATACTCCCAAGCTCCTGATACCTTTAACAGAATGAAGATTCTCATTCTTGAAACCCCAGAAGATTGGCATACTCCCAACCTCCTGACCCAAACGCCTGAATGAAGATTCTCATTCTTGCTTCCCCAGTAGATTGGCATACACCCGAACTCCTGTTATTCCCGACAGAATGAAGATTCTCATTCTCAAAGCGGCATACACCTAAACTCCTGATATTCCCGACAGAATGAAGATTCTCATTCTTAAAGTGGTATACAACCTAAACCCCTAAGCTTACTCCCCAACAGTATAGCTATTCCCCACATAGTTTTTACTCCCCAACAGAATGAAGATTCTCATCCTTGATTCTCCAGTGAAGTTACCAGAGCCTTCTTTACTCTCAGTATAAATTTGTCAGAGTTTTTAATCCACTGCAGATCGAAGATTCTCGTTCTTGGCTCCTCAGCACAAATTCCCCTAGTAGAATGAAGATTCTCATTCTCAATTCCCCACAGAAATTGTCAAAGTTTTGATAATCCCTGCGAATTGTCAAAAATCTTGAATCTCCAGCAGCAGTCATGGATTTATTTTCCTCGACAGCAGTCGAAGATTTTATTATCTTCAGTTGTCAAGGACTTATTTTCCAAGCAAGGCATCTAATCAGCTTACATGTACATACATTGAAATCATATGTCATAAGCATTGATAAAACACATATATTGCATCATACATTTCATGCAACATAACTTTGTGTTTCAGCTAATATTTTACCCTTTTCAGGATAAGATTAATAAGCTACCAGTATAGGATCATGAAAACAGTTTACGGATGCTCCAAACACGGATGCTAATCTATTACTTATTTAAATCCCCAGTTCAGAGATGCTCCAGACGCGAATACCATTCTGACGCTCACCTATAACTTACAGGTCAACAAACATTCTTGGATGGCATCTTTAAGCCCATCTCCGACAAGATTCTGTCACATCTCCAAATGGCATCTGTAAGCCCATTCCCTCAACTATGCTTTGACGAGTGCAAATTTATGGGCACTCTAGTGTCCAATCATCTTTTACCTTCGAGTCGCAAACGGAAAACTCGCCGATCTAACTCTTCAGGTTCAAGAAGATTGAACAGAGGCAGTTGTTGTACCCCAAAATTTGCCCTCCCATTTTTCACAAGAAATCACAACCCTAGGGTTTTCTCAGATTTTCAAGATTGGCTCAGGAATCGATCAGACAGATTTTTCTTTGGCAGTAAATCAGGAATTAGGGTTTTTCTCGCATTTCTAAAAAAAAAACTGAATTCTCAGAAATTCAATTAACTATCACATGTTTTCATGCTTTTTTAAGCTTACTGAAAGATCATTGGTTGTTCTCCAGGCCTGTTTATCTGGGACAAGAAATGAGAGCTGAGGCTGTCATTTGGAACATTCAGTTTTTGTCTGATCCTGGTTAACCAGATAACGTGCGTCTATTAAGACATTTGCTTTTTAATGGAATGAAACGTTTGCTTGTTTATTGGAAACACAGTGCGTATTGTGATTGGAATATTGTTGCAAGGTTATGAGATTACAGGATTTTTGGATTACTTAAAGTTTAAGTTATCTGTATTGGAAATATTGGAATGCAGTTTCAGTTATTTTAATCAGGAATCTTAAAGAATCAGTGAAGACTTGAGGAGATAATTGCAAGATATTGACAGTAGAAGATTTTATTGGATATCAGATTGTCTCACAATGATCTTTCATTTATTTCAGATGTTCATACAAAAATAATTTAGTATTCATATGCTTTAAGTTTTACAGCTTATAGTACTTGAAAAATAAATTATTACAATTAATGGAAAATCTCTCTAAGTTACAAAGAATTGAATCTAAGCCTAAGTCTCCATTGCTCCCATGCTCGCCACAAAGAATTTCTTGCTTCCTCTGCTTTGCCACCATCCAACTTGCGCTCACATGAAAGAAAGACAAAGAAAAAAGGGATTAGTACAGTTAGTTGAATATGAATAGAATTTTCAAAACAAAAAGAAAGAAAAATTTTCATCATTAAAGTTTTCCGTTTGGAATCAGAGGGCTATTTTTCATCACGTTTTTATTTTCCTCTTTTCAAATCACAAGAAAATTGCTCTTCTTGGTTCACAAAGAGAAAAATAAAAATGCAAGCTAGAAAAATTATTCAAATGCAAAGCACAAAGGCAAACTGAAACGTGCTGTCCAAACAGCACAAACAAGGCCAAACTGTCAAGCAAGCATTACAAAGCAAGCCAAACATTGCAGCAAGGCAAACAATGCAGCATACAAAGGCAAATTGGATGCAAGTATTGCAAAGCAAACCAAACTGAATGCAAACAAAGTACAATGCAGCAGGACAAGTACAACAGCAGGCAGAAAGAGAATGCAGAGGGTAAACCAAATCACAAGCAAAAGGCTTGTTTCATAGCCTATCATCATTTTCCAAGAAATAAGGCAAACTTTTCAGGAAAAAAACAGAGAAAAGCATTGTTGCTTTTTATCATGGAGAGAAGAGAGAGAGGAGAGATATCACCTTTTTGCTGGGAAAGGTACAAAGGGGCCATCATACCATCAAACTGTCACAAGTTACAAAAGCCATTTCAAACTAGGATAAGACCAAGTAAAAAAACTGGCAAGAAAAAGAGAGAGCAGTTTTGTCAAACATTAAAAGGGCCTAACAGTTTCAAGCTAAAAAAAAACTCCCAGCCTGCTAACCAAAATGTAAGAAAACCCGTTAACAAGCAGTCCAACAACTTGTGCAAACATTGCACAAACCACAAAACTGCATAACAGTTTTCAAACTCACCAAAAACACTGCCTAACAAATTCCAAACCTGTTAGCAGAACAAAACTGCACAACCAAACAAACCACAAAACCTGCAGATTACAAGCTGCAAAACAAACCACAAAACCTGCAGATTACAAGCTGCAAAACAAACCACAAAACCTGCAATATTTTCTCAAACTATCTAAAGCTTTCAAAAACTGCAGAAAACATACAAAAACCTGTACAACAAACAGCCAAACTGTAAACAAACTCAGTTCTCAAACTGTCTCAAGCTTCCAACACCCCAATATTCCAAACTCAGTTCAAACAACCTTCAAATGTGAAACCAAAGCTAGCATACAAAAACTACCAGCAAAACAGAGTTTCAGAAACCATCATTAACTACCAACATAATCAAGTTTCAGAAATCAGTTTCAAGCAAAAAACCTTCAGCAAATACCAATAAAGTTTCAGACACAGCATCAACAATCATCAACAACAGAGTTTCAGAAAGCAACAAGCATCATCATTCAAGTGCAAGAGAGAGGAAAGAAATAACGAAAGCAACAAGCATCATCATTCAAGTGCAAGAGAGAGGAAAGAAATAACGAAGTCAGCATCACTATCATCATTCAAGTTCAGAGAGAGAAGAGAAGCAATAATCATAACAAAGTTTCAGAACAAATTATCATCATCAACAAAAACAACCAACAACAATAACAAATTTTCAGAAGCAGTATCATCATCAAAGGAAAGAAGTTACCGGAAGCTCATGCCTCGCCTTCATCATCTCTTCCCCTGCCTCCGGCCACCACGTGAATGCCATCAATCCAACTTCTTTCCTATCCATTTTCCAGAAAATCTCACAGGTATGACCACTTCGTATCCCTTTGCTGCACCTCAGGTATATAATACCATAGGTTAAACAAACTAAACATGAACAAAGCATACGAATCAAACGAAAAATGCTAAATCAAAAAGAAATCGAACCATACTGTTAAGCAAAGCCATTGATCATTAGGAGAAGGTGAGAGAGGGAGAGAGTGTTTCGGCAACCATAGGTGAAGGGAGGATCAGAGAGGCGTTGAGTGAGATGAAGAGGGAACGAAGGCAAACGGCGCCGCTGTGAAACAAGAACAACAAACCCTAATAAAAAAACATTAAATTGACTTAGGGCAATTGGGCTTGTCCGCCCCCAACCATAAGCCCATAACAATCGCTAGCGCCCCCCCCCCCCCCCCCCCCCCCCCCCTCTATTCTGACCTCACTTTGCTTTATCATTTCATTTGGGCCCAACAATAAACCCTAAAGCCCATTCTTACTTTTTTTTAATTTACTTCTTTTGTTAACATTTTCATAAAAAAATCAATATTTTTTTTTAACTAAATTAATCTTGAAATTGATTTTCTTTTTTAATTTATCTTTGCTAATTTGTTACATTTAAGAAAATACCAAAATAATTAGTTTAGTTAATTTTCTTTTCTTCTTCTTTTAATTTATCTTTTTTTTTATTTCTTTTGTTAAAAATATACTAGTAATATATTAAAACTTCATTTTGTAAAATAAATTGGATTTTTTTTAATTAGTTTTATTTAAATCATTTTCTTTTTTATATATAATGAAAATACCAAAAAAAATAATAAAGATTTTGTTTAATTAATTTTTCTTTAAACTTGTCCTTTTAAAATTAATAAAATAAAAGAAAGAATAATAATAATGTTTAATCTTTTAGAATATATTTTATTTATCTCTTTTTAATAAATACATGCATTTCATAATTTATTGATTTTCTTTATTTCATAATTTGTTATAGCTTTGCATTGAATCGCGACAATTTGATTTGGTTATAATATTTGGACTTTGCTATTCTTATGAGATTCATCCCCATTTGTAATAATTGTACCCCCATTCCTGGATACTTTTGTAATAGCTTAGACTTTTAATTCTTACAATTTATTGCTTTCAATATACTGTGTAGTAATTAGGCGTGTATGGCAAGATTCAAAAATCAATCGCTAGATGACCTAATCCAAGAATAAATAACTTGAAATCAATACATTTCTCACACGTGCTCCCCTAGGTTTCATCCACTTGTTGCCTTTAAAATGGCCATGGTATGCATGCTATGCATTTTGGCAAAACAAAAACAAAAAGATCATAGTCCCTCGATGACACTATCATGGTTGCCTATACAAAATGATCTAGTCCCTCAAAAATTTGCTAAAGATACTTAGCATAATTGCTATCATGGTCAATACGATGACCCACGCCTGTCCCGTTTAACATCCAAATACAAAGTTGTTTACCAAATGCAATGGTAAAACAACACTATCACAAGGGTTTAAAATGTGTAGGAAAGATCTTTGAGTAGATAGGGTATACAACTCTTAGTTAATTGATCAAAACTTGCAAAAACATCCTTGCTAATTTCAAAACACACAATTTCAAAGCATTTCCCAAATATCAAACTTTCAAACATTGAAACATATTTTCAAAAGACAAACACCTTTGTATATATTCAAACAAGAATCATTACAAAGGTTGCCACAACGATGGCCTCTTTTCAAAACATTTTCAAAACCACACACAAAGCACCATTTCAAACAATTGGAAAAGCAAAGCAAGTGATCTAAACAAGTAACTAAGAGCCCATGGATAACCATGGATGAAAAGGGTGCTTGCACCTTCCCTTTTCATAATCTACCCCCCGAACCCAAGAAAACATCTCAAAGGTCTTTCCTGTGCTTTTTGACCTTTCCTTTGGATAAAATAAAAAGTCGGTGGAGACTCTTGCTAAACCGAAACATTTGCAAACACAAACGCAAAACCTCAAGTTAGTTCTCCCACCGTATCACACTTGGCGTCATATTCATAAGAAGAGTAGGAAGGATTTGGGACCTAGGGGTGTTGTTTCTTTGGAGACATATCTTCAGTGGGTCCGATCGAGAGCCATTCAGTTGAAGATGCCGTATACTCGGGAGACACCCATGCCTGATCTGTTTGTGAAGACCACTCCTCCCTTATTAGATGATCTAGAAGAGCTGCAACTTGCTTTGGTTAGGATGCAACAGGAAAGAAATGCTTGGAAGAACAAGTTTCATACTTTAGAGAGTTTCTATAGAGCAGACTTGAAGGAGAAAGATGATTTGATCGAGATCCTTGAGAGTCAAGCGATGGAGTCTATGGAGAGGCAAGGGGATTTATTTTCCCCTAAGCCTCAAACAGGTGCTGGTCGTTGACTTCCTGATTCAGATGATTGGAAAGAGGTTGCCATCAGACACGTGGAAGAAAACCAGAGGTTGAGAGCTCAGATTTCCAGGCTCACAGGGAAGCGCCAGCGTACAAATTGATCTCTATCAGTTCCTTTTCTCGGGATTTTAGATTTTATTCTCGTCTTGTACTTGGGATCATTGAAACTTGTAACCCATTTTGAAGTTATTATAATAAAAGTTTTCAGTATTTCAAATGCGTTATTATTTTGATGTTTGCAATATGTCTATAAACGTTAAATCCCTTGAAATATTAAACGATAAAGTAAAAAATAAATCATGTGCATTGCATATCATGCATCATATTGCACATATTTCTTGCATTTACTATGCATATCCAGGTGTCTTACCCAGCTTTTTACTTTGTTCAGCAAGTTGACTCATCACTACAACACTCGGGCTAATTTCAAAAAGAAGATGGACAACTTAGAACAGGAGAATCGCGAGCTACGCGAAGAAGTTTCTGCTTTGAAGGCCGGCTTGGCCAATTTGACTACTCTGATGGAAGCTTTGGTGGTTGCTCAGAATCATCCACCGAGTGTTCAACCTCAACCAATAAGGGCAAATTCTGAAGTTCCTATTGTTCCTGTATCGGCTACTCCGACTGTTATTCAAAACCGTATACCTCAGGGTTATCCGTGGGGAATGCTGGAGAATTTTGCACCTGAAGGTTTCAATTTGAGCCCCCAAGATGCTCCAGTGGTTCCAAATGTTGTTACTCCAGCACCTCCTGTGGTGCATGTTGTTCCTGTTGCACCTCCTTCGGTAAATCTGGTTCCAATTGTTAATGAAGATGCGTGTCTTCCTTTCCCTCCGCCGAGTGAAGACTTGGGTCTTTTTGACAGAATGGATGATTTCCAAGAGCAGTTTGATAGAATGCAAATGGAGATGAAGGCTCTTAGGGGAAAAGAGTTATTTGGGAAGAATGTGAATGAGCTATGTTTGGTCCCGAATGTCAAAGTGCCTGCTAAGTTCAAGGTCCCTGAGTTTGAGAAGTACAAGGGTAATACTTGCCCTCGTGCTCACTTGGTGATGTATGTAAGGAGAATGTCTACCCACACCGATGATCAACGTCTGCTGATTCACTTTTTCCAGGATAGTCTGACCGGCGCAGCGTTGAAATGGTACATGAGTTTAGATAGCTCCAACATCCATACCTTTAATGATTTAGGGGAAGCATTCATAAAACAATACAAGTACAATGTGGACATGGAACCCGATCGTGACCAGCTTAGGGCCATGGTTCAGAAAGACAGAGAATCGTTCAAAGAGTATACGCAGAGATGGCGCGAAGTGGAGGCACAAGTGATTCCTCCTATGGAGGAGAAGGAAATGACTAAAAAAATTCTGAAGACACTGAGTGCCTTCTACTATGAAAGAATGGTAGCAAGTTCCCCGAGTGATTTTACAGAGATGGTAGGAATGGGTGTCCTCCTAAAAGAGGCAGTAAGAGAAGGCCGTTTGACAAAGGGAGAAGGATCTGGAGGTGTGAAAAAGCTAGCTTATGGGTTTACAAAAAAGAAAGAGGGGGATACCAATGTTGTCATACAAGAAACGAGAGTGAATGCTCCTAGAAGGAATTATCAGCGTCACCAGTAAGTTGCTTCAGTTACTCCTGTTATGAATGCCGCTCCAACTACTGTTGCTTATCAGAGACAGTCCCAGCAGGGGAACCAGGGGAATAATCAGAGAAGGGAGAACTATGACCCTATTCCCATGAGTTATGCAGAGCTACTACCAGCATTGATCCAGAAGAAGTTGGTCCAGACACGACCACCTCCAGCGATACCATCTCCATTGCCTTGGTATTACAAAGCAGACTAGACGTGTGCTTTTCATCAGGGAGCACCAGGGCATAGTGTTGAGAATTGTTATCCTTTAAAGACTGAAGTGCAAAAGTTGATGAAATCTGGAATTCTATCTTTCAAGGACATGGGACCTAATGTGAAAGATAATCCTCTACCCAAACACGGGGGAGTAAATGCTATAAATATGGTGGCCGGTTGTCCAGGAGACTTCCGGATTTTTGACATTAATCTGGTTAGAGGAGATTTGGTGAAAATTCATGCAGACCTCTGTGAATTTAGTTATTATACGCATGACCACGCCGGTTGTGCTGTTTGCAGTACAAATATACAGGGTTGCGAGAAGATAAAGGTTGATTTACAGGAGATGATGGATGAAGGTTTAATCCATATAATCAGGCCTAGGGAAGAGTGTGAAGAGGAAGTGAATATGGTTTCTGTATGTCCTGGTGAATTCAAAATTTTCAATGTGGAGTATTTGAATGAAGATCTCGTACAGTTGCATGCTACCTTTTGTCGTACTGCTGGTCAGGTGGAACACCAATATGGATCTTGCATAGTTTCTTGTCAAAACCACCGAGGATGTTCTATTGTGAGAGAGGGTGTTCAATTGCTGTTAGACAATGGGACTATCAAGATCACAGGTCAGAGAGATGATTATCACGAGATTGATATGGTTGAATTTTGTTTGATGGGAGAAGAGTCAGAGGAAGAATATGCCTCTGCGGATGAGTATTTTTCTTCAGACGAAGATTTGTTGGCTGAAAATGGTCTTTTGAGGGATGATTGTGTCGAGGAAGGTGTAAACGTCATTGTACCTTGTTTTGGTGCACGGGCTCATCTTGAGGTGGAGTACCATAGCAAACCAACTGTTACCCCACTGGTAATTAGTCTACCAGGTCCTGTTCCCTATAAATCGGATAAGGCTGTGCCTTACAAATACAACGCTACAATCTTGGAAGATAGGGTGGAAGTTCTCATCCAGCCAATGCTAGATGTTGGAAATATAGCTGATAGTAACAGGGTGACCCGTAGTGGTTGTATGTTTGCGCCAGTTATTCGAAAAGACGTTGTTGCTGGAAAGAAAATTGTTGAGAATGATGAACCAAAGAAGACTGCAGGAGAGACTAGTGGAGCTACATTGGAGAAAGAGGTGGATGATATCTTGAAAATAATTAAAATGAGCGACTACAAAATTGTGGATCAGCTATTGCAGACTCCTTCAAAGATATCCATCCTAGCTTTATTGATGAATTCCTCCGCTCATAGAGAATCACTAATGAGAGTACTAGACCAATCTTTTATGGAGAATGACATGCCATTGGAACAATTCAGCAGCGTAATTGGAAATATTACGTCATGTAACAACTTGAGTTTCTGCGATGATGAGTTACCAGATGAAGGGAGGAATCACAACTTGGCCCTCCACATTTCTATGAATTGCAAGAAGGATTCGCTGTCCAATGTGCTAATTGATAACGGATCTGCGTTGAATGTTATACCGAGAAGTACCCTCATGAAGTTAAAGTATCATGGAACACCTATGCGCCCGAGTGGCATCATTGTGAAGGCTTTTGATGGGTCGAGAAAATCTGTCATCGGTGAAGTGGACTTGCCCATCCATATAGGACCACACTTGTTCTTGATAACTTTCCAGGTAATGGACATTATTCCCGCATATAGTTGTTTGCTTGGGCGGCCATGGATACACGAAGCAGGGGTTGTCACTTCAACTCTGCGTCAGAAGCTAAAATTTGTGCGTGAAAGGAAGGTAGTGATCATAAATGGGGAGCAGGCATTGTTGATATCCCATTTATCCTCTTTCAGTATTGTAGAAGAGGATGAGGCTGTTGTTGGAACCCAGTTCCAAGCTCTATCCATTGACAATATAAGGAAGAATGAGAATTCTATGGTTTCCCTGAAGGATGCGCAGCAGGTGGTGCACAATGGTCATAATGCAGTTTGGGGACGACTTGTGGATCCACCCGTGAACAAAAATAGATCTGGTTTGGGTTTCTCTTCGAGGAGTGGCAAAGGAGAAAAATCTGAAGTCAAAGTCTTCTGTGAACAATTATCGGGATGTTTTTCGCAGCGGAGGATATCTCCATCCGATTGGGTCTGGAATTAATGCTATTGAAGAGGATGAAGCGGAGCAGGAAGTACCGAATTATGTGACGCATGGAGTCCGAGTTCAAAACTGGGTCGCCATTGATATTCCTTCTTGCATACATGTTTCAAAGTAATTTGTTTTGTTAATCTGTTTCTTTCTTTTGAAAAGCTTTCACTCTGCCCAAGGTGGAAGTATTAATGTTGTATGGCTTATCTGTTTGCTATAACTGTTAAGATCATTAATAAAAGTTGTCTTTGCTTCCAAATTATGTCTTTTATTTTCTGCCTTTTTCTTGGTAATTGGTAATAAAAAAAATAAAAATAAAAACCATTTCAAAATAAATAATAACTGAAAATTAATATGCATGATCACTTGTTATATGTGTCAGTTTTTAAAAGCAATCATAAATCATATGTGCAGATTAATTAAAAAACTCGTTGAATACAATGACCCTGCACCATATCCCAACTTTGAATGTCCTGTGTTTGGGGCTGAAGAAGAAGATTATGATGAGATTCCAGAAGAGGTCTCACGGTTGCTTGAGCATGAGGAAAATACCATTCAACCATACAAAGAGCCTTTGGAAGTGGTTAATTTGGGTTCAGAGGAAGATCCGAAGGAAGTCAAGATTGGAGCATCATTGCATCCTGATGTAAAAAATGGGTTGATTGAGCTATTGAAAGATTATGTGGATATTTTTGCTTGGTCTTATCAAGATATGCCTGATCTAGATACAAACATTGTCGAGCATCGTTTTCCGTTGAATCCAGAGTGTCTGCCAGTTAAATAAAAGTTGAGAAGAACCCACCCGGATATGGCAGTAAAGATCAAAGAGGAGGTCCTAAAGAAGGTTAATGCTGGTTTTATTGTGACGTCAGTGTATCCTCAATGGATTGCCAATATTGTCCCAGTACCGAAAAAAGACAGAAAAGTCCGCATGTGCGTAGATTATAGAGATCTAAATAAAGCTAGTCCAATAGATGATTTTCCATTGCCACACATTGATATGTTAGTGGATAGCACATCAAAATTCAAGGTATTCTCGTTCATGGACGTATTTTCCGGGTATAATCAAATAAGAATGGCTCCAGAGGACATGGAAAAAACAACGTTTATCACACCCTGGGGAACATTCTGTTACAGAGTGATGCCCTTCGGGTTGAAGAACGCTGGTGCAACGTACCAGAGGGCTATGACAACCTTATTCCATGATCTGATGCACAAAGAAATTGAAGTATATGTTGATGATATGATTGCCAAATCCCAAACTGAAGAAGGGCATATAGAAGATTTGTTGAAGTTGTTTCAACGTTTGAGGAAATATCGTCTCCACTTGAATCCAAATAAATGCACCTTCGGAGTTAGATCGGGGAAATTATTGGGTTTTATTGTTAGCCAGAAAGGAATTGAAGTTGACCCTGACAAAGTCAAAGCAATTCAAGAAATTCCAGCACCAAGAACTAAAAAGCAAGTAAGGGATTTCCTTGGGCGTTTGAATTATATCTCCAGATTTATTTCCCACATGACTGCAACGTGTGAACCGATCTTTAAGTTGTTGAAGAAATATCAAGGTTGTGTGTGGACGGATGACTGCCAAAAGGCATTTGAAAGTATTAAAAAGTATCTGCTTGAACCTCCTATTTTGCTCCCTCCCGTAGAAGGAAGACCGTTAATTATGTATCTAGCAGTGTTGGATAAATCCATGGGTTGTATTCTGGGACAACAGGATGAAACGGGAAAGAAAGAGTTTGCGATTTATTATCTCAGCAAAAAGTTCACTGATTGTGAGTCGCGGTATTCTATGCTAGAAAAACATGTTGTGCTTTGGCCTGGGTGGAAAAGCGTTTGCGGCAGTATATGTTGAATCATACCACTTGGTTGATCTCCAAAATGGATCCAATCAAGTATATTTTTGAAAATCATGCTCTTACTGGGAGAATTGCCCATTGGCATATGTTGTTGTCTGAATACGATATCGAGTACCGCACTCAAAAAGCTATCAAAAGTAGTGTGTTGGCAGATTACCTTGCTCACCAGTCGGTGGAAGATCATCAGTTTGCAGAATATGAATTCCCCGATGAAGAGGTGATGTTCTTGAAAGTGAAAGATTGTGACGAACCGTTGCCCGAGGAGGGCCCCGACCCTGAATCTCGTTGGAGTATGGTATTTGATGGAGCTGTGAATGCTTATGGTAAAGGAATTTGTGTTGTGATTGTTACTCCTCATGGATCGCATATTCCTTTTACTGCGAGGTTAACATTTGATTGCACTAATAATATGGTAGAATATGAGGCTTGCATCATGGGTCTCAAAGAAGCTATTGATCTCAGAATCAAAATTCTAGATGTATATGGCGATTCAGCATTGGTAATAAATCAGATTAAAGGAGAATAGGATACTCGTCACTCTGGCTTGATCCCTTACAAAGATTATGCTAGAATATTATTACCCTTCTTCAATAAAGTTGAATTCCATCACATTCCTAGGGATGAAAATCAGATGGCGGATGCTCTGGCAACTCTGGCCTCCATGTACCAAGTGAATACTTGGAATGATATACCCCTAATTACAGTTCGATGGCTCGATAGGCCCGCTCATGTGTTTGCAACAGAGGAGGTAGCAGATGACAAACCTTGGTACTATGATATCAAGCATTTTCTTCAGACTCAGGAATACCCGTTTGGTGCGTCAAGGAAAGATAGAAAGACGCTGAGAAGATTGGCAGGCAGTTTCTTCCTCAGTGAAAATGTGTTATACAAGAGAAATTTTGACATGGTCTTGCTCAGATGCGTGGATAGACACGAAGCAGATATGTTGATGCGTGAGATCCATGAAGGTTCATCCGTAACTCATGCTAATGGACATTCAATGGCTAAAAGGATGCTAAGGGCAGGATATTATTGGTTGACAATGGAATCTGATTGTTACAAGTTTGCAAAGAAGTGCCATAAATGCCAGATTTACGCAGATAAGATCCATGTACCTCCGACACTGCTCAATGTGATTTCCTCCCCGTGACCTTTCTCTATGTGGGGTATTGGCATGATCGGGATGATAGAACCTAAAGCTTCGAATGGACACCGTTTTATCTTGGTAGCAATTTACTACTTTACCAAATGGGTAGAGACTGCTTCATATGCCAATGTTACCAAATAGGTGGTTGTGTGTTTCATCAAAAACAATCTTATATGCCAGTATGGTGTACCGAGCAGAATCATCACTGATAATGGCTCGAATTTGAATAACAAGATGATGAGTGAACTGTGCGAAGAATTCAAGGTTGTCCATCACAATTCATCTCCATACAGGCCAAAGATGAATGGGGCTGTTGAAGCTGCTAATAAGAACATCAATAAGATCATCCAGAAAATGGTTGTTACTTATAAGGATTAGCATGAAATGCTCCCTTTTGCTCTACATGGATATCGAACATCTGTCCGCACTTCAACAGGAGCAACCTCGTTTTCTCTTGTATATGGAATGGAAGTTGTACTCCATGTCGAGGTAGAGATTCCCTCGTTGCGTGTGATAATGGAAGCCAAATTGACTGAGGCTGAATGGGTTCAGAACAGGTTTGACCAATTGAATTTGATTGAAGAGAAGAGAATGACAGCTTTGTGTCATGGGCAGTTATATCAGAAAAGAATGAAGAAAGAATTTGATAAAAAGGTCAAACCTCGTGAATTCAGAGAAGGCGACCTCGTGCTCAGGAAGATCATGTCTTTCAACACTGATTCTAGGGGCAAGTGGACTCCCAATTTTGAAGGCCCGTATGTTGTCAAGAAATCCTTCTCTAGTGGTGCATTAATTCTTGAAACTATGGATGGCGAGGAGTTTCCATGTCCCATGAATGCTGACGCAGTCAAGAAATACTTCGCCTAAAGACATAAAAGAACAGCTCGCTAAGTTGAAAACCTGAAAGGGCAGCTTAGGCAAAAAGGAGCGTCTCGGTAGGCCGAAAACCCGAAAGGGAGGTCTAGGCAAAAATTAGAGACATAAACAGAATAAATTTCCTGCTAAGTTGAAAACCCGCAAGGGCAGCTTAGGCAAAAGTTAGGGACTTTCTTGGCAAGTAACTACGTCAGACAAGACCTGATCGTTGAAGCAACAATCTTCTCGGATCCTCTCCATACTTCAACGAAAGTTGCTGCTCAGGATTTCAAAAGTTGTTTGGGGGATAGTGGTCATTGTATCTCGATGTATCTTTTCCATTATGTATTACCATTTCCCAAACTTTGTAATCATCCATGGAGTCTCGCCATTCGCAGACTATCATTCTATTAATGAAATTCGAGCTTTTGCCCAATTCTTCGTGTTCTTATTTTTATTTAGCTTGCAAAGACGTCATTTATTACTGATAATAACTTTTAAAGCAAAGAGATTAAAAAGAAAAATTGACTTTTCAAAAAAAAGAGATCTTTACAATTCAATTTACTTTGGAATTTGTGATGAAACAATGACAACAAGAATGGTGATCCCAGGAATGAACAAACTCCGGTTGTTTTAAGAAAGGTTACTCCCTTCATGAAAGTATTTCTCAGGTCATTTTGCTGGTAGATGCGCAATCCTTGTATGCCTCTCAGATGGTTAAAGACGATATCAGTGGGTGCAAGGTACAGTATTGGATTTGTGACCCCACTATCCCCAGTTGACTTCTTGATTTCCCAGGAAGGTTATCCCAGGGCATCTCTTATTGGTAATGAGTATTTGTGATGAAAGGTTTCTCTAGTGTGGTAGGCTTGAATTCCCCAAAGAAGTTTGCTTGTGTCAACATCAGTCCGCTTTGTTTGAGGTTGGTCTCGCAATCTCCAGTAGGCATGTTGCTTTTGAAAAGTTGTATTCTCTGATGAAACCGGAAGAAAGATGTTCTATCCCGATATTTGTTTGACTTGGTTAAATCCAGATTAGGTTTCTCCTTAATAAAGTTAAGGCAGGCAATGGGTTTGGTTTCCGTCGTTGCTTTTACCCTTTTGGATTGATCTTTCTGGTTGGAATTAGCCTATTGTTGTTAGTACCTGAGGCGGTTTTGTTTGTTTGTGTTGATTATGTATCCTTTTATCAGCATATGCACGATATCACTCATACATTCATACATGCATCATGCATAACTAAAAATCATCATTCATTAGCATTGTGTTCTGACCTTTCCTGCAGCGTTCTTGGCTTAGTTGATTTTGGTTGTCCCGCTTGGGTTTATTTCTCAAAGGATGTATTTACACTGGCCATCTTGCTCCAGTTTATTTCTGAATTGGATTATGGGTATCTGGAAACTTTGAGTTTTGGTTCGTGCATTTATTTTGCATAGGAAGACTCTATCTCCTCAGCAGGAATATCATGGCATGTCCCCGGGAAGTCATATCGCTATTCCCAGAAAGTCATTTCTCTTTGCAAATTCCCCTTGACAATAAGTGGAAGTCTCTTTATTTGAGACAGATTATGTATTACCCTTTCCAGGCAGATTTCCTTGGTTAAAGAAGAAGTTGGGACCCGTTCTTGACAAAACACCAGAATCTTGGGGAAACTTTATATTTTTTCTTCTTCTCTACCTTCAGTGAACGTTGGTAGTACATCGTTAGTGAACGACAGTGATATGATATATTTTCTCTTTCTACCTTCAGTGAACGTTGGTAGTACATCGTTAGTGAACGGCAGTGATATGATATATTTTCTCTTTCTACCTTCAGTGAATGTTGGTAGTACATCAGCAGTGAATGTCGGTGTTGGTTATCTTTTTGCTATCTTCAGTGAACGTTGGTAGTTCATCGTCAGTGAACGGCGGTGATATGTTATGTTTTCTCTTTCTACCTTCAGTGAACGTTGGTAGTACATCGGCAGTGAACGTCGGTGTTGGTTATCTTTTTTCTATCTTCAGTGAACGTTGATAGTTCATCGTCAGTAAACGGCAGTGATATGATATATTTTCTCTTTCTACCTTCAGTGAATGTTGGTAGTACATCGGCAGTGAATGTAGGTGTTGGTTATCTTTTTGCTATCTTCAGTGAACGTTGATAGTTCATCGTCAGTAAACGGCAGTGATATGTTATGTTTTCTCTTTCTACCTTCAGTGAACGTTGGTAGTACATCGGCAGTGCACGTCAGTGTTGGTTATCTTTTTGCTATCTTCAGTGAATGTTGATAGTTCATCGTCAGTAAATGGTAGTGATATGTTATGTTTTCTCTTTCTACCTTCAGTGAACATTGGTAGTACATCGGCAGTGAACGTCAATGCATGTTATCCTCCTCTCTGATTCTTTTCTTGTGGTTTACCAATGATTTATTTTCCTGGTGGAATTGCTCTTTTGTTGTTACATTTCATGTCGCATCCCCAATGCTACTTTGCGTCTCTTTTATTCCATTCATATGCATTCATATGCATAATTGTTTGCATGGCATATTAGGGCCAAAAACAGGGTTTGTTTTATATTTAAGTGTCTTCGATCACGTCGACACGAAGATTTTTAACCTTCGTATCTCCGGATAGAAGAAACTTAAATAAGGGCAGCTGTTGTACCCCAATTTTTGCCCCTAAGATCCCTTCATCATGCCATATTGTTTCAATCACCACAAAATCACATTAGGGCTTTTGGTTCTTCTACTTATCTTTAGCTTTGCTCTATGAGGAGTTACCAAGCACCTTAACTTGTTTTCTCTTGTGTTCATGGATATTTTGTTTTGATTTTCTCTCTAATTAACAAAATGCAATATTGGTTTGTCTTACTTGCTAATAATGTAGGTAAAAACAATGAGGTCTAGCAAGTTGCATCATGGGTTCATGAGTTTATTTCCATGCCCTAGTCAAAGCTTGAAAGATTCAAACCTCACCCGTGAAGTTGTTTTGAAGTTGGTATGGAAGTAGTTTTTGGGGCCATGAGTCCTCATCATCATCCTCAACAATCTCTATTCACAAAGGAAGAGCATTGACACAAAAAGTTTGTTCAAATTTGGAAAAGTTCCACCAAGCTTTCTCTTGATCTAGAGGCTAGGGTTCTGGACTTCAAAGGGGCATATCTTGCTCATCTTTTAGTATTTTTGAGTGATTCCAAAAACATTCTTCTATTCAAATAGTTACCAACAAATCACTTCAAAAGTCCCAAGGAGTTTTCATGTGGAAGGAACTTGTTGAAGAAGAAAGATTACAAGTCATCCACATGAATCCCCAATTTTCCATATGTGACTTCAAATGATCATAACTTGGTTAATTTTTATCACCTTGATCCCATTCCTTTTTCATGATGATCCTAAGGATGTGTACTTCATGCCTTCTTTTATGTGCAAAGTGAAAAAATGGATGGAAGTTGCCTTAAGAATGCAAAAGATTATAGGTCATTTCTTGATTTTTGGCCAACTTCAACAAGTCATAACTTGCTCAGTTTTTGGAGATTTTGAGTGTTTCAAATTAAAAAATGTCATTCAAGAGGTCTACTTTATTCCATCTTTTTTGATCAATAGAAAATTCTAAGTGCAAGGCCATGTTTGGAAGCAAGAGATTATAGGTCATTTTTAAAGAAGAATTTGAAATATTTCTAAGTATTGGAAGGTCAACTCTTTTTCCTCAACTTTGACTCCATGTAACTTTCAGCTCAAGCATCCATTTGATTCCATTCTTTTTCCATTACAAAGCTTGTAACATCATCTTTCCAAAGCATCAAGAATCTGGCCCTAAGACCCCTTGAGGTGGAAATGCCATTGAATTGAACTTGGTAACTTGGAACTGAAGTTTCACCATGAGTCAAATTTTGAAATCCATGTTTTGGCCTTTAAACATCAAATTAGCACGCATTTGTGATCTAAACATGTTTAACCAAGTTGCCAAAGTGGATTAGAGCCTTGAAACGCAAGGATTTGATGAGTTTTGATGCAAATTATATCACACTTTGCTCGTGTATCAGGTTCACACGATTTCCCTCCAATTTGCATCATTCCACACGCTTGAGCATTCCATTTAATTCCCTATAAATAGAGGGTCATCCCCCATTAAAATTCCCAAGCTTAGATAGCCAAAATCACCCTGCCAAACTTGCTTCACAACTCAGAATTCAGCTACTTCGAATCCTATTCTCAATCCTTTTTCAATCCATTTTCTCCATCAATTCACCTTCCTTGATCTTCCCTGAACCTAACCATACATTTACACTCAAGAATTATGCCCTACATTGATCCATAGAAGTCCAGTTTCAGAGCTTTGCAACTCAACTTCAATAGGTAGATTCCTTCATCAATTCTTCAAAACTTTGGTATCATTGTGTTGCTCTCATTGCCCTGGTTCTAGTCGCAACAGTTACTTTCATCTGGAAGCACGTTTTGACCATGAATTTTCAAATCCCCTTTCAAAACTTTCTTTCCAAATTGCTTGAGTTACAGTTTATATAAATTTGTCGCGAAGGTTTGGTTGTCTTCGCCTTGAAGAGACGAAGCAAATGGCATAGGTCTGAGCTTCTAATTTTACAGTTGGAGAGACTTGCAATTCAGTAAAGACCATGATATGCACAGTGCGCCAGATCCTTTGGATTTGATTACTAACGCGTTTTGACTCTCATCCAATGGTCCACATCTTTTTCTTTTATTTCTTTTTTCTGATTTTTATATTTTAATTGTTTTAAATTTCAAAAAAATCATAGAAAATTCATTTTTAGTCAAACAAATCTGAAAAAATTATGAAAAATATTTTTTATTATTCTCTTTCTGATTTTTATTTTTTCACAATTTATTTTTGTGTTTTGGTATTTTTTATGAATTTTACACTCATTTGATTTGTTTAAAATGTTTAAAAATACTTTTACACATTTTTTAATTCTGGAAAAATTATGGGACTGTGACAAATATTGGTGATTTTATTTTATTTTTGTTTCTGACTTTACTATTTTTTACCATTTTTGTTTATTTTACCCATTTATTTTAATTTTTAAAAATAGTTTCTGACTTTTAAAAATTCCCAAATTTTTTATAAAAATATTTGGACCCATTTCTGATTTTTCTATGGTTTTATTTTTTGTTTCTTGATTAATTTGAATATTATTGATATTTTCCCTATTATTTTTTAGTTTATTTTAATATTTTTCATCCTTTAATACATATATTAAATATTATATTATTTTGTGAATATTTTCTGGCTGTCTTGGGTTGATTTTTTGGTCATGGATTTATTAATATCATTGGATCCATGGTGTTGAGTCTAACTTCACAAAAAAATGGATGAATAATTTTAATAATAGTTTGATTAAATATTAATTCAAATGTGGTTTTCTTTCTTTACCCTAATTCCCCTTCATCTCATTCCCTTCTTCTTGCACTAAATGTTGTTGGAGCATGATCTCTATATCATGTCTCAAAAAAAAATGGTGCATAGATTGCTATTGACCGGCCTCAAAATAGGTGCGACTTCTATATAAGTCCACTTACGATTGCTTAACATAGCGCTAAATTTTTTCCCGATTCGAATAAATGATCATTCGTGGTCCAAACTTATGATTGCAAGCCCAAGTATATTAATTTGATCTCTTTGATCCAATAACCTTGAGATTCATTGTGTGGAGGCTTTGGTTCTATCAATCCTCTAATAGATCTACAATACCTTTGGTCAACGCGGATCACTTAAACATCGTTGATCATTAAATGGTACTTATGAGAATTCTAAATGGATGATATACTTGACAAAAAGCAAATGCAACTTGTTGTGTGGAGGATTTGGTTCTACCAATCCTCTAATGAGTTTCAAATGCAAGTTTCAAAATGGTCATCCAACTAACCACTAATTATTAACTTGATTTATTTTATGCTTTTTATTCTTTTATGCTTTATGTATTATTTATCTTTTAGTATTTTTACATTTCATTCCATTTTTATCTTTGCTCATTTGAGTATTTATTTTCTTTTAGTGCCTAGGTTTTTGTGATTACACTCTTGGTTTTGTAATCTGGAATTCACCCGCATACAGCCGTTACTCTACCCAATTTTTGAGAAGACTTAATACACTTGAAGAAGTCTAGTATCTTTGCTTGCTTGGTTTCAATCCAATGAATGGGAATTTTATCTTGGCTCATAATGTCAAGTTTTGGCTTCTTGTTGGTTAGATGGTCCTTATCTTTAGCTTTTACCTTATGCTTTAGGATAGCCTCTTCTTCCCCTCCCATCTTCTTTAATTTCAAAAAATCTTCTCCCTCCTTTTGAAAACTCTTCTTGTTTTGGAACTTAAACCACTTTCATAATAAACTTGGACTTAGGTCCATGCATCTTCAAAATATTTTCATAAATAAACTCCAATCAATTTAATAATACCTTGAAATTTTTGTGAGAAGACTAAAAATCAACCAATCTCATTTCAAACCATTTTTCCACTTTGGCTTTTATCTTTAAAACTATTTTCTCAAAAGATTAATGCTCTTGTCAATCCTTGTAGTGATGCAAACAACTATACTTCTACAATATGTAGTGAAGAGAAATATTTTCCACTTGGGTGTTGAGTGATGCATTGTTGACTTTAAAATCCAAGTCATATCCTCCATTTTGAGATGATGCAAATTCTCCTTTCTCATGATTGTGGGTAGTAAGTATGTTTTCCACACGGACAATGACGATGATGTCTTATCTCTTAAAATCAACCAACACACTTGTGTTTCAAACTTTTAAAAGAGGAACTACGTGTACCCTGATCCCTATTGCACGAAAGGTGATACGTAGGCACTAAAGGTTCGCAACCGCGGCGGGTGCAAAAATCATAAATAATATATTTCTTTTTTCACCTCCACCATCCATTTCATATATAACACATTTTATAGCCAAAATATACAGATTTTACAAAGAGGCTCCTGCGGAGTACCGTAGATGTTTAGGGTGCTAATACCTTCCCTTTGCATAACCAACCCCCTTACCTTGAATCTTTCCCCCATTTTTTTGGGTTATTCGCTCTTTTCCCATTCCTTTGGAAACAATAAAGCACGGTGGTGATTTTTATTTTAATTTGTACAAAGTCTAGTCAATTCAATGGCTTAGTGTTGAACATTTCTACCGCTACAGTATAAATTTGCAGACCCTACAGCCAACACACCCGTTGACAATCTACGCACTTAATCACTACCCAATGACCCTTCTGCCTCGATCCTCCCTAGATATGGAATATCCCCATCCCACTTCTAATCATCGCAATAATGTCTAGCAGTCAACACCTCAGTCACTGCATCGACGGACCTTCACCAAGATTCTAATCACACAGATAGACAATTTGGCTTCAAAGTTTCCTCCAAGAACAATACACCTCTTACCTACAGGCTTTGAGGTGAACTTGATAACTGTTGTACCCCAAAATTTGCCCTCCCTTTCTTCAGGAAACCATCTTAGATTTTTCAAAGTCCCCTGAAACAAATCCAAGTCCTGAGTTATCCTTTTGCCCAAGCAAGTCACTCACAAGAGCAAGATGATCTCCCGAACTCCAGAAACAACGCTTTCATCTTGAGGAAAATCAAATTCTAAGTGCTTAGAATGTTTCTTTAAAATAAGCGTCTTTTAGAAAAAAAATCAGCGCTTCAGAACTTCTGGACCCATTCCAGATGAAGACGGTCAGAAGTTGCAAGCTTGGCTCAACGTGGTCAGAAGTTGGCTCTTCAGCAACTACATCAGTTCAATCAGAAGTTGTAAACGTGGTTCAGAATGTAAGCCTCAAACAGAACATGCCCCTTCAGCAGTTACATAAGCTCAGTCAGAATTTGCTAAAGGAATGCAAGAGAAACAGGAAAGTATGAAGACTCCTTTAGAACAGGTTGAAGTCAGAAGATGAAAGGTCAGAGGGATAGGTGTCACATTGATATAGAATCCCTAAGCCCAGATTGTCCAGAAGTAGATCCAAGGAACGTACCAGAAAACCAGGAGAATATCCAGAGTTTGCTAAAACAACAGGTAGCCAAGGCCAGGGCATGGTTTACGCTGCTGATTCAACAACCAGAATGTTGGTATTGACAGGTCTTGTCACCATTTAATGCCCATTAATGCTTCCAACCACTCCTGAGCGTTCACGTGTGGCTTGAAAAATGCTTTTGCACAGATTCTGGCATGGGTCTTCACGCCACCGCCCATTTCAGAGGTCACTTCCCCCAATCCACGCCTGCTGCTGCTACCTAGGCTGAAAAATAGCTGTTATCACAACTTCCCAGGAATTTCTGTCAAAGAACAACTTCAAATTCTGTTGGCGCCTTAAAAGTTCAAGGTATCCACAAGAGCTTTGCCTATAAATAGAGGGCTTTCCCCACTACAAAAGACGTTCAAGAAGTTCAAGAAAAACAGAAAAATTGCTAAGAGAGAAACAAAACTCCTAGCAACATAACATTCTGAAACTCTGCCAAAATTTCCAGTTTTGTTTCATAACTTTAAGTTTCTCACCTTCAACCTCATCAAACACCCAACTCTTTTCTGTAAACCAAAGCGTTCTTTCCAAAACTTCTGACCCTATACACGTTTACACCTCCACTTCCCCTTTTCCAAATCTGTCCAGAACACCACCAGAACCAAAAGCTAACTTTCACCATTTTCCAGAAAGTCAGGTAAGCACCTGCTGACCCTCACCACGCTGTTAAGCATCATCAGCTGTGCATATTCAAATAACATAATGTAAATATTCATGTTATCGCTGTTTATGTTCTGAGGACTCTCATACCTTAGAACGTTCTGAGCCAGTTTAGGACTTGCCTGTGACCTTGGTGATTCTGACCTCTGGGACATTTTGCTATTTTGCTGGATCTTTTCCAAATATGTTTTCTGTTTTGAGGAGTAACAACAGGATTGCAGATGTTCTGATTAGTGCAGGAAAAAGCCCAGTGCTGACTTTGACGTTAGCACATCTGAAGCCTGTTTTGCTGCCAATGACCTCAGAACCTCTGAGAGTTATTGCCTTTTCAGCAGAATCTGAACTTCTGGGTTCTCCACTAACAAACTTCTGTCTTGCAGCGCAGGGAAATCAGAACCTCTGGTTTCCCCACTAACCAGATTCTGTTTTACAGGTTCCAGAGTCAGAAGTTCTGACTCATCCAGTTTCACCAACAGGTTGATCATCTGACAGCGGATCTGGGTCAGAACTTCTGATGGCCTCCCAACAGCGCGCGGCCTCCCCCTCTCTCTATATATCTTGTTTTCCGCTATTTTCTTTTTTGTCTATTTTTCTCGTTGAACCCCCCATGTACAAATGTGTATCCCCCTCCCCCAATTATTGTAATAGCGTAGAATTTTACATTTCCGCTTCTTATTGCTAGTAATTAGGATGTGTATGACAAGATAAAATCAATGAAATAGAAAAACCTAATTCAAAGAAAAACTCTTGTATGCAATAAAACACACTTGCACACTAACACCCCTAGGGTACTCCACTTTGTTGCCTTCAAATAAATGGGCCATATTGCATGTTAGGTCTCTTTGGGCAAAACAAACAATCAAAATGATCATAGTCCCTCGATAACCCTTTTTTTTTTAAAAAACAAAATGATCAAGTCCCTTAAGGAAAATGCCCAAAGATACTCGGCACCATTGCAATTATGGTCTAAACGATGACCCGCGCCCGTCCCTTTCACTTCCTAAAAGCAAGATTGTCCGTCAATTTCAATGGTGGAACAAAATTGTTAAAAAGGGTTAAAACATGACAAAAACCTTTGAGTACAATAGGGTAGACAAAACTCTTAGTTACTTGAGATCAAACTTGCAAAAAAAAAAACACTTGTCTTCTTTTCAAAAACCACAATCCACAACACTTTCAAACAAACTCTCAAAAACATTTGAAAACATCTTTTCGAAAAGATTCACACTTTTGTAAAACACTCAAACACGAGTCAAATACATTAGTTGCCTAAGACAAGGCATCTTTTTCCAAAACATTTTCAAAAGCACCCACACACACACCATTTTTAAAGCAATCGAAAAACAAGGCAAGTGATCTAAAAAACCAAGTAACTAAGAGCCCATGGATAACCATGGATGAAAAGGGTGCTAATACCTTCCCTTTTCATAATCTACCCCCCGAACCCACGAAATATCTCAAAAGGTTTTTGCTGTGCTTTTTTAACCTTTCCTTTAGGATAAAATAAAAAGCCGGTGGCGACTCTTGCTAACCGCAACATTTGCGAATACAAACGCAAAACCTCAAGTCAGTTCTCCCACCGTATCACAGAACTGGCGACTCTGCTGGGGAGAATTTTAAAGTGGGGTTACCTTAGGATTTAGATCACCTTTACTTTCAATTGATTGCTTTGTTTGCTTTACATTTGTGGGCTTTGCATCGGAGTTTTATAGATCCTAACCCGGATCTGGGGAAACCCTTTTAGGTAGCAACAAGGCTGTGAGGGAACTGTGCGGGGTATACCGACATGGTTGAAGCAGTCTGCTACGTTGATGTGGCACTTTGGTGTGTACCGGTAACCCTTGAGTTCAGTCAAGGAGAGTACGGGGCCGCCACGTGGTGTCATGAAGCATCAACTGACCTTAGGAACCTTAATTGAACCATCTTGGCCTTTTTAGGGTAGTGAGATAACTGACTTTGGTGCAGTCCGAGGTTGGTTGATACTCGATACTACACTCAATTGAGGTTTGCTTTCCTGGAATATTTCGGTCGCCAGTTCAGTGGCTAAATCGAAACGATGAACAATGAAAGCAGTCCCGTGATATTGGGACCTTTAGAACCCGGTTACTTCTGATAGGACAGGTTGAGCCCACCAAACTTCAAGAGGGTAATACCCAGACTCCATGCAGGCCTAGACTCTAAGGGTTTGTGTGACTTGTGTGCCTTACCATGTTTGCTTTTGTGAATACTTATATTGTATTTAATCATCACATCATTACATCATACAAACATCATGAGCATTGACTAACCATTTCAAGGGTTTCGAATCTTCATCTTTGTTCTTGTTTTATAGGACATGGAAACTGCTCGAAGAAAGACAATTCAGATTAGCCTTATAAAGATCCCTCCTCAGCTTAAGGAACTTCTGTCCAGGATTCCCGAGAGCTCTTCATTCAGTGAGAGACATGGAAGACTCATCAGCTTGGTTAACACCAACATTGAGGAGGACTTGATAAAGGTCCTGTTCCAATTCTTTGACCCTCTGCATCACTGCTTCACCTTCCCGGATTATCAGTTGGTGCCTACATTGGAAGAATTCTCCTGACTTCTGAAGGTCCCTATCCTCGATCAACTACCCTACAACGGTACGGAAGAGGAACCCAAGCTTGAAGAGATCGCTAAAGCCTTGCACCTACAGACATCTGACCTCAAGGGACATTGGGAAGTTAGAAGTAGTATCAAAGGATTCTTAGCTAGATTTCTGTTTGAAAAGGCTCAAGAATGTTGGAACTCTCTTGACCTACGAGCTTTTGAAGAAGTTGTAGCCCTCCTTGTCTATGGTTTGGTGTTGTTCCCTAACCCAGATCAGCTTATTGATATCAGTGCTGTCCAGATCTTCATGACCAAGAATCCTATACCTACATTGCTGGGGGACATCCTTCACTCATGTTACACTCGAACCATGAGAAGAAGGGGTGTCCTTATGTGTTGCACCCCTCTCTTGGGAAGGTGGTTTATTTCGCACCTTCCACAATCAGTTTTGAAGAACGAGCGGGGTTTGAGATGGTCACAACGGTTAATGACTCTCACGCATGCAGATATACATTGGTGTCCTAGGTCCAGGGAAGACGTCACTATCATTGATCGTTGTGGGGAGTACCCTAATGTTCCTTTATTTGGAATCAAAGGAGGTATTACCTACAACCCATGCCTGGCTTGGAGACAGTTTGGTTATGCTCGGAAGGATGGCCCTCATGACATGTTAATTCCCGACATAGTTTTCGACTTCGACAACGATACTCAAGGACTTCGTCAGAAATTTATCAGAGCTTGGAGGATGCCAAGTAGGATAGACAGCAAGACATTGGGGCACCGGAACTCCATCCCGTTGGAACCTTACCTCAAGTGGGTACGAGCCCGCTCCCAGAAATTAGTGATGCCTTATCCTCATATGCTTCCTGTGATCAAAGAACCAGTCTGGGAAGGAGAGGCATCCTACACCATTCAACATCCTGACATGCCCACCTCCTGGGAAGAGATGCAGAAGAGCTGGGTCCAGCTTAAGGAAGAACGGAATTCTCTTGAGACCAATCTACATGCTAGTGAAAAGAAGGTCCTGGAACTCACCCGCCTGCTGCACGAGGAAAGGAATCTCAACACCTACATCGCACCAAAGAGGATGCGCAATGTTTTTTTATCTTAAGGAGTTATTTTGTAATATTTGGCCCATGAGGCATTTATGTACTAACGAATTTCCCCTTATTAATGTAATGTGCGTTCCTTTTTGTCTACAACAAATTTTGAATATTCTAAATCCTTGAATGCATTGCATACATACGCATTCCATTGCACCATATGCATAGCAGGTACCCTATTTCACAGGTTGCTTAAATTTTCTTCGTTGTTTATGTGCACAGTCATCATGAATCCAGAGTCCTCCAGTGAGCAAGCAATCAAGGCCCTTCAGGCCCAAAGTGCACAGTTTCAAGAGATGGTCCTAAGCCTAGCCCAAGGTCAGCAAGAGTTGAAGACTCTACTCCTGAAGAAGAAGAAGAAAAAGAGGACTGCATTGTTCAACACCGGACGCAGATTTGGGAACACACTCCACAATGAAGCTGATCCAACCACTTCTTCTGCTGAGAAAAACAGTCCCCAGGGGGGGGGAGCTCCTAGTCCCGCAGTCTCCGACAACGAGACGGACTATAACGATGAACAATACCCACCTGCTGCTGACAGATACAAGCAATTGGAGGACCGCTTGAGCGCCATGGAAATTCAGAATGTGCCAGGACTGGATTTCGGAGATTTGGGGTTATCTTCTGGGGTAGTCATTCCACACAAGTTTAAGGCGCCTGCCTTCGCCAAGTATGATGGGGTCTCCTGCCCAAAGCTGCATCTAAGGTCGTACGTAAGGAAAATCCAACCTTACACGGCGGATAAGAACCTCTGGATTCACTTCTTCCAAGATAGCCTCTCGGGGTCACAACTTGAATGGTTCTATCAATTGGACGGAGCTAGCATCCGGCACTGGGAAGATTTGGCAACCGCATTCTACAGACAATACCAATACAATTCTGATCTCGCTCCCACACGTACCCAACTTCAGGGTATGTCTCTAGGAACGGGTGAAGGGTTCAAAGAGTACGCTCAAAAATGGAGAGATTTGGCTGGCAGGGTGCAGCCTCCATTAACTGATCGAGAGCTGGTTGATATGTTCCTCGGGACGTTGTCGGGTCCGTTTTTCAATCATTTGGTTGGTAACTCCTCCGCTGGGTTCACAGATTTGATATTAACAGGAGAGAGAATTGAAGCTGGCATCAGGTCAGGCAAGATACAGAAGGCTGCCTCTACAAGTGCTGAGAAGAGGCCGTTTAAGAAAGAAGCAAGCGCCGTCTATGGTCCTAGAAGACAAGTCAAGCCCGAAAGTCGCCGAGCCGTCAATGCTTTGGTCATCTCCAAACCTGTTGCTGCTCCTCAGCAGTACAATCAACAAAGAAGTGAAAGGCCCAAGAGGCAGTATACCCGACTGAGTATGACATTATCTCAAATTTTACCCCAACTGTTATCCACCAACCTGGTGACCCTCAAAGAAGATCCTAAGGTCGTCAACACTGCGTCTCCTAAATACAACCCAAATGCCCGGTGTGCTTATCATTCTGATAGTCCCGGGCACACTACTGATGATTGCTGGGCCTTAAGAAACAAAGTGCAAGATCTGATCGACGCGAAAGAAATTCAGTTTGAAGCACCAGAAAGACCAAATGTTGTAACGGCTCCTATGCCCCAGCATAGGGTGAATGCCATTGAGGAAGAAGTATACGCTGTTTCGGTAGATGAAGTTGTTACCCCTCTGAGGACTGTTAAGAAGAACCTACTGCGGGCCGGTTTATTTCCGGGTTGCGGTGAAGGTTGCCTGTTCTGCGCTATTTCCCTATCTAATTGTCCCTTGCTGAGGTTAGGCATCCAAGGCCTAATGGATAGCAAGGAGATTCTATTCAAAAAGACTGCTGTTCATTTGGTTCCGATGAAAGAAGTTTCCGTGATTACCATCTTCAAAAATCCAATCAAGGCTCCCCCGAAGAAGCCTATTCAAATCATGACAATTGCGCCTGTGATCATTACTGTTCCAGGGCCCCTCTCCTACGTATCTGATAAAGCTGTCCCCTGGCATTATGGGGCAGACGTGTATGTAAATGGAATCAAGCAAGAATTCGACGCTAGTGCCAGTATCTGCGATATCACTGGTCCAGCCAAGGTCACCCGCAGTGGCAGGCTCTTCTCGCCTGACATTGCGCCGCCCGCTATTCGAAAACCCCTTCTTATAAAACCTACAAGTTTACCTAGTCCTGTTGCTGATCAAATTGTGTCCCCTGCTGCCGAGTCATCAAATGCTCGGGGCAAAGGGATTGAAGAAGAGCCTGCCCGGATGGAGGCGCCGATACCCATAAATGCTGAGGCCTCCCGACAAGAAATGGAGGAGATTCTGAAAATAATAAAGAAAAGTGATTTTAATGTTGTCGAGCAGCTGGGGCATACACCCTCCAAGATCTCCCTGCTCTCCTTATTGCTATGCTCCGAGGCCCATGCAAAGGCCTTGATCTCATTTCTCAAGACGGCCCATGTGCCGCAAGAGACGTCTGCAGTCCAGTTCACTGACTGCATAGCGAATCTGACAGCGGACAACGGCTTGGGTTTTTCAGATGCTGACCTGACCGCAAAAGGGAGAGACCACAACGATGCCATGCATGTCTCTATTGAATGCAGGGGCACTACTCTGGCACATGTATTGGTGGATACTGGTTCTTCCTTGAATGTTCTACCGAAAAAGGCTTTGGATCGTCTGGATTATAAAGGCCTGGAGTTGAAACCCAGCAATATCATCGTTAGGGCCTTTGACGGTTCCAAAAGGATGGTTCATGGAGAGGTTAACATCCCTATTCGTGTGGGTTCTCAAGTGTTTGACTCTACCTTTTATGTGATGGATATACGTCCATCGTACTCTTGTCTGCTGGGCCGACCTTGGATCCATAAAGCTGGGGCAGTGACCTCCACCTTGCACCAGAAGCTGAAATATCCCGTCAGGGGAAAGATCGTCACTGTACAAGGAGAAGAGGAGTATATGGTGAGCCATTTGAATTCCTTCAGGTACATCGAGATGGACGGAGAGTTCATTGAAACCCCCTTTCAGCATTTCGAGGAGGTGCATCCAATTTCAGCAGCTGCAGAGACAATGGCCGAAGAGAATGATTCCTTGAAGATGGCTTCCCTAAGGGATGCCCGGGCTGTGGTTCAGAAAGGCAATT
The DNA here is from genome assembly GCA_948472305.1 of Vicia faba. Lineage (NCBI taxonomy): Eukaryota > Viridiplantae > Streptophyta > Magnoliopsida > Fabales > Fabaceae > Vicia > Vicia faba. Next base: position 223,520,334 of record OX451740.1, on the reverse strand, counting down.
GTGCACACTGGGGTCAGCTTCCTGACTTCACTCAGAAGAACGACAAGTTTGGGCTAGGCTTTACTGCGGAGGCTCAGAAGGCGGCGCGCAAAGAGAAGATCGGAAAGGCTCCGGTGTTTATTTCCAGCTCAAGGGTGAACGCTATTGAGGAGGATGTGGAGGAAGCTGAGTTTGACAGTTGGATCTACCCGACTACCAGCAACGGACCAAGCAACTGGACGGCAAAGGATTTTACCCCTATCACATTTGTCACGCAGTAATTGATTTCTTTTGATTTCCAATTTGTAACAAACAATATGTTAAAACTCTGTTGGCTCGGTGTCCTACCCGGGGCATCGTAGCTCCATTTGTGAGGGCTTTTTGTATGACATTTTCATATATCATCAATCAAAACATTGGACGTTTGTTGCATTTCAAATCTTGTGCTCTTTTCCTTTCTGTGTTATATATATTGCAAAACAGCTATATTTACACACACTCACTTATACAGGTTTCAATCCACTCTGGATCTCACTGGTAACAGCTCTGCTACCGCCAGTTATGACTTCGAAAATCCGATCAACTTGGCCGAAGACGAAGGTGAAGATGATTGCGAAGTGCCTGGTGAACTCGCAAGACTGCTACTACAGGAAGAGAGGGCTATTCAACCACATGAAGAGCCTGTGGAGACAATTAACTTGGGTACTGAGACAGATAGGAAAGAAGTCAAGATTGGCGCCAATCTGGAGCTCAGCGTGAAGCAACGATTGATCCAGATGCTACAAGACTACATGGAGATTTTTGCTTGGTCCTATGAAGATATGCCTGGTTTGGATGCCGACATTGTAGTTCACCACCTGCCAACCAAGGAAGATTGCCCTCCGGTAAAGCAGAAAGTTCGACGAATGCGTCCAGAGATGTCTGAAAAGATCAAGGCCGAGGTTATGAAGCAGTTTGATGCCGGGTTCCTTGCAGTAACTTCTTACCCTCAGTGGGTTGCCAATGTGGTGCCAGTACTGAAGAAGGACGGAAAGGTCAGAATGTGTGTCGACTACAGAGATTTGAACAGGGCCAGCCCCAAGGATGACTTCCCCCTACCTCACATTGATGTCCTTGTTGACAATACAGCCCAACACAAGGTGTTCTCCTTCATGGATGGTTTTTCAGGGTATAATCAGATCAAGATGGCTCCAGAAGATATGGAGAAGACTACCTTTGTGACTCAGTGGGGCACCTTCTGTTATAAGGTCATGCCGTTCGGATTAAAAAATGCTGGGGCAACCTATCAACGTGCCATGGTTGTTTTGTTTCATGATATGATCCATCATGAAATTGAGGTATACGTTGATGACATGATTGCAAGGTCTCAAACTGAGGAGGAGCACCTTGACCATCTGAAGAAGTTGTTTGATCGACTCAAGTTATACAAGCTGAGGTTGAATCCCAACAAATGCACCTTTGGGGTAAGATCCGGAAAATTGTTAGGTTTCATCGTAAGTGATAAAGGTATTCAGGTGGATCCTGCCAAGGTAAAAGCCATACAAGAGATGCCGACTCCAAAAACAGAGAAAGAAGTCAGAGGTTTCCTAGGACGACTGAATTACATTGCCCGATTCATCTCACATCTAACTGCTACTTGTGAGCCAATCTTCAAATTACTGAAGAAAGATCAAGTGGTACGCTGGAATGATGAATGTCAGGCCGCCTTTGAAAGGATAAAGGAATACCTCCAAGAGCCACCCATTCTTATGCCACCGGTGGAAGGAAGACCTCTGATACTTTACTTGACAGTGCTCGATAATTCAATGGGGTGTGTGCTGGGGCAGCATGACGAGTCTGGCCGAAAAGAGCACGCTATTTATTACTTGAGCAAAAAGTTTACCGACTGTAAGTCTCGTTACTCACTGCTTGAGAAAACTTGCTGCGCTCTTGTATGGGCTGCTCGCCGGCTGAGACAGTATATGCTGACTCACACTACCTTATTGATTTCAAAGATGGATCCCATCAAGTACATATTTGAAAAGCCCGCTCTGTCCGGGAGAATAGCGAGATGGCAAATGATCTTAATAGAATATGATATCCAATATACAACTCAGAAAGCAATTAAGGGAAGTGTACTGGCCGATCATTTGGCACACCAACCTGTGGACGATTACCAATCATTGAACTTTGATTTTCCGGATGAAGATATCATGGTGGTAACTGACTGTGAAGTACCTGGACCGGATGAAGGACCTAAGGAAGGATCCCGATGGTCCATGCATTTTGATGGAGCCTCCAATGCTTTGGGTAACGGCGTCGGCGCTGTAATCATATCTCCCGAGGGAACTCATACTCCCCTCACCGCCCGATTATGTTTCAACTGCACCAACAACATGGCAGAATATGAGGCGTGTATCATGGGTTTACAAGCTGCAATCGACTTAAGGATAAAATTTCTAAGTGTCTTCGGAGATTCCGCTCTCGTGATCAATCAGATCAAAGGCGAGTGGGATACGAAACACCCGAATCTTATTCCTTACAAGGAGTATGTGTCGACCTTGCTCCCTCACTTTGAAGAGATAACTTTTGAGCATTTCCCCAGAGAGGAGAATCAGCTAGCGGACGCACTAGCCACGATGTCTTCAATGTTCAAAGTTAAATGGGACAATGAGGCTCCCCGAATCATAATCTGGAAGTTGGATGAACCGGCATACTGCTGTGAGCTCGAGGCTGAGAAGGTGACTGAAAAACCCTGGTATCACGAGGTGAAGAGGTACTTGGAAGCTCAGGAATACCCTGAAGGTGCATCTGTCAACGATAAGAAGTTCATGAGGAGGTTTGCTGCAAAATTCTTCCTCAGCAACGGCATTCTCTACAAACGGAATCATGATTCGACTCTGCTGCGTTGCGTGGATAAGGCTGAAGCTGAGAAAATCATGATGGAACTGCATGAAGGTACATTTGGAACACATTCCAGTGGACACACCATGGCTAAGAAAATCCTTCGGGCAGGATATTTTTGGTCCACAATGGAAGCCGATTGTTGCCAACACTCCCGAACTTGTCATAAGTGCCAGATCTATGCTGACAAGGTGCATATCCCTCCAGTTCCTTTGAATGTCCTAACGGCACCTTGGCCTTTCGCAATGTGGGGCATCGATATGATCGGTGAGATCCGACCAACAGCATCCAATGGGCATCGCTTCATCTTGGTGGCAATCGACTACTTCACAAAGTGGGTTGAGGCAGCTTCCTACGCCACAGTAACCAAGAGCGTCGTGGCACGTTTCATCCGGCATAATCTGATCTGTCGGTACGGCGTCCCAGAAAGAATCATTACAGACAATGGTACCAATCTCAACAACAAAATGATCACTGAACTCTGTGAACAATTCAAGATACAGCACCACAATTCTTCTCCCTACCGGCCGAAGATGAATGGGGCTGTAGAGGCAGCCAATAAAAACATCAAGAAAATTGTGCAGAAGATGACAGTGACCTATAAAGATTGGCACGAGATGTTACCGTTCGCTCTTCATGGGTACCGCACCTCAGCAAGGACATCGACCGGGGCAACTCCCTTCTCCTTGGTCTATGGCATGGAGGCAGTCTTGCCAATCGAGATCCAGATACCCTCTCTCCGGATAATGAAGGATGCAGACTTGAATGAAGATGATTGGATCCAAACTCGACTTGATCAATTAAATCTGATTGACGAAAAGAGGCTCACTGCTATCTGTCATGGTCAAACATATCAAAAACGGATGATCAGGGCATTTAACAAGAAAGTCAGACCACAAGAGTATCAAGTTGGGGACCTGGTAATCAAACGCATCATCCTTCCTCAAAGTGATCCCCGGGGCAAATGGACCCCTACTTACGAAGGGCCATTTGTGGTTAAGCGTGTGTTCTCAGGAGGAGCCATGATCCTAACCACCATGGATGGTGACGACCTTCCTCACCCCGCCAATGCAGACATAGTGAAAAAATACTACGCATAAATAAAAGACCCGCTAGGTTGACATACCTAGGCAAAAACAAGGGCTTCCCGGCGAACCAAAAGGGTTCAGGCAAAAATAAAGGATGAAATGAAAAAATCTGTACACCCGGCAAGTCGAAAACCTGAAAGGGCGGCTTGGGCAAAAAAGGGTATCCCGGTGGACTGAAAACCCGAAAGGGCGGTCCAGGCAAAAGTTAGGGATAAAAGCGTAACACTATGTCTCATTGGATCACTTCGCATCCGGAATTCGGCATCAACTATCTGGCTCCAGATTTCGGCATTGACCAATCGGCTTCATCTTCAACTAAGCAGCAAAGCGATGAGACATTCGAAGACATAAAGGCAATAGCAGAGTTGGAACCCAGTGGGATTGTTCACTTAGCTGTTTTGTTTTCTTTTTCAAATTGTAAACTCTATACTTTTTGGCGATGTCCTCTTACTAGGATGTCAGCCTCTTGTACAAAAAACGCCTATTCACAGGCAAAGTTTAAATCAATACAAATTCACTTGTCCATACAAATTGCCATTGTTTTTCTTTTTCTGTTTTGTCTTGCGAAGAACGTCCAATGATCATTTTTGATATATGCATTTGACATTAAATTGCTGATTCATAAATGTTTGCATATGAAAAAAGAGATTGATTACAGGTGACATCAAAGACAGGGGCAATGCGGAGTTGTCTAATACAGTCTAGTTGTTTTGTCCGCCAAGGCACCAAGATAGGTTCAGCTGAAGAATGTGGCCAGATCATCTCAATTCCCCGCAGAATAAGACAGGATGCGACAGTACTTTCCCCAAGCGGAGTCGATTCCCCGTCGATCCTGAAGAAGCCTAACATTCCCCGGCAGGTCTTAAAGCTCATCCCCAGTAGATTCTGGAAGCTTATCCCCTGCAAAGTACGGACGTCTCGCCCAAGTTTTATTTTAGAGTTATTTCCTCACAAGGACTTATAACTGGGTTATCCTCAGCTAAAAGCCACGGAAGATCGCTCTCGGCAAAGTCCCTTCAAATCCCCAGCGGGCCCCTCATCAAAACTTCGGCCAAATATCTCTTCCGTAGAGCAATTCTCCGGCCATTCGTCAAGGATTTATTTTCCTAAGATGAAATTACATTCATAAACATTTCATATTTTCATACATCTTACTTCCATACAGGATGAAACGCATACAACATCTCATGTTGAACATCATGGTATCATGCATATCATACATCATGACATTGCATACAACTTACGTTTTTGCCTTTTTAGGAAAAAGACAATCCCAAAAACAATTACCGTCAACTGTCGCAATTCCAGATCCGATACCTGTATCTAGCCAGGGCACATCTGAGAGTGATCAGTTTCCAGACTCGATTCCTGTATCTAGCCAGGGCACGTCTGAAGAGTTCAAAGATTCGATTCCTGTATCCAGCCAGGGCACATCTATCAACTGTCACGTTTCCAGACTCGATTCCTGTATCTAGCCAGGGCACGTCTGAAGAGTCCGAAGATTCGATTCCTGTATCCAGCCAGGGCACATCTATCAACTGTCACGTTTCCAGACTCGATTCCTGTATCTAGCCAGGGCACGTCTGAAGAGTCCGAAGATTCGATTCCTGTATCCAGCCAGGGCACATCTATTAACGACTATTTCCAGATTCGACTCCTGTATCCAGCCAGGGCACATCTGTGAACAACCGATTGTAGATTCGATTCCTGTATCCAGCCAGGGCACATCTGCATAAGGAGATTGAAGATTAAACACCTGTAACAAGCCAGGAAAACATCCGTCTTTCTCAAATATACAAGTTTCTCGCTAAGGAATCTCTTAGGCGATCGACACTTCCAAATGGCATCTATAAGCCCATTCCCGACAAGGTTCTGTCACGTCTCCGGATGGCATCTGTAAGCCCATCTCCCTATCTGTCACCTCTCCAAATGGCATTTGTAAGCCCATTCCTAACATCACCTTGCTGATACTTCAACATGCGAGTGCAAATTTCAGGGCACTCTGGTGTCCAATCTTCTTTTACCTTCGAGTCGCGAAAGGCAAACTCACCAATCTAACTCTTCAGGTTCAAGAAGATTGAACAGGGGCAACTGTTGTACCCCAAAATTTGCCCTCCCTTTCTTCAGGAAACCATCTTAGATTTTTCAAAGTCCCCTGAAACAAATCCAAGTCCTGAGTTATCCTTTTGCCCAAGCAAGTCACTCACAAGAGCAAGATGATCTCCCGAACTCCAGAAACAACGCTTTCATCTTGAGGAAAATCAAATTCTAAGTGCTTAGAATGTTTCTTTAAAATAAGCGTCTTTTAGAAAAAAAATCAGCGCTTCAGAACTTCTGGACCCATTCCAGATGAAGACGGTCAGAAGTTGCAAGCTTGGCTCAACGTGGTCAGAAGTTGGCTCTTCAGCAACTACATCAGTTCAATCAGAAGTTGTAAACGTGGTTCAGAATGTAAGCCTCAAACAGAACATGCCCCTTCAGCAGTTACATAAGCTCAGTCAGAATTTGCTAAAGGAATGCAAGAGAAACAGGAAAGTATGAAGACTCCTTTAGAACAGGTTGAAGTCAGAAGATGAAAGGTCAGAGGGATAGGTGTCACATTGATATAGAATCCCTAAGCCCAGATTGTCCAGAAGTAGATCCAAGGAACGTACCAGAAAACCAGGAGAATATCCAGAGTTTGCTAAAACAACAGGTAGCCAAGGCCAGAGCATGGTTTACGCTGCTGATTCAACAACCAGAATGTTGGTATTGACAGGTCTTGTCACCATTTAATGCCCATTAATGCTTCCAACCACTCCTGAGCGTTCACGTGTGGCTTGAAAAATGCTTTTGCACAGATTCTGGCATGGGTCTTCACGCCACCGCCCATTTCAGAGGTCACTTCCCCCAATCCACGCCTGCTGCTGCTACCTAGGCTGAAAAATAGCTGTTATCACAACTTCCCAGGAATTTCTGTCAAAGAACAACTTCAAATTCTGTTGGCGCCTTAAAAGTTCAAGGTATCCACAAGAGCTTTGCCTATAAATAGAGGGCTTTCCCCACTACAAAAGACGTTCAAGAAGTTCAAGAAAAACAGAAAAATTGCTAAGAGAGAAACAAAACTCCTAGCAACATAACATTCTGAAACTCTGCCAAAATTTCCAGTTTTGTTTCATAACTTTAAGTTTCTCACCTTCAACCTCATCAAACACCCAGCTCTTTTCTGTAAACCAAAGCGTTCTTTCCAAAACTTCTGACCCTATACACGTTTACACCTCCACTTCCCCTTTTCCAAATCTGTCCAGAACACCACCAGAACCAAAAGCTAACTTTCACCATTTTCCAGAAAGTCAGGTAAGCACCTGCTGACCCTCACCACGCTGTTAAGCATCATCAGCTGTGCATATTCAAATAACATAATGTAAATATTCATGTTATCGCTGTTTATGTTCTGAGGACTCTCATACCTCAGAACGTTCTGAGCCAGTTTAGGACTTGCCTGTGACCTTGGTGATTCTGACCTCTGGGACATTTTGCTATTTTGCTGGATCTTTTCCAAATATGTTTTCTGTTTTGAGGAGTAACAACAGGATTGCAGATGTTCTGATTAGTGCAGGAAAAAGCCCAGTGCTGACTTTGACGTTAGCACATCTGAAGCCTGTTTTGCTGCCAATGACCTCAGAACCTCTGAGAGTTATTGCCTTTTCAGCAGAATCTGAACTTCTGGGTTCTCCACTAACAAACTTCTGTCTTGCAGCGCAGGGAAATCAGAACCTCTGGTTTCCCCACTAACCAGATTCTGTTTTGTAGGTTCCAGAGTCAGAAGTTCTGACTCATCCAGTTTCACCAACAGGTTGATCATCTGACAGCGGATCTGGGTCAGAACTTCTGATGGCCTCCCAACAGCGCGCGGCCTCCCCCTCTCTCTATATATCTTGTTTTCCGCTATTTTCTTTTTTGTCTATTTTTCTCGTTGAACCCCCCATGTACAAATGTGTATCCCCCTCCCCCAATTATTGTAATAGCGTAGAATTTTACATTTCCGCTTCTTATTGCTAGTAATTAGGATGTGTATGACAAGATAAAATCAATGAAATAGAAAAACCTAATTCAAAGAAAAACTCTTGTATGCAATAAAACACACTTGCACACTAACACCCCTAGGGTACTCCACTTTGTTGCCTTCAAATAAATGGGCCATATTGCATGTTAGGTCTCTTTGGGCAAAACAAACAATCAAAATGATCATAGTCCCTCGATAACCCTTTTTTTAAAAAAAAACAAAATGATCAAGTCCCTTAAGGAAAATGCCCAAAGATACTCGGCACCATTGCAATTATGGTCTAAACGATGACCCGCGCCCGTCCCTTTCACTTCCTAAAAGCAAGATTGTCCGTCAATTTCAATGGTGGAACAAAATTGTTAAAAAGGGTTAAAACATGACAAAAACCTTTGAGTACAATAGGGTAGACAAAACTCTTAGTTACTTGAGATCAAACTTGCAAAAAAAAAAAAACACTTGTCTTCTTTTCAAAAACCACAATCCACAACACTTTCAAACAAACTCTCAAAAACATTTGAAAACATCTTTTCGAAAAGATTCACACTTTTGTAAAACACTCAAACACGAGTCAAATACATTAGTTGCCTAAGACAAGGCATCTTTTTCCAAAACATTTTCAAAAGCACCCACACACACACCATTTTTAAAGCAATCGAAAAACAAGGCAAGTGATCTAAAAAACCAAGTAACTAAGAGCCCATGGATAACCATGGATGAAAAGGGTGCTAATACCTTCCCTTTTCATAATCTACCCCCCGAACCCACGAAATATCTCAAAAGGTTTTTGCTGTGCTTTTTTAACCTTTCCTTTAGGATAAAATAAAAAGTCGGTGGCGACTCTTGCTAACCGCAACATTTGCGAATACAAACGCAAAACCTCAAGTCAGTTCTCCCACCGTATCACAATAACCTTCCCACAACCCGAGAGGTTTACCTTGACAAAACCCCTAGACTTCTACATCTTGAGCCCTATCTTTTCTAGGTTACAAACCCTTCTATTTATAACATGTTACCCAACTGGTTTTGAACCTTCAATCACAACAAATCAGCTGTAACAAACTGCAGAAACTTCTACCCCAAGAAAGGTCTTCAATCTTTACTTTCCTAAATAATCTCCTTATTTAGAAAGTCTTCATTCTCCTTGATTTCTGATTGAATTTTCTAGACCTTTAAATATGCGCCACATAGGATGCATAATATTCTCCTGGATATTCTGCCTATGTTAAGAACAAATTGAATCTCATTAATCCAACTCAACAGACGCGATGTCAAGACATCTTCTTCGACATATTGTTTCAGTTGTTGAAAAAGTTCAACACAACATGTTCTGACATTGTAATAAGACTTCTTGTTGTACATGTTCTTCTTATGTTATTCTTCATTACATTATTACTGCTATTATTTGTTTTACAAAAATTAAACCAATCCTAAAACAAGAGAACTAACTGTTGGCTGAAGATTTTGATGATATTGTTCGAAGCAAAGCAAGTTGGATGTTTCGATTGGAATAAAGCAAGATGTCCTGTTTCGAAATGGTAGAAGCAGTGCTTCGAATGGGCATATCAAAGCTTGGAGCTTCGAGTGACAGTTATGAGGATATCTTCAAAAGAAGTCTCGAAGTGATAACAAGGCTGTGTCCAAGAAATGAGTTCGAAGCGAAGAAGTGCCAAAACATTTGAAATTCAAATGCAAGCGGGATGTTCGAAATTTAAAATATATGCGCTGGAGCATTCGAAGATGCGTGGAAGCTAGAGAGAGGCATTTCTTTGCATGTTCTGAACGTGGCAGAATCTTATAGCAAGACCGTTATGGTCGAAGTAGTATAAATAGAAGTCTTAGCATTAGGATTTCGTGTGTCATATCTATTGTACAAAAAACTCAGTAAACATTCAAAATACCACATGGCTAGGGAAACGAATGCACGAGCAATGTACGTATGATAACACCAAGTGTTTATGATTTAATAAAACTCTTTATCATTTCCAGTATTTTCCTCTATCTTCATGTCAATACCACTCAAAAGCCTTTGCATTAAAATATTTTCATTCGAAGTCTTTTTATTGATGCCTTACATTTAAATGTTTTCTTTCCATTTCAAATACTTTACATTTCAGAAACTTCTGTATATTTCATGCCTCTATCTTCATGCCTTTATCATTCGAACACCTTTTTTCACTTAAAGTCATTTTACTGTTTTCTTGCATTTAAACGCTTTCTTCATATTTCGAATCTTTTACATTCCAGAGAATCTTTTACATTACATGTTTTTATGCTTCGAAGTCATTTACTTGTCTTTTCTGCAGTTTTATATGTCTTTACAATTGAACTTTATTCATGCAATTTAGTTTCGCGCGCATTTACTTGATCATGTTATTAGATCTTTAATAGAGTAATCGAAGTAAGTTAAACACCTACACAACATTCTAAATACCAACCATGAATACCAGTTTATAATGAGAGTTATCCAAATGACCAATACATCCTAGGATCAATCTAGTCGATCCTGCGAGTTACCAGAGAGATTGAATAACAGTCATTAAGATTATTCGATAGTTTGGAGGACTAGCGGTTGTTTACCAGAAATCACTGTAAACAAATTGGCACACCCGGTGGGACGCGTCATTGGCCATTACAGAATTTAGAACAAAATAAAAAATTGTTGAGATGTAACCATTGTAAAAATACTCTCTGAGTGATAAGTTTGTTGTTTTATGAACCTTAGAAGTGGTAGAATAACCAATAACAACCAACCCTTATCCAGAAGTAAACAAATTGGCACAAAATGTCTAATTCTGACAATCAACAAGGGGAACAAAATATCCCACATACAACAGGCACTAATATGTATGCTTCGATGGGAACATCTAATGCGATCCCTTCGAATGCACAGTCTGTTGCATCCTCTACCAGTAATATAGCCACTAATGGAACAAGTGGCATATCAACTAACAGTTCAATCTTAGGAAATGCTGGAACCATTGGTTATCCTGGGGGATTCGTCCCACCATCAGGGACACAAACCAATTTCGCCACCCCACTAACTAGACCACCCGGTTTCGATGGTAATAGAACCAGAAATTCCTCTTATGGAATGCCAACATCTTTTATGGCAGGCTTACACAATTCCACATCGAATTCATCACCACAATTAGGGTCTGGGTCTGGGGCAAATCAGTTTATGACAAATAACTAAGGGTCAGTGGGTTATAGTGCAATGCCTATCTTAACCACAGAAAACCAGTTGGCTTTTAGGCAATTGATGGATGACAGTAACCATAATATGATAGGAGTGTTAGCACAAACTATGCAGGAAATCTTTGCCCCAATAGTACAAAATGTAACTGTGACAAACAGAGAAAACGCAGATAACATGAGTCGAATAGCAGATTTCTTCGCTCCCTCAGAGAGGCGTAGGCAGAATCAGGCGGGATTTCGAGCGAACGTACCTATTATAGAATAAGTTGCTAACGACCCACCCTATAGACCAGCCAGAGAGGAGGTTAATTTGGGGGCAAGGGCACAAAGGCTAGAGGCCCCAATGATCCAAGGCCCACAAAGGGAAATTATGGAGCCGGGGGCAAGGGTCGAAAGGCTAAAAGTCCCAGAGTTTCGAGAAGAACAACCTAGAGGGGTTGTCATGGTGGGTCGAAATCAGGATGCCGATGCAGTCGTTCATAGAATTCAAAACGATAACATCTTGGCCGAAAATAATTTAACCACCATGATAGAGAGAATCATGGCCCAGAATGGCCTCAACACATGAATTAGAAGGCCAAATTATGCCTCCCCTATATTAGATTACATAATGCACACTGATTTACCAAGGGGATATAAAGTCCCTAAGTTTACAAAGTTTGCTGGGGATACCAATGAGTCAACAGTCGAACATATAGCCAGGTATCTAACCGAAGCAGGAGATATAGCCAATAATGAAGACCTTAGGATCAAATATTTCCCGAGTTCCCTGACTAAGAACGCTTTCACATGGTTCACCACTTTGCCTCCTGGGTCCATTGATACTTGGGCTCTTTTGGAGAGATTATTCCATGAACAGTTCTACATGGGACAATCAAAAATAAGTCTGAAGGAACTAGCCAGTGTCAAGAGGAAGTTCACTGAACCCATAGATGATTATCTGAATAGATTCAGGCTCTTGAAATTTAGATGTTTTACAGTAGTTCCTGAACATGAGTTAGTCGAAATGGCCGTTGGCGGCTTGGATTACTCTATTCGAAAGAAATTAGACACTCAATACTTGAGGGATATGGCTCAATTAGCCGATAGGGTTCGACAGGTCGAAAGGCTAAAGGCCGAAAAGGCCAGAGTCTTTAAAAATAACAAGAAGGAAAGGATCTCCTATGTTGGAACTGAGGAAGCAGAAGATTATCCTGAATTCGAATTCGAAGAGGTCGAAATCGACCTCACTGAATTAAAACAAGCACCACCTTACTCCTGCAAATTATTAGTTCCCACAAAAGAGAAAGAAATTGTTGAAAATGAGAAAAGTGACAAATTCCCAAAGAAGGTTTATACCTTCGATGTCACTAAGTGTGACGAGATTTTTGATTTACTTGTCAAAGATGGCCAACTCATTGTGCCATCAAATGTCAAAATACCTCCTTTAGATCAAAGAAAGAAAAGAGGATTTTGCAAGTATCATAGTTTCCTAGGCCACAAAACCTCACAGTGTTTTCTTTTCAGGGACCTAATTCAGAATGCAATTAAAGATGGCAGACTGAAGTTCACTGATAAAGCGAAAATGAAAGTAGATGAAGATCCTTTGGACGTCGCAGACACCAATTACTCCGAGCCTGCACGCATTGGGGAAATTAACATGGTGGAAGCTGACCAAAATGACGCTCCAGTAGGAGAGAAAGGTACTGAAAATGAAAGTTGGGTGATAGTCGAAGTCAATAAGGAGGTCACTGAAGACGTCCACAAGAAACCAGAGACTTCGATTGAAGCAGCACATTTAGCTGTTGCAAAAGAAATCCAGGCTACTGAAGGCCAGGAAAACCAAAACCAAGAGTTGACACAGGTTACTGAAGGCCTGAGGCTAGAATTGGAGAAAGTCCAAATCACGAAGCCAACCTCCCCTCAGAAAGAAATATGGGATACTTTAGGGGAACCCAGTGGAAAGTTTGACTACTTGGTCAAATATTCTGCCCCAGAGAGTTCAAAGGTCCACATTGAAGATATAAAACCCACAGGATGGGGAGATGATGACGCTAAGGGGGAGGATGTTGAGGTAAACATGGTGGATATGGAGAGACCTCGCTCTGAAATGGAGGAGGTGGAGAGATATTTAGAAAAAGAGAAGTATAAAATGGAGGATAATCATGCTGGAGATGCTAGTCTCAAGGATTACCTCATGATGTGCCACAAAGGAGATACATGAATGATACTATGCCCTAGGTGCAGCATCCTCTGCAATCAGAGAATCGCTGCAAACTTCGAGAGGGTACAAAGGGCACGAACTGGCAACAACTGGAGCCAGGATAACCATCTATTTAGATGTTATCCTAAAGCTGGAGAAAGTTTGCTGGAATTTGTGCTTCGTTGCTACAAAGGGGCAACCAAATGCTTGATATGCCCAAGGTGTTCTGCTGTGTATGATCAAAGCATGGCCAGAGCCTTCGAAACAATCCCCTTCGCCCCTTGCTGGAACCACCAAGAGACTATTCAGATGGGCCCACGTTTCGATAGCAAATACAAACAACGAAGGCCCGATAGTCCTCATCCCAAGGGTGCTCGAAGAGTGACGTTCAAAATTCCTGCTGAAGTGCCAACAGACAGATGGCTGCAAGTCAGAAATGACAAAGGCAAGGACAAATGGAGAAACAATGAACGAAACGCACGCCATGCTATGACATATAGGAGGCAGTTCAACATAGCGAAGAGAGAAGAGGTGAGATTAGAGAACTACAAAGGAAGAAACCCCATGTCAAGATCTCAGTGGCGAAGGCAACAGAGAATTCGAAAGGCTGAGAGGGAAGCTGTGGAAAATAAAGGGGCAACTTCAACAAAAAACCAAGGTGAATCTAGCACCAACAAACCCACACCAAAAAATCAAACTGAAGAAAAACCCCCAGTTAATAGGAGGCTCTTCTCTGAAGTACAACCAAGTGAACCAAAGGAATACACTCCAGGTCCAGAAGAAGACGAAGATATGATAACGGACAACTTCGAATCAGAGGGGGAGTCTTCGTTCAATATCAATTGCAACGTGGTATCTGTGCTTCCTTGTGAGTTTGGACAGGAAACTGAAATTGACGAATATGAGGAAGAAGATACCATAGATCTGATGAAGCATAGGCCTGTGTGCTACTATGTGATGGATAATGGAGCTGTCGAGGAGCAGAATGCGTTCTTCGAGCGTCCAGAACCAGCTATGAAGAACCATCTTAAGCCATTATTTATTCGGGAAAAGGTTGGTGCCCATGGCGTGAATAAGGTTCTAGTGGATGGGGGCGCTGCAGTCAACTTAATACCCCATTTCATGCTGAAAAGGTTAGAAATACGCGAAGGAGACATCAAACCACACAACATGGTTCTATCCAATTATGAAGGGAAAGTAGGCAAAACACTGGGGGTGGTTCAATTGGACTTGACAATAGGCTCAATCTGTAGGCCCACCATGTTCATGGTGATCGAAGCCAAGGCCAACTACAACTTGTTGCTGGGAATGGAGTGGATCCATGGCGTAGGGGCAGTTCCTTCGTCAATGCACCAGCGATTAGTTTTATGGAGAGAAGATAGGATCGTGGAAAACATTGAAGCGGACCAGAGTTACTTCATGTCAGCAGTCAACTTAGTTGACAAGAGGAATTATGACAAACATCTGGCAAAGATTGCTCCTTGTGTCCCAAATGATGAAATCAACGAAACCAGAAATGCCCACTACTACATGACCCTTCGCCATGATGGCATATACTGGGATAGAAGAATAATCAGTGAAGACAAAGGAGTCGAAAGTACTATACAAAGACGGCCAGCAGGCTGGGAATTCGACAACCTTACTCATGACTGAGTCCTCCTTTTTCGAAAGGATTTCGGCCTATATGGCTGAGAACGAATCAAAGGCGGCCTTAGAGGCTGAAATGAATAAACTGGCTGTAAAGATGAACGAAATAAATGGGGATAGCTCGAAAGGCTCACCCTTTAAAGAACTTGAGATAGATCAAAGGCTGGACGCTATCTATGATAAAGAACCCTTAGGCTTCGAGAGGGACCCCATAGACTCAAGTGCCAAAATGTTGGCGCAGGATCCACTTGAAGAAGTGAACTTAGGGGATGAAAACATGAAAAGAATAACCTACATAAGTGCAAAACTTAGCCCAGGCCTCAAGCAGGAAGTGATCGAAGTCCTCAAGAAAAACAAAGATTGCTTCGCGTGGGATTATGACGAAATGCCTGGTTTAAAGAGGGAGTTAGTCGAACACAGACTTCCAATCAAAGATGGAAAGAAGCCCATCAAGCAAACTCCTAGAAGATTCGCACCAGCGGTTATCACAAATATCAAAGCTGAGATCGAAAGGTTGTTGCGTTGCAGATTCATCAGAACCACAAGGTATGTAGAATGGTTAGCAAATATAGTGCCTGTTATTAAGAAAAATGGTTCTTTGAGAATCTGCATAGATTTTAGGGATTTAAACACTGCAACCCCTAAGGATGAGTATTCCATGCATGTGGCAGAAATGTTAGTAGACTCTGCTGCAGGATTCGAATATTTAAGTATGTTAGATGGATACTCTGGGTATAATCAGATTTTTATTGCTGAAGAAGATGTTGCCAAGACAACATTTCGTTGCCCAGGAGCCTTAGGCACCTAAGAATGGGTGGTGATGCCTTTTGGTTTAAAAAACGCTAAGGCAACTTATCAAAGGGCAATGAATTCGATTTTTCATGATTTCATTGAAACCTTTATGCAGGTGTATATTGATGATATAGTCATCAAATCTATATCTGCAGAAACCCATTTGCATCATTTAAGCCAATCATTCGAACGAATGAGAAAGCATGGCTTAAAGATGAATCCCCTTAAATGTGCATTTTTTGTGCAGGCTGGAGATTTCCTTGGCTTTGTGGTTCACAAGAAAGGAATTGAGATCAACCAAAACAAAACCAAAGCCATAATGGAGACGAAAGCACCTACGTCAAAAAGGGAGCTGCAATCTTTACTAAGGAAGATTAACTTTCTCAGAAGGTTCATTTCGAATCTGAGTGGAAGAACCCAAGCTTTCTCTCCGTTGCTTCGTTTAAAGCAAGGCCAAGCCTTCGAGTGGAACGAAGCCCATCAGGAGGCATTTGACAAGATAAAAAGATATCTCTCTCAGCCTCCCATCTTGTCTCCACCTTCATGGGGAAAGCCCATGAGATTGTACATATCTGCCTCTGAAGTTAGTATAGGTAGTATGTTAGCACAAGAAGATAGCAATGGCATCGAAAGAGCCATATACTATTTAAGTAGAGTATTGAATGATGCAGAGACTAGATATAGCAATTTAGAAAAGCTATATCTCTGTTTGTACTTTTCTTGTATGAAACTCAAGTATTATATAAAGCCTGTTGATGTTTATGTTTCATCTCATTTCGATGTCATTAAACACATGCTTTCAAAACTAATAATGCATAGCAGAGTTGGCAAATGGGCTTTAGCCTTAACAGAATATTCTTTGACTTTCATACCTTTAAAAGCTGTGAAAGGCCAAGTGATTTCTGATTTCATTGTGGACCATTCATTGGTTGAACAGACTGTCATGAGTTACGTCGAAGTGCAACCATGGAAATTATACTTTGATGGTTCGACCCATAGGAATGGAAGTGGTGTTGGAGTCCTTATAATTTCTCCTGAAGGAATTCCAACAAAATTCAAGTATAAATTGGATGGTCCTCGTTGCTCAAACAACGAAGCTGAGTATGAAGCGCTTATTGTTGGACTTGAAGCTTTGTTGGAATTGGGGGCAACTAGAGTCGAAATTAAAGGAGACTCAGGATTAGTAGTCAAGCAAATAACAAAGGAGTATAAATGCATAAAGGAAAACCTGATGATATACTTCGTCATAGTTAACAGGCTACTTAGAAAATTTGAATACATGGATATTCAACATATACCAAGAATAGAAAACCAAGAAGCAAATGACTTAGCACAGTTGGCTTCAGGTTATAAAGTTTCTGCCAGAAACTTTGAGGATTTAGTTGAATTAAGTGGTAGAGTTATGGCTACTAGATTCACACCATCAAATCTAGAGAGTATGAAATTGGGATATGCTGAGAAACGGGGATTCGAAATATTAGCCATAAACACTTTATCAGATGCAGACTGGCGAAGTCCACTTGTGAGTTATTTAATAAACCCAACTCTGAATGTTGATAGGAAGATAAAATATAGAGCATTGTCATATGTCCTCATGGGAAACGAATTGTTCAAAAAGACCCAAGAAGGCGTATTACTGAAATGCCTAGGAGAAAGTGAGGCATACTTAGCATTGTCAGAAGTCCACAATGGGGCATGTGGGGCACATCAAGCAGGTCATAAAATGAAATGGCTGTTATTTCGATATGGCATGTATTGGCCCAGCATGCTCAAAGATTGTATAGACTTTGCTAAAGGTTGTGAAGAATGCCAGAAGCATGCAGAGATTCAACATGCCCCTGCGAGTGAGTTGCATTCAATCATTAAACCATGGCCCTTTAGAGGATGGGCATTGGATTTAATAGGAGAAATAAATCCTGCTTCGTCTAAAGGACAGAAATATATCTTGGTAGGAATAGATTATTTTACCAAGTGGATCGAAGCAATACCATTAATAGTTGTTGATCAAGAGGCTATTATTGAGTTCATACAGAAACAAATTATCTATAGGTTCGGATTTCCAGAGAGCATAACCACAGACCAAGGTTATGTGTTTACTGGTAGAAAGATGCAAGAATTTGCTCAAGAAATGGGGTTTAGATTACTAACATCAACGCCATATTATGCTCAAGCAAATGGTCAGGTCGAAGCAACTAATAAAGTGATAATAGGGTTAATCAAGAAACATATTGGTAAAAAGCCAAGGAACTGGCACAAAACTTTGGACTAAATACTATGGGCCTGTAGAACATCTCCTAAAGAAGCTACTAACACCACGCCTTTCCAACTCACATTTGGTCATGATGCAGTTCTGCCAGTAGAAATTCATCTACAATCAGTTTGAATTCAAAGACAAAACGAAATTCCAACTGCATTATATTGGGAAATGATGATGAATGAGTTAGTTGAGTTGGATGAAGTTAGATTGCATGCATTGGAGATGAGACAAAAGGAAAGAGTGGCCAGGACATATAACAAAAGGGTGAAAGGAAAAGCATTCACTATTAATGACTTAGCCTGGAAAGTCATATTGCCCATGGACAAGAAAAATAAAACGTTAGGTAAATGGTCACCTCATTGGAAAGGACCTTTTCGAATAATAAAGGTATTTTCAAATAATGCATATGAAATCGAAGAGCTGATGGATGATAAACGTATCCTAAAGGTTAATGGGAAATATTTAAAGAAATATAAGCCACGCCTGCAGGAGATTCGAATAGTAACAACGTAATCAAAATATCATAAAAATGCAAAAATGGTAATATGGGATTGCCAAAATGGCGTTGTTCAGATGTTACAGACAAAAACCAAATTTCAAAACTAATCAACACTAAGATTTAAAAATAGACATTATTCTTCAATCTGTTGAAGGTACTTCGAAAAGACTCAAGCCGTTGTTGAGTAAAACGTCTTGCTCCCTCTAAGGTAGCCACTTCTCCCTTGAGTTGTTCTGCGGTTTCCATTTCTGCAAGCCCTTTGTTGAGGAGCTCTTCAAATTGGTTGCCAGCAGCATTGGTTTCGTAGGCTAATTGTTATTCTTGAGCCTCCTTAACCTTCTATTGAAGTTCCTGAATTTGCCTTTCCCAGAGAAGGATGGACTCAGCTCGAGCCTCATAATCAATTTTTGCTTGCTTTAGATGCATGGCTTGATCCTCAGCTTCTTGAGACAGTTTCGAAGCATGCTCATAAGCAGCATCCATTGCAGTTCATTTTTCTTGAACCTTTCTGGCAGCAAATTCATCTTGGAGAAGGCACCCAGTCACGTTGTCTAGCAGAGATTGAAGATCGAACAAGATAGTGCTAACTGGCAAGGAGCAGGTAGCAAGGTTGACTTTTGTAAGTAACTCCTTCATAGTGTAGCAAGTTGTGCTATCCTGTTTGAGCACTTCGAACAAATCCACATCAAGAATTGTTCTCCTAATCCTGTTAAGAAGTACAATTCTATCATATGTGGGCAACGGATGGCTAGTCGAACTCGTACCAGCCCTAGCAGGTGGAATATCCCTTTGAGCCAGCTTCGCCTTCATGTACCCAATAGGGTCATTTCGTCTCAGGAGAGCAAGCTCCTCTTCAGTCATTCGGGATAGAGACGGTTGAGGGAGTTCCACGCGCAGGGGAGTCACATCCATTTCGACTTCCATGAGTTTTTTGGTCGCGTCACCGTCACCTTCATTCGTTTCATGCTCATTGTCTTCTTCATTATCATCCAAATCCACCACTTCGATATCTTCGTTCTCGCTGCTATTTGCATCTGACTCTGTCCCAACAGTCGAACCATCGTTGGCATCTTCTTCCTCAGACCCTTCCTCTGCAGATTCTTCATTTCTTTGATCAGAATCAGCTTTCTCTCCTTCAGCGTGAATGTCCTTTGGATCCTCTTGAAGGGTTTCAAGAGGGGACTTTTGAAGAGAAGTTTTTTGTAAAGTCTCTGCAGATTCATGAAGCGTTGCTTCATTTGTTTCTTTTAGAGGAGGAGAAGTACTCTGGTCATCTTGCTGCTCTGAAGCCCCAGCCAGAACCGCCATATTGGAGGACCCTTTGTTCTGCACCAGATTGCTGGAATCCCCTTGAGGAGAAGAGTTGATCGGAGCAGCAGTTTTTGATGGTGAAGTCGAAGTGGTAAGAGCTGGATTCAAAATGTCCTACAGAGGAAAAAGAATGTTAAAAGCATGCACCAAGGTAATGAATAATTATTTTGTCAAAGATTTAAAGTTCAATTTACCTGTGGACTCTCAGAAGAGAGGTTGCTAGCTATGCGTTCCAACATTACGTTGGAGGTCGAAGATGGAATTTTGGATTTAGTTGAGGGAGCAGCATCCCTGGAATCGAGTCCAGAGACACTAGTTGGTACAACACTTTTGGAAATTTCCTTCTTCTGCTTCTTCTTCGAAGCAGCTGGTAAATTCCCTCCAGCATTGGGGTCTTCCCCAGTAGTGTTTGTTTTTCGTTTCTTTATAGTGGTTGGCGGGAGTTTGTTAGTCTGAAAAGATTTAAACAATAAGTTAGATGCAAATCATGAAACATTAGTGTATTCGAAACATCAAGGCTAAGTGATTACCTGTGGAGTTGGAGCACTGGTTATTACTGGTGTTGTTGTTGTTGTTGCAGCAGTTGTTGTTGGTTTGGATAGAGTCACATTATCAATGGTTTCGACAGATGCCTGAGAGGCGCTTCCTTCTTTTGACTTTGAAGCAGCAGTCTTTATCCTGATGGCTGAAAATCGAAACAATTAAGGCAAAAGTTAAAAATGTAGAAAATGAGAAACATTTGGGATTTTCCCAAGTATTCGCACCTGTGCCTTGATCAGATTTAATCGACATGGCAGAAAGGTCATAACGAAGATATCCTGGGAAATCGTGGAGCCAATGTCGAGCCCATGTCACAGTCTCAGATGGCTTTGGTTTCTTTTGAAGATATTTGAACATTTCTTTGCAAGTGAACCACCAAGGGTATGGAGGAAACCAAGCCAGAGCCAGTTCTGAGGTAGGTAATCTAGGAAATTTAGGTGGATGCATTTCGAATGCCAACCTATACCTATCCTCAGGTGACAACCCTGAAGGAAGTTTTAACTTAGAAACTTTTTCTTTAAATTTTTCCTTCAAGGTCTCAGCCGCTTGATGCACCATGGATTCCAAGTGTGTGGGATCATAAGTAGTTTCGAAATAATTTTGAAAAGCCCTAATCTCTTTGGCATGAGTAAACATACCTTTCTTGGATTGTACCTGCACATCAAACGCATCAGTTAGTTTCTGCTGAATAGTAAGAGTATCGAACATATAAGTCTGATAGAACTTTGTCCACCATTCCAGAAACCCCTTTGCTGTAAGGTGTGTAGGTTTGAAAGATATTAGTTCAAAGTGGGCGAAGCCTTGGTATTGTTCCTGCTGTAGTTTGGCTTCTCTTGCCTTGAAGGTTCGCCCAGAGGTGATGGCATTTTCTGTTTGGAATAGGGGTTCAGGGATTAGTTGGCACAAGCCAAATTGTCTCGAAACAAAGTTGGGTTGATAAGCAAAAAGGAAGATTTGATTCTTAGCAGGAGTAATTCGTGAAGAGATTAGTCTGGGTAGCAAAAAGGCTCTTCATACATCTTGAATTTCTTTGCTTTTGACTGCTTCTGAGAGAGCCATGGTGAACCATGAGGGTCCATGAGTCCTTGAAGCAAAAGGCGCCATGGTCTCTTCGAATTTATGCCTCTTGGAGAAAATCATGATATATTTTGAGAAGAGAACTTTGAAGTCATCCTTATCATCGTTTGGGGTAAGTCTTCGCAGCCTAGTGCCTTCGATGATTCTATCCGCTATTTTTGGGTCTTGTTCAGCAATAGTGTTGGCAGTTGATAGTGAAGGTTCGAACATGGCATTAAGCCATAACTGGGGTAACCAGAAAGGGCCAGCTAGCAGGATGTTTTTGGAGGTGTGAGATTTCAAACTCGAAACAGCTGACCTTAGACTTTCGTAAAGATCAACTAGTAGCAGTTCGCTTAAACACACCCTCCGATTCTCATGCAAATCTCTAGCTAGAGGAATAAACCTACTGGCTACCTGTAGGGACCAGCTGCAAAAGACATACCTTGACAACCATAAGGTAAGGAAAGCAATGTGTTCTACATCTGACACACTGTCACCTTCAGTGTGATAGTGGCTGATGAACTTTGAAAAGCTAGCTAGCTTGACTTCGAAGTCAATAATACTCGAATGCTCTTCATTGTCAGGAATATAGGTTTCTCCTATTGGTGATAACCCAGTAATGGCTGCTATGTCAAAAAAGGTGGGTGTAATCATTCCACCAGGGAGATGGAAAGTATTGTAAGTACTGTCCCAGAAATATAAGGACGCGAATAATAATGGGTGGCTATAGGTAAAGCCTGGTTTCGATAGTTTAATCAAGTTGTAAATACCTAATTCTTCCCATTGCTGGGATTTCTTAGCTTCTACTTTAGTAAACCAGTTGTGATAAGCTGTGTCGGAGGTGGGGCAAGATCGAAATGGTTTGAAGTTACTCTTTACATAATCTAGCACAAAAGGGTCCTTAGGGGGAATGATTGGATTTTCCACGGTGGTCGAATCAGAAGACTCTACTGTCTTAGGGGTATCCATTTTATTAAACAGAGGTTTAAAATTATAACAAACAGGGAAAAATTTTCTGGTGTCTTTTAAGATTTCAAAGACTGTAAGAGGGCCCATTAAAGCTAACCTCTTGCCAGCGGCGTTAGTAGGAATTAGTACCTGGGATGCATAGAGCATTTCCTTCTCTTTTGAGATCATCTGAGGAATAAGAACAGATTGACCTTGGTAGGTGCCAACCTTGCTTTCCATTATGGTTCATGTGTTCTTTCTTTTTGGAAGCTTTTTTCAGTTGAGATGAAGTTGAAGAAGACATTGTTTGAAGAGTGTTGGAAGTTTTTTTTAGGGTTTCGGTGAGAAAAGAGGAAGAAAAGATTCAGAATGTGGGAAGAAAAGAAAAGACTAAGTTGATGGGTTTTTATAGTGTGGAAGTTTTAACATCCACTGAGTAAGATTGTGATACGTGGTAGTCGTGGGTTGGTTTGAGAAGGAGGTGGCGTAAAGTTAATATTGATAATAGGCGTGATTAAATGATAATCATTGTTTTGTAACTGCACCATGTTGTGAAATGGTTCAAGGCGGTTAAGGAATCTGAAAAGCGTCATGATTGACGTGACTGGAGTCATATGCAATAAATATTACGATGATTCGAAGGTCGCATCAAAATCTTGTGTATATGTTTAAAATAAGTATTTCTCAAAGGAATCGAAATACATATTTTAAAGGGGCATTTTGTTGGCTGAAGATTTTGATGATATTGTTCGAAGCAAAGCAAGTTGGATGTTTCGATTGGAATAAAGCAAGATGTCATGTTTCGAAATGGTAGAAGCAGTGTTTCGAATGGGCATATCAAAGCTTGGAGCTTCGAGTGACAGTTATGAGGATATCTTCAAAAGAAGTCTCGAAGTGATAACAAGGCTGTGTCCAAGAAATGCGTTCGAAGCGAAGAAGTGCCAAAACATTTGAGATTCAAATGCAAGCGGAATGTTCGAAATTTAAAATATATGCGCTGGAGCATTCGAAGACGCGTGGAAGCTAGAGAGAGGCATTGCTTTGCATGTTCTGAACGTGGCAGAATCTTATAGCAAGACCGTTATGGTCGAAATAGTATAAATAGAAGTCTTAGCATTAGGATTTCGTGTGTCATATCTATTGTACAAAAAACTCAGTAAACATTCAAAATACCACATGGCTAGGGAAACGAATGCACGAGCAATGTACGTATGATAACACCAAGTGTTTATGATTTAATAAAACTCTTTATCATTTCCAGTATTTTCCTCTATCTTCATGTCAATACCACTCAAAAGCCTTTGCATTAAAATATTTTCATTCGAAGTCTTTTTATTGATGCCTTACATTTAAATGTTTTCTTTCCATTTCAAATACTTTACATTTCAGAAACTTCTGTATATTTCATGCCTCTATCTTCATGCCTTTATCATTCGAACACCTTTTTTCACTTAAAGTCATTTTACTGTTTTCTTGCATTTAAACGCTTTCTTCATATTTCGAATCTTTTACATTCCAGAGAATCTTTTACATTACATGTTTTTATGCTTCGAAGTCATTTACTTGTCTTTTCTGCAGTTTTATATGTCTTTACAATTGAACTTTATTCATGCAATTTAGTTTCGCGCGCATTTACTTGATCGTGTTATTAGATCTTTAATAGAGTAATCGAAGTAAGTTAAACACCTACACAACATTCTAAATACCAACCATGAATACCAGTTCTATAATGAGAGTTATCCAAATGACCAATACATTCTACGATCAATCTAGTCGATCCTGCGAGTTACCAGAGAGATTGAATAACAGTCATTAAGATTATTCGATAGTTTGGAGGACTAGCGGTTGTTTACCAGAAATCACTGTAAGCAGTAACATCAACCAAGCTCATTATGGCTACTATATATATATGAAATATTTTTCCCATGCATTATAAAAGAATATACAAAATTTTCAAATATTTCATACCAATTGTGAGGTCCCAATTATTTTCCATAAATGATATACAAGTGGCAAAATGGAGAAGAGAAATGATAAATTAAAAACCAGTTATTACACTTCAAATGGCAAAATAACCACATACCCTTCAGACATACAATGAAAGCATCAATGCAAAATCATCTCATCTGCCACTTATTTCTTATACAATATACAACAAAACAACAAAAAATCTTCATGATAACTTCATGCAAGAAAATAAAGCCTCTTTCTCCTACTTTGAATTATCGGCATCCAAAACATGCAAAGTTTGGCTCAGAGTATCAGCTGCTTTCTCAATCTCCTCTTCTGTTATAATCAATGGTGGAACAAGCCTAACAACATTACCTTTTCCAGCTGTCAATACTAAAAGGCCAGAGTTTCGGCAAGCGTCTACCAGTGGTGACGCAGGCACGTCTAAATCAATTCCAATAATTAGCCCGACGCCACGAATCTCTTTCACATGGGGATTTCCTCCCAGTTTCTGTTTTAGTAGTTCTTTGAAGTATAGTCCTTTCTTTGATACATCCGAGAGGAAATTAGGTTTTGATATTTTGTTCAAAACTGCAAGAGCAGCATTGCAAATAAGAGGACCTCCGGCAAAAGTACTTCCGTGGTCACCGTATTGTATAACAGAAGCAACTCGTTCGGTTACGAGGACGGCTCCAATAGGTAGGCCTCCAGCAAGAGGCTTGGCAAGTGTCATAATGTCCGGGAAGACTCCATGTGCCTCATGAGCCCAAAGATATCCTGTTCTACCTAAACCACATTGAACCTACAAAATCATAGAAAATGATATATGACTGTTAAAAGAAAATAGCCAAATAAAACAATTGCAAATATGAAAACTTATAAACACATTGTTGCCTGTTTGAATTTGTTACATATGCAAGTTTCTGGTTATTAATTTTCCCTTAAACTTTACAAAAACAAAATGATGCACTCAGTAACTGCCATACGAGTACAGTCAGATGCCAAGATTAGAGAGTGTGCATACCTCATCAAACACAAGAAGTGTCCCGGCTTCATCACAAGCATTTCGCAAAGACTGTAGAAATTCTTTTGTAGCACTGTATATTCCCCCTTCTCCTTGAATAGGTTCGACAAAAACTGCAGCTATTTTTCCCTGCTGAATTAACTCTACAGCGGCTGGTGCATTTCCATACTCTATAAAGGTCACTCCAGGCATAACAGGTTCAAAAGGTGTTCTGTACTGCACTTTACTTGTCAAAGCAACTGCACCCATGGTTCTCCCATGGAAGCAATTGCTAAAAGCTAAGAACTCAGTAGCTGGCTCTTTCCCTTCAGTAGAATTGTGTTTCTGATATTTTCTTGAAAATTTAATAGCTGCTTCGTTTGCTTCAGTTCCAGAATTTGAAAAAAATACACGATCAGCAAAAGAAGAAGCTACTAAACGCTTTGCAAGTTCTACCTGCATCAGTTTTAAAAAAAATTAGATACAGATAAAAAGCATTATTGTAACAAATGAGCAAACATATAGATAAAAGACATGAAATCGTAGAGATTAATGCAACAGCCATAGATAATATTCAAATGAAAGCTGCATAGAACCAGAGATTCTTAATACGCCCTTTTAACAGTATTCTTAATATTAAAATTTCTGAACAAAAATTAAGCACAAAACAACTCTCCCTTAACATATAAAACAGAAGGCCAATTGCATAACCTCAATGAAAACCTATTTGACCCTTCAACATCTTTATGCCTCCATAATTTACAATGGCAGCTATTTTTTGAAGTTCCCTTCCACCTTAACATCCGTACACAACAAATTAACCAACTTTTACCCCCCAATGAATGAAGAAGTGTGTTTTGGACCTAAAATTGATCTTAGAGAGCTCCGGACAGCACTACAAACCATATTAAATGATGTCTCTCTTTCGGAAAGAATTCTCGACCATGTCACTCTGTTTCATTAATTGTAATGATTTTCAATTTTCAGCTTTATCGGTAAGAACAAACATGGTTGAAACTCCCAACATTTCAATTTAGGGTATTGAGTTTTATAGTCATATAGGGATGGTATTGAGTTTTATAGTCATATAGGGATGGTATTGAGTTCTATAGTCATATAGGGATTCACATACTCTCTTAATAAAACCGTAAAATCAGGACAATAGATGTCTCAGATTAAGCTAAGCTACACATTTAAAATTTGGAAAAGGTCGGCAATGTCCAAACTTATAACAATCAGGCAAAAGAACCCCATAGTTAGTAGTTATATTGAATTGTCAGTTGAAATGTTGCTTGACAAAAAGATTGCTTCATAATTAGACCCTGACTGTCTTTAACACCGTCATATGTAATGGACAAGATACTTGTTTAACGTTAAAGTGTGGACAATATAATTTACACTATGTATAGGATTCTTTTCTGTAATCGGGTCTAGTGGTCTACCCTTTTCCTCTCACTACTAGTTTGATAAAACTATAATTAGTAGAATTACAGCATCTTGTAAGAACTTCATAGTCTTACAGATTTACTGAAGTTTGATAATGATAATCGATCACCAAGTTTCACTATAGAGCAAGTGGTTTACCATGAAATCACTGTAGAGTAGACCAAGAGAGTCAGAACCATACCCGATCACTCCAGTCTAAAAGTGTTTAGCACTAGAGTCATTAAACATAATTATTTTTAACCATGTCATCCAAATGATTTTGAAGTCATTCAAACGTCAGTAAAATAGTACATACATACTTCAGAATCCCTGCAAATTAGCATCAACGCCAAATACTGACTTAAGAGGAATAAAGAATTTAAACCCTTTCCATCTCCATATACCATTACTGGCTGTAAATAAAGTAATAACTTAGCCCTCTTGAAATCAAAAAGAGCATGGACTGACTTTATTAAAAAAAATTCTCACCCTTTTTAACGCCACTCTTCCTTTTCCTTTCCTACTACATCTCCATCACATTTCTCACTTTCTCACTTCCTTTACCTTTCCCTTTGTATCCTCTCTTTCCTACATCACTCCCACCCTAGGGTTATGAGAGATTTCATTATTTAAGCAAAAAGGCTTGCAACTTCTAATTATTTACTATAAACAACTAATTAAAAAAAAACAATAAAATATGTTTGAAACAAATCATCACAAACACAACAGAGCAACACAGTATAACCTTCTATGAAATCCAAATTATAACTAAAGAACCCATTTACTATTTCCTTTTCTTCTTTATCCTAAGTAGCAGTTCAGTGTCCAGCCCCAACATGACACTATTTCCATCACTTCCATTTTTTTCAAATTGTCACTAGTTTCTGCATGTCAATGTAAGTGTGTCTGCATGTAGGTGATTCATAGTCTGTTTCTGCTGATGCTTTAAAATCGAACTGAATAGTCCAACCATTTGAACCGTGTACCGGTTGCTCTTTTTCATCCCGGTTCAAAAGGTTTAAAGTAATCAAACCATAACCAGGAGGTCGGATTCAAAACATTATTTTCCACTATGAAAGACTGTACTCTCTCATGTCACAAAAAATGACTTCAAGTCATGATCATTATTATAAGCAAAAGCAGAAGTGAATAACTTTTAAACTATTCAAGTCAATAAATTTTACTTTAATTGTCCATGGAATCCGTAAAATTAATTAAACTTAACTAACTCAAGTTTCTTAATCAGTGTGAAATTAGTATAAAAAAATACTAAAAAAAACAATCTTACACTAAAAAAAAATCAGAAGAACGATAGCATGATGCATGTTGCAATACCTGGGGAATAGTGAGATAAACATTGCTAGTATGAGTCAATACACCAGCCTGATCAACAACAGCTTTCAACCAATCATCATCCCCATGCCCGAGCGCATTCACAGCAATCCCACTACTCAAATCCAAATACTCATTCCCTTCAACATCATACAATTTACACCCTTTCCCTCTCTCAAGCACAACCGGTACCCTAGCATAAGTACCCACCAAGAACTTGGCTTCATCCTCAATCACCTCTTTCGTCTTCCTTCCCGTCTCTACCCTTGCGTTGGGTGCTCCCGTATCGACTCTAAGGGATGCGCTTGGCAGCGTTAGGGATCTAGGGTAAGGAAGATTTGGGGGAAAATGCTGGTTCTGGTTCTTGTTGTTGAATTGGATGAGTTTGAGTTTATTGATGAATGCGGATTGGAAAGATGAGTTGCTGGAATAAGTGCGTGGAGACATTGTTGGGTTTGTTAAGGTCATGTTTGTTTGCTGTGTCTGTGAATTAGGGTTTACGTATATATGATTTGATTTTGGTTTGTATTATTGTGGACACGTGCCAAATGTGGTTTAGATTCTTCACACTATCGTTATCCTTTTTACTTTATTTGGGAAAAAATGGAATTTGTTTAAATTTAAGTACATCTGGTTTATTTGCTTAAAACTAAAATACATCTGATTTAGTCAAAATTCAAAAGTAAGGGTGAAGTTAGTGAACAACGTTACTTACCTCTAAGTTTTAACTTTATCTCTTTTCAATATATATACTCTAATTTGTTTATGAACGAAATATCGAGATACTTGTACGTAGAAGATATCTGACTTATAAAAAATATTAAAGAAGAAATCTAGTTAAAATCTTACTAATAAATACTATAGTATAAAATGTAGACTTCTATTTTAACTGAAACATATGTCAGTTAAAGCTCATGAATTAATCTATATGGCATTTAATGATTAATTTTATTGGTTTATAAATCTGTCATAAAAAAAACTATAATATTTGTCAAATATCTTTTTAAAAAGACAATAATTTTAATTTTAAAATGAAAATCTTATAACGAATATCTATCTTAATCAATTAAGAGCGTTTTTAATTTATTAAGGAATCTTTTATCTTAATTTAATCAAATGTATTAAATTTTTAGTCGATTAGACTGTGTACAAATGATTAGGAACACTTTTGATCAATTATACATGAGCTTTGATAATTTTTCTAGAGGTTTTAAGATATTTTAGAAAATTCATAGGGGTTTAAACATTTGTAAGTGAATGTGTGAGTTGGCTTAGTAATTCGAGAATTACTTATATATCTTTAAATTTAACTGATCACTCAGACACAGGATTAGACGAGTTTTCACAGTTCCTCTCTTTCACAACCTTAAAGCTTCAAGATTCATTGTTTTATTCAACATTGATTTAGCATTTCATTTGGGACTTGCGTCATTAAGGTTTATTAGATAGGAGGTCATCAAAGACTTCACTAAATTTTGTTTGACATTAGGTGTTTTCATCATTAAATCTGGCTTGATATCTTGGTCTCCCAAAGAACATTTAGAACATTGCTATTTTTTTTTACAGACGAAGACATCACATAATTTTGTTTGACATGGTGTTATTTTAAGGAAAATCACGATATAAAATGCACCGAAAATAAAATTTTCTCTTAAGTCGATCCTTATCAATGAGCATGATCATTGATAGAAATATTATCTCTTGTGGCGATTAACAACTTTGATGCAAAATCGGAGGAATGACCACGAACGTTGAATGAAGAACAACGCCTCTACTCAGTCCACGCGAACAAAGAGCATTCAATCTTCGTGCTTGTTGCTACTTTTGAAAATGCACCATATATATAACATTATTATTATAATTATTATTATTATTATTATTATTATTATTATTATTATTATATATTTTTATAATAACTATCAATCAACTAACTATCTACTAAAATTGAATGCCTGTGGACTCTCAACATTGTCCTTCCTTTTCAAAATATTTACAAGGTTAAAAGGACAAATAAGTAATTAACAAATGTCCCTCTTTTATTCAACTTCTCATTCAACAACCCTTGTCACGTGGTGGTTTTTCAAAATCTCTTTATTCCTCCAAAATCTGGTTTCCCCACTCTCTCCTCTATTTCATTATCACTCTTCCCTCTCAAAAATCAAAACATCTCTTCCTACTCTCTCACTATTCTACTTTCTCTTCTATTTCCCGTTTCTAAGTTTCTCTTATGTTAACGGGTTTTTTTACTATTGTAGTTGCTATTTTCATTTTTAGGTTCTTCCTCCTTTCTTTTAATCAATTTCATGAGCTAACATTATGTCTCTTTTTCGTTTTTTCATCCATTATTCATGAAAATATTCTATGTCATTTAACTTGCTTCAAAGTTTCTACTTAACCTTTATGAATGTCTCATGAAGGAAGCTATAAAGCTTCATTGTGAAATGCTTACAGGGATTTTAGCAAACACTACAACATACAACATTCTTATATGGGGCATCTGCAAATTGGGTAGATTAATCAAAGTCACCAAAATTCCGTAAAATATATTCAACTTTAATTTACGAGTATTGCAAAAGTGGTGATGTTCGAGCAACAGTTAAATTGTAGGATACCATGTTAAAAAAAGGCTTTGGAGTTGCATGCGGGTTGGAGCAAGGTCAGCATTGTATTGATAATGCTTGTAAAAATCAATAGCCAAGTCTTCCTAATTACGGACACTAGTTCCTTCCAGTTGATAGAACCATTCCAACTGTGTTCCCGACAAACTCTCTTGAAAGAAGTGAACCCATAACTTCCTATCAGCTGTATGGGGTTGAATCTTCCTGACGTAAGACCTTAGATGAAGCTTGGGACACAAAACACCGTCATATTTTGCAAAAGTGGGAACTTTGAATTTATGTTGGATGACCACTCCTGAGACCAACCCTAGCTCTTCAAAGTCCAAACCAACTACCCTATAAATCTCCATAGCATTGAGAGCATCCACCATGGCCACTAAGTGCACTATGTCTGGAGGATCCCCGTCAGTAGACATGCTTGTAAGTGTGATTTTGATGTGCGACCTGAGAAAGTTTTACCTATGCTCCATAGTGGATGTCAAATGTTCTTGCTAAAAACACTAAATGGGTAACTTCCCTGCTAATGCTCAAGGAGAATCACAAATTATTGAATGTATGAGTTTGTCGTGTGTTCTGTGTATCTTTCAAATGATCCTTTCCATCAACCCCCTCTCTCTTTATATCATGTCTTCGTTCTTAAATGTCCTCTTAATAGGAAGACACTTTGTACCCCTCCTCATTCATTATATTGTAACATCCATCGCTGTTATGAATGAGGTTCACTCAAAGAGTCATAATATCAGCATTAATAAGTTGGATATCGTTACAACTGTACTCAGAGCTGGCTTCATGCAAAGAGTCATCGTTGAAACGGGTACAAACTCAAATGAGGTACATCTCTAGCCCTGAGCTAGGGTTGATCTGACTAATAAGGCTCTCTACCTTCTTAACCGACTCGGTTGATCTTTGAATCATCGCATCCACTTCAATCATACCCTTTGTTGAGTAACAATAAAAGGTACTCAACATAACCTTCAAATAATTACACGTCTTCAGTTCAAGCATGGTGAACTATATCTTCCCTTCACCGTCAATCAAGGGTGAATAGTACTCGAGCTTGACAACTCTCTAATTTTATAATTATCGTGGGATATTTTTCAATTTGAATTTCAGATCGGTAAGAAGTATATCCTCAGAGATCCTAAACTGAAGTGGGGGATTTGCTCCATTGAAATGCACAGATGCAAGATGGGGATAAGAATTCATTATGTTTTTTTATATAAAAAATGGAATGAGAGACTCTATTTATAGAAATTGTAGATTAATAAGGACCTTACATATCGTATCATATAATAAGGATAAAATTCAGAGATGCATCTCTGGATCCGCACTATTTTAAAAAAAAAGGTTTATCCAGATATGCATCTCTGGATGATCCCTTGTGTTGTTTTTTAATAATTAAGGGTTTTTTTTAAAGATGAATCTATGGATCCACACAAAAACTATACATAACATAACCATGGTACTATACAGAGTAGAATTTTAAAACACGAAAATTATCCAGAAAACACCATCCAATTTAATAAAATTATACAATGTGTTACATACAAAAAATGTATTACATTGTTAGATTACAACTAAAACGCCTCAAAACATATGTCACTGCCTAAATCTATTGGTGTTTCATTCTTTGATCTTTCTTTATTTGCTTCTCTTTCAATATCACTCAAGTTGGTGAACTCTTCCATCCTTTCTAAAAAGTGATTCAGCCAAGTTTCAACATCTTGTGTGAAATGTGTAATCCACTACAATGTTGTCTTTGGTATATGACATCTCGGTTTCAAATGAAACTGAATAAAATGTTTTTTTTATAGCCAACCAATACACATGATACGTTCAGATGGATTTGAATATGGCTTACCTCTAAGTAGAAATAATGTTTCCGAAAAACCATATAGTGTTAAAGCAATACACACCCTATCATAAGCACTTGCTATAAGAAGTCTCATTTTCGGGAAACATATCAATTTTTCAAATAGAGTCGGACCCGTAAGACAAGGAACTAGAGCATTGAGAATTGCATTGTAATATGCTCTGTTTGATTGTAATCTTTCTTTATTTTCATGGATATCTTGAACAGAGTGGGATCGAGTTCTTAAAATGTTATGTTTGGCGGATTACACCATATATTGGCTAAGGCTGCTTGAATTTACCATCTATATATATTATTTTTTTGTTATGATTTTCCCCAATATGACACATTGATAAAATTCTTGAACTTATTGAATTTCTTCTTCTTCATGGACTAAGAATTTAGGTTTAAAGTCTTTATTATCCTGGTTTTTGTATGTTTTTAGTATATATATAATTGATTTGAGTTATTTTTTTTGGTTTTGACTTTGAATTTTCTGCAGAATTTTGATGTTTTCAAGGGTATTAGTTTTCATGATAGTATTGTTGATCAAAATTATTTGTTAGTGTTTTGCGAATTTTGGGAAGTACTCAATTTTCAGTTTTGTGGAGTTTTCAGCATGATTTGTATCATAAATGGTACCAATTTGTTTAGAGGGTTCAGTTAAAATTCTATTCATTTTACGTGAGTTTAAATCATGAAATTCACGTGGTTTCTCCATGGGAGGACACAGGAAAAGACTAAGGTAGCAAGAAGAATACTATAAAAAAGACAAAGGAAGCAATAAAATTAACAAATGACAAAACTTAACCACACCTGAGGGATTCGAGCACCTATGGCAGGGATCACACACAAGGTGGAACGAGGTAGTTATACACATTCTTTTCTGTCACTATTATAAGAAGATAAAAGTAATAGAAATTTTGATTACTTTTATATGTAAAAATTTATAAATTTTAAACTATTTAATATTATTATTTTTAATATATATATATTTTAATTTAATTGATATGTACCAACATTGTAAAAATATTTTACACGATCAATTAATCTTAATCATTTTTTAAAAGTTGTTGATTTATAAATATTAATTTATTTACATTAGTCAAACTAACAAATATTAGTTGAGTTACCCCATCAAAGACTAAATACCTAAACATAAGGGGTTGAACCATCAACCAACAACTCGTATCCATTTAACCCAACTAGAAAATACCTGTTAAGCTATCCCATCCACCCCTAGTCATAGTGGTTAAATTTTTTTATAAGTGTTTGACTTTTTTTTAAAAAGAAAAAATATTAATAATAGAGGGGAATAACCCAACCAATATACAAATGAGTAGGTTGACACAAGATGTGCCAAAAGCTACGTAAAAACCAAAGAAATAAATATACAAGAGGAAATAACTACAAGGCGATAAACAAATAAGGTGCTACAAATAAACTCTAGAAAGCTCAAGCCAGCTTGACCAACAACATTAGATCAGAGACCACTAAGAAATAAGCCAAATCATAAAAATAACCATATAAACTTCGCCCTACCACCTAAAGAAAGGAAACTCTCATAAATGATATTAGAATCCATAAAAAGAATAATCTACCACCCTAAC
Organism: Vicia faba; assembly: GCA_948472305.1. Lineage (NCBI taxonomy): Eukaryota > Viridiplantae > Streptophyta > Magnoliopsida > Fabales > Fabaceae > Vicia > Vicia faba. The sequence goes on along the minus strand of OX451740.1, from coordinate 223,486,119 downwards.
CAACTAAAAATCCTATATAAACATTGTTAACTAAGTAACAAGTGACAGACAGACTTAACATAGGTGATCTGGACTGCGCCTACATTTGCCCTATGAAAAGAAGGCCCAAATATCCCAAGTTAGAGATTGTGGGTCACCTCCCCATCTAACCGTTGGGGGATGTGGCCCACCACTTCTCAATGGACATATCAAACTGCCCACCGGGAATTTGGGGTCCAACCCTATTCTCGCGGAGCGGTTGACCAGGGGGGAGTCCACTTGTTGGACTTCATACTCACATAAACCTTGGTAGTTCCCGTTATTGGGCCTCTGCGTGGCCCAATGGTGGGGACCTTGGCCCAACGTTGGGGGCTATAAATACTCTCTCTCATGAGAGGGTCAGGTATTCATTCAAACCTACATACTTACTTGCTTGCTCATTCCATATCTCACTTTGCCATCGGAGTGTCTTGCAGGTACCCCCCCCCCCACATCTCCTTCAAATCCAGCCCGAAGCCAGCTGTGACGGTCCAACTTTGATCAGGTACGATCAGTGGCGCCGTCTGTGGGAATCTAAGCTTTCCCGTCTTCTCTCCGTTTAAGACAAAAGCTAACAATCATCAACTGTCATGGTTGACCAAACTCAAGACCACCAGAACGTCTGTGTCACCAAAGCTAACACCAACATCATCGACAATAATGCCGACCTCGACAACACCGGTATCACCGGCTATAATATGGTCCCTGGTGTCAACATCCCCGGACCTTCTAACTTCCAGGACGGAGCCACAACTTCTTCTTCATCAATCCCTCCTCGGCTCAAAGAAGACCAACCAGTTCCTCTAAACTACCCAATCGTCCAATTCCACGAGATCCCTGTCCCTGTCGGGCAGACGCCACGACCAGGGCACTGTTCGCGGCGATTAATCAAACCAACTATCTCATCTTTGCCCATGGGGAAAGACTGAGAGCACTCGAGGACAACCGAAGGCCCCCTAGAAGGCACAAAATACTTCAATCTCCTCCCCCTCGACAAGTGGACGAACATCCCCGATCTCCCCCGCGGAGACAGAATTAGAACATCTCTCGAAGCCCGTCGCCTCGACCAATTGGGCGACGATCTCCTTTGGAGAGGGAACCACTCATCGACGCAGGAAGGCGCGACCATGGCCCTTCACGGCAAGAACGAAGACCTACCGGAGACAGACACGAGGGAAACCATCAACGGTCACACCGCTCGAGGAACGCTCCGCGCGACCAGGGCCACTGTGACCGACAATACATCGGATCCCCGTCCCACTCCCCAGAACAGAGTGACGAGGACGACCCCCACGGTCCCTTGTCACAAGTTATCATGGAGGCGCCCATTCCCCCGAGCATGGAGAAGCCTACCCACTTAAAAGAGTATGACAACGTCGCCGACCCGGTCGATCATATAGACGGGGTTCGAAGCCATGTTGCACTACCACAAAGTCGGGGGACCAATCAAATGTTGGTTATTCCCTACGGCCCTGAGGAAAGCGGCTATGGACTGGTACAAAGGTCTTGCCCCGGAATCAATTACCTCCTGCCGAAACTTGAAGAACCAGTTCATCAGCTTGTTCACTACTTTGCAACGACACCCGAAGACCGAAGCAGCACTCGAGGCCATCGTTCAGAAGCACAATGAGACCTTGAGAGAATTCAGTAACCACTTCAACTGGGAAGCCATCCAGGTTCCCTGCACGGACCATATGAAGAGATACCTGAAGGGGTAAGAAAACACTTAGAATGGGGGGTTGAATAAGTGACTCTTTTCGTTTTCAATACAAAGCTTCAAAACAATAATGGAATAACACAGTTATTTTTATCCTGGTTCGTTTGAACTCAAACTACTCCAGTCCACCCGCCAAGGTGATTTCTCATTTCTCAACAAGGACTTAATCCACTATAATCAACTGATTACAATCACACAACAACTATTGTGACTAACAATGCACAAGTAATCTTACAAGTGACTAACACCACTAAGACTTAAATATAGTCCTAGTCTGCTTGAGAAATCTGACCAAACTTGGTCTCTCAAGGAACAAATACAGGAGTATAATCTTTACAGATAATTGAAATAGAGTTTCCTTCTAATCAAGCTATATCACAACTGTGATTTTTCACTTAGAATATAATACACAAAATTGTATGAACTATGAATTTGTGAGCTTTTGAATCTTTCACGTAGTTTCTTGTTTGAACGTTGTTGTTGGCTTGCAATAAATGTCCTTCTACTTATAGTAGGAAAAATAAGACTGTTGCTGCCTTCAGAGGAAATGGAGAGCATTAAATGCTTTGTGTGTATCCTTGCAAAATTCCATTCTCCAAGAAACTAGTTGTAGGCACTTGAGTGCTTTCAGTCGTCTTTGCATTAATTAGCAAACGTCAGAATGTAAGAACGTGTTTCCTTTGATTTGACAAGACAAGTTGATTTAGACGTTGTTTCAGTATTTGCTTTAAGTCAGAACATGCTTCATTCAACTTCTGGTCAGAGCGTTGCTTGCTAAGAACTTTGAACAACGCTTGCTTTCAAGTTATCTTCAGAATCAAGAAGCCTGCTAGAAGTTAGAAGATACATTTAAAAAGTAAAGGTTCTTACCAGAGTCAGCAGATGCGTTTGAATAAAAGGTTCTTTTATCAAAGAACTTCTTCATAATCTTTGCTTAGTACTTTAGAATGTTTTCTGTCAGAACATTAACTAAGACATTCAAAACACATTCATTAGAGCATAAATTATCTTAAATATAATTTAGTTATCATCAAAACTCTTGAGATATGTCAGAACTAATCTTGTTCTTTCAATCTCCCCCTTTTTGATGATGACAAAAAATTATTTTAGATAAAGAAAAGAAACAGATTAAGAGATAAGAATCTCCCCCTGAAATGAATATTTCTATGCATAAGACATCCTGAGATTATTTAGTCAGAGTGATACACAGTCTTCTTGAATTTCTTCAGAACTTCTTCAAGAAGATAAATCTTAGCTGGAATATTCTTTCAGAGTTAAAATGATACCTGCAAAAAAAATCTTTTGCACAGAAGGAATTCTTGCAAATTTGTTAGAATGTCCGAGACATAGTCCCATAACTGTTAAACAGTGATTAGTTCAAAAATGTACATTTTCTCCCCCTTTTTGGCATAATCAAAAAGTGTAATAAATGAGAAATTTTGAAAGATTTCATAAAAAGTTAAAAAATAGATATCCAGAAGTACAAACAAAACAAAATAAGAGGGGGAAAAAACCTAGGATTTCTTAGAGACAAGAGCCATCAGAAGATTCTTGATTTCATAGGCAGATTCACTTTGTATTGCCAACCAATTCTTGAACTCTAGATTTGTTTGATCTTGCTTATCCATGCGTTTATTCAAGACTTCATTCTCCCTCTTTAGCTCTTTCAGAGTGTTCATAATGAGTGAGGTAGGAGCAGAAGATGATGAAGCTTCAGTAGAAACAGGGTCAGAAGCAACAACTGTTGAGTCAGACTTCACAAAGGTGGAGAGCAGAGTGCCCAGATCCATTGCAAGAGTTGGCACAGGTTCAGATCCATCCTTAACTGAAGGTTGATTCAATAGAACAATAGCTAGAGGATTTGAATATTCAGAGTATTATTCAGATTCATCTTCGGATATGTCCATCTTATCAGCTGGAGTATCAGAAATCAACAGCGAATACTTCTTATTCCAAGTATCAGCAGCTTCTGTCTTGAAAGCATGCAGAAGTTTGGAAAAGTTGTCCAGCACCTGAGAATGGCACAAATCCTGTAACTTCTGTGATTCAGCAACCAATGTTCTTCTGAAAGTTTCCCATAGAAGATCTGTTGTTGTTGTGTTCACACTTCTGAAGCAATCTTCTTTCAGCGGTTGTAACCATGCTTGAACATTTGTTATAAAATTCTGAAACAAAGTATTTACATCTGGATGAACAGGTTTAGGGACAGTTGTTTTGTAAGTTTTGTTTTTCAAGAATTGTAGAGATTGAGAGTCCACTACAATTCTTAAAAAGCTATTGGGTTCAGGATTATTTGTAGGTTCAGGTTCAGGTTAGTTAACACAAAAAGGAGGTTATGATATATCATGAGGTACAGATGGTTCAGCAATTTCAGTTTATTCAAAAATTTGTTGATCTGGAATTTGAGGAGTTGAGAGTGGTGATGTATGTTGTGGTGAAGTGGGTGGAGTGACATAAGGCGAAATAATTATTGTATAAGCAGGAGTGGGAATAGGATTTTGAGGTTGTGGTTGGTTCATAGCAAAAATATTCTCAGTTGGTAGGTTGAAAGGAGGTTTTATGGTTGCTAGAGGTTCATTTATCCCTGGAATTCTCTAAGAGCCAGCATCATACCATCCAGTGGGTCTGGGTGATAAAGGTCTGGGAGGGGGTCTTGAGAAACGTTCAGCAAGAATAGGTTGAAAAATAGATGGTTCAGGAGGTTCTGATTGAGAGGGTTGTGATTGGCTGTCAGAATATTCATCAGAGTCAAAATCACTTAAATCTGTTGAAAACTGATTTTTACTAGGGTTGTCAGCAAGGGGTTCAGATGGTGAGGTCAGATCAATGTCTACATCTAAGTCTCCTAAGGTTTGAGAGGGTTCAGCAGATGCAGATACATTTTCAGAATTATAAACAAGTATAGTTTCAACATGATTACCTGTCTTCTTTTTCTTCTTCTGAGGAGTGTCAAAAGGTCCTTCTACAGCTTTTCTCTTCACAGATCCTTGGAGAACAACATCAGGAGCAGCTTGATTTCTACCTTGAAGCCAAGCTGGATCAATGGGTGATCCTGTTTCTCTGCAGGTCTCAAGATAGTGCAAAACCATACGAGAATGCTCCCCTGAGTTGAACATAGGAAAGTCAGCAATAGGAATTCTTCTCTTCTTCATAATAGTTGACAGACATGGAGAGGGTTCCACCAGCAGTTTGTCAATAATTTTCCTTTTCAGCAAGTTCTTTCCAATCATAGTTTTACCACAGATAGGTTCAAGCTCCCCCAGAAGATTTGCTTCTTTTAGGTGAGCAATCAGACCATTCTCAGTCAGAATGTCTGATAATAACCTCCCCATAGGAATCCAATTCCTCTTTGATTTGGGATTCTTCATCCTTTCAGCTTCTCTGGTTTCTTTGACATGGTTCCAGAGATGTTCAAAAAGCAAGTAGGGCAAATCAATTTTGACATTGGTTCCAAGGCAAAACAACAAATATTGTTGATCAGCGTTGATGTAATCAGGAGAACTAGTGTCTTTCCTGTGGTGAATACATCCATGAATAATCCTTGCCCAAATCTTATACTTGTCTTTCAAGTCCTTGACTTTGGAGGAACCTTGACCGTTGGTAAAAATCTCTGAATATACCCTAGACATCTCCATTCTTCCAGTGGGCATTCCTGTAACTCCAAGTCCTTTAAATCCCAGCAACCTTCTGATTTGATTTTTTGTAATGGATATTTCCTTTCCCATTACAAAGGAGAGAATAACCTTGGGAGTTGCAATAGCGTGAATCCAGAATTCTTTTACCAAATAAGGAAAGACTGGACCAATAAGACGATCAAAGTAGCTTTCCCAACCTTGAAACTTCAGAGCAGGGAACAAGTCAAATCCATTCTCTCTGAGATTCTCAAAGTCTACCATTAGCTCACTCAAAACTTCCAAACTTTCTACCGCAATGAGAGTTATCCTTTCAGGTATAATGTATTGCTCATAGTGGGTACAGGAAGAAGAAGCCATTGAAGTTCTTTAGAAAAGAGAAGTTTACGAATAGGGTTTTAAGAGAAAAGTACAATAAAAACTTAAGTTTAAAGAGACAGTAAAGAATGAAAAGGGTTTTTCAAAAAGTATTTATAGGCATTAATTTCAGAGAATAGGTTAAGAATTAAAATTAAAAGTATTTAAGACATAATTAAAATAAAGATTAAAACGGATTTAAAAATGAATCTCATCATTACTTGCATTTAATGATTTGCTAAAAATGAGGGAAAACGTGAGATTATGTCTAATCATCAACAGTTACCTAGAACGTCATCAGTAGCTTTTGCACGCTTGACCTTTCAGAAACACACCACGTGTTCATCTCCTGAAGGATGCATGTAACAACTGTTTGTTCTAATGAATTTTTGAACTACACTTGGACATGAAGCGTTAGAATGTTTCATGACTTTTCATATAGCTTCTGTTACAACTTCTCTTCTAACTTCTGAAGAGTTGTTGATCAGAGCATTCATTTCAGAAAGTTCTGAAGTCAGTCATAGAAAATAAATATTATTTTACTCAGGACATAATTCCATACAAATATTTTTCAGAATGAAATTAAATATATCTTCTGAAAGGGGTTTGGTAAAAATGCCAGCCCATTGATGGTATGTTTTTACAAAAATTAAGTTTAATATTCCCTTCTGAATATAGTCCCTTATGAAATGATATTTAATTTCTATATGTTTGGCTTTAGAATATAAGATTGGATTTTTAGAAAGACAAATAGCAGAAGTATTGTCACAGAAGATAAGAATCTTACTTTCATAAAGGTTGAAATCTTCTAGTTGACTTTTCATCCAAATCATCTGAGAGCTGCATCCAGCAGCAGATATATATTCAGCTTCTGTGGTTGATAGAGCAATTGTTGCTTGCTTTTTGCTGTACCATGAGATAAGATTGTCACCTAAAAACTGGCAGCTTCCAGAGGTGCTTTTTCTTTCAATTCTATCTCCAGCAAAGTCAGCATCACAATAACCTGCTAGTTTGTAATCTTGTGATCTTCTGTAACACAGACCAAGATTAGCAGTACCTTTCAGATACCTAAGAATTCTCTTAACAACTGTTAAATGAGATTCTCTAGGATCTAATTGGAATCTAGCATACAAGCACACGCTAAATAATATATCAGGTCTAGATGCAGTCAGATGGAGAAGGGATCTAATCATACCTTTATAGAGCTTCTGATCTACTTTCATACTTACCCCGTCTTTACCTAGAATGCAGGTTGGATGCATAGGTGTCTTGGTATCTTTGATTTCTGACATTTGAAATTTCTTCAGAAGTTCTTTAACATAATTCGTCTGATGTATAAAAGTACCTTCTGGAGTCTGGTTGATTTGAATTCCAAGAAAGAATTTCAATTCACCCATCATGCTCATTTCAAATTCTGCCTGCATGGTCTTAGCAAATTCTTTTCCAAGAGAGATATTAGAAGTTCCAAAAATTATATCATCAACGTAAATTTGATAGATTAAAATATTATTTTTAAATGTTTTTCTGAAGAGATTTGTGTCCACTTTCCCTCTGGTAAAATCATTTTCTAATAGAAAATTACTCAGACGATCATACCAAGCTCTGGGAGCTTGTTTTAAACCGTACAAAGACTTTTTCAGTTTAAAAACATGTTCTAGATGCTTTGAATTATTAAATCCAGGAGGTTGATGGACATATACTTCTTCTTCAATATAACCATTTAGAAATGCACTTTTAACATCCATCTCATATAATGAAATGTTATTTTGTACAACAAAAGAAATTAATAATCTTATAGATTCTAACCTGGCGATTGGGGCAAAGGTTTCATTATAATCAATTCCTTCTTGTTGACTATAACCCCGTGCAACCAGTCGTGCTTTGTTTCTGATTACTTCTCCTTGTTCGTTCAATTTGTTTCTGAAGACCCATTTGGTTCTTATAACATTGAATCCTTTGGGTCTTGGAACTAGATTCCATACATCATTCTTGGAGAATTGATTTAGTTCTTCTTGCATTGCTAAGATCCAATCATTATCTTCCAGAGCTTCATCAATGGTAGTTGGCTCAATCAGAGAGACTAAACCAAACAAAGATTCTTCATTGATTCTGAGAGATGATCTTGTTCTGATGGGATCTTCTTTTCTTCCAATGATTACGTCTTCTTTGTGAGTTGAAGATAATCTAGGAAACCTTTTCTGTGTGGGTTGGTCAGAGATTCTGAGATTGTTCAGAGCATTGTCAAGAGGATGATCTACTACGTCTTCTTTTGCTTCTGAACTTTCAGAGTTTGAGTGATGATCTTCTGTACCTACAGAAAAATCAATTTGCTTTGGCTGTTGTTGGCCAAGCTTATCATCAAACCTGACTTTGATTGATTCTTCAACAATCAGAGTTTCTGTGTTGTATACTCTATAGCCTTTTGAGCGTTCAGAGTATCCAAGTAGGAAACACTTTTGTGCTTTGGAATCAAACTTATTCAGAGTTTCTTTGGTGTTAAGAATAAAACAAGTACATCCAAAAGTATGGAAATAAGAAATGTTGGGCTTTCTGTTTTTCCACAATTCATAGGGAGTCTTTTCAAGAATAGGTCTTATAGAGATTCTATTCTGAATGTAACACGCTGTATTCACAGCTTCTTCCCAAAAGTGCTTAGCCATATTTGTTTCATTGGTCATGGTTCTGGCCATCTCTTGTAATGTTCTATTCTTTCTTTCTACAACTCCATTTTGCTGGGGAGTTCTAGGACAAGAAAAATTATGAACAATACCATTTTCTTTAAAATATTTTTCAAAATAATGATTTTCAAATTCACCACCATGATCACTTCTAACTTTTGTGATTTTAAAATCTTTTTCATTTTGCACTTGAGTACAAAAGTCAATGAATACAGAATATGACTCATCCTTGTGTTTTAAAACTTTACCCATGTCCATCTGCTGAAGTCATCAACGATGACCAATCCATACTTCTTGCCTCTGATGGATGCAGTTTTAACTGGCCCAAACAGATCAATATGAAGTAACTCTAATGGCTTAGAGGAAGAGACAACATTTTTAGATTTAAAGGAAGGTTTTGAAAATTTTCCTTTTTGACATGCTTCGCACAGAGCATCTGAGTTGTACTTCAGATTTGGAAGTCCTCTGACTAAATTTAATTTATTTAGTTGAGAGATTTTTCTAAGACTGACATGTCCCAATCTTCTGTGCCATACCCATTGCTCATTGCTAACAGACAAAAGACATTTGACGTTTTGAGATTTAAGATCTGATAAATCAATTTTGTAAATGTTATTCTTTCTCTTTCCAGAAAAGAGGATTGATCCATCCTTTTGACTTACAGCTTTACATGAGTTTTGATTGAAGATAATGTCATAGCCATTGTCACTTAATTGACTTATGGACAATAGATTATGAGCTAATCCTTCTACTAGTAAAACATTAGAGATAAAAGGAAGGTTACCGTTTCCTATGGTTCCATAACCAATAATCTTCCCTTTCTGATTACCTCCAAACTTCACATCTCCTCCAGCTTTAAGT